>BSUD01000003.1:85848654-85928270 GCA_033239045.1 Fagopyrum esculentum | reverse complement strand
TAGACTTGTCTTTTCTAGGTGGTAGTGAAGCCTCAACAACCTCTACCTCGATTGTGAGCCTCAACAACCTCAATCGGATAAGTTAGTCTTGACCTTTAGATTGTAGGTTTGGGTATTTGATACTAATCCTTGCTTTTAGAACCTCTTTATATTGAGCCTCAACAACCTGTATAAGGAGTATCTTTTAGGTGAGTTACATAAGGTTTTTGGAACCTCAACCGTACGATTACCTTACACTAGTATACCTTTGCATGTCTCTACTCTGTCTTTATATCATTAGTATATCTTGAATCTGTTGCCACAACTGAATACCCGGATCTTTAGGATTGTTGTTTTCCCAATATTTGCAAAACTCCCATATTCATTGCTTGATAACTTGAAATCGAATTTGTTCCCACCCAAATCCCTGTGTTCGATACTCTGGAATTCTTGCTTAGCTACCTCGATCCGTACACTGCGGGTTCGCTGCTTGATTCTAGTTTTATAAATTTAAAGCTTATTTGCACACACCTCTAGGGGCGAACAGCCGTCTTCCATTCGTCACCTTCGGCCATCCGGATTTGGTGGTAACCGCTCCGGAGATCAATTTTGGAGAAGATAGTGGCGCCATGAAGCTCATCCAACATGTCATCAAGGCGCGGGATCGGGTGGCGATATTTGACGGTGATTTGGTTGATGGCACGACAATCAACACACATCCGCCATGATCCATCTTTCTTTGGTACTAAGATTACCGGGACGGCACATGGTGATAAGGATTCACGCACATGTCCCCGGTCTAGGAGTTCTTGCACTTGACGTTGTAGCTCCTTTGTCTCTTCCGGACTGGCTCGGTAAGCGGCACGGTTTGGCAAAGAGGCACCGGGCACAAAGTCAATTTGATGTTCAATCCCTCGGATAGGTGGCAAGCCGGGTGGGAGGTCTTTGGGCATAATATCCTGAAATTCGGACAACAACAAAGACACCTCGTGTGGCACATTACTTGGGTCATGAGAAGTAGATAAACAAAACGGAACAAGTAAAAAGCATGGGAACTTGCCTTCCATGACCGGTTGCAAATCATGCCGGTGAGCTAAGAGTATCCGTGGCTCACACCGTCCTTGAATTACGGGATCCGAAGATGATAAAGGTGCGCCCGAAGAAACGATGCGACCTTTACTACCTTTGGATTTGGTAGCATGGACAAGAGGGGCGGTGTTGCGGAATTTGGAAGTACTAGCACCTACAACATCGGGACTCCGGGGGTCCGATTTTGCCGGTGCTTTAGTGGACTCATCAATAGTTTGTTGCCTCTTCCGTTCCGCATAGTCAACCAAAATTTCGTGCGGAGTCATAGGCAAAAGTGTGACCCGTTTTCCATTATATTGGAACATGTACCGATTAAGATAACCATCATGATATGTGCGGCGATCGAATTGCCATGGTCGTCCTAATAGGACATGTGTGGCGTCCATCTTGATAACATCACAAAGGACCTTATCAACATAGGCGCCAATAGAAAACGGCACCCAAGCTTGTTGTGTGACGGTGTCACATGCCGTATCGGAAATCCATTGGAGTCCGTAAGGCGTTGGGTGGGGGGTCGTAGGCAACTTGAAGTGTTCTACCACCCGTTCGTTGACAATATTGCAACAAGAACCCCCGTCAACGATGAGAGAAAGACTCGTATTATTAACCAAGCAACGAGAGTGGAAGAGATTCTCGCGTTGATCAATAGGAATATGCTCTTTAACAGCCTAAATACGACGAGAAACAAGAGCGAATTTACCGGGTTGTGCTGGGCCGCAAGCAAGCTCGTCATCACAAGGTTCCATGCCAAAAAGTGGGTCGGTGTCATGGTCATCCTCAATAATGACATCACCTTCATATTGACCATCGTCGTCCTCGAAATATGTTGGGTCGGCAAACAAGACCCGTTTGGTGTTTGGGCAATCACGTTGTACATGGCCAAAACCGCTACACTTGTAACACACGGGCTCCCTTGGGCGAGCCGCCGGTGAGGGTCCTTGTTGACCTCGAGAGGGAGGCGCCGGTGCCGGGCCACGGCTTGGTGCCTTCTCGGTACCCGTTTGCCTATTGGAAGGACCCGTCCGTTGGGTCCCTTTGGAGGCGTCGGTATCTGTAGGACTAGGCGCATCTCGAGAACGTGTGTTAGATGGATAAAGATATGGACTCAAGGAAGAGGGATACATAGAATACCGCGGTGTTTCGAGTTGTTGCTTATATAACTTCATGGCGGCATGACATAATGCTCCAAAATCCTTGAATGGGACAATCTCAAGCGGCCGCCGGATGGAAGCATTAAGCCCACTCATGAACTTGGTGCGGAGGGAGGAGGGGGAGGCCGAGACGCCGGCCTTAATGTGCATGTCCTCAACTTTAGCCAAGTAAGCCACCGGAGTGAGGTTGCCTTGCTTGAACTCGGCAATTTGTAACCGCATATCATTCTTAAAGTCCTCGGGTACGTACTTCTTGGTCATGCAATAGACCAATTGTTCAAACGTCTCAATTGGTGCCCATCCTCGCCTCTCTCGGGTGAACTCATACCGGTTCCACCAAGACTTCGCATCTCCTTCAAAGTATAGAGTTGCCGCCTCGATTTTCTCGGATTCCTCCTCATAATGACAATGTTTTAATGCTCGTTTCATATCCTGCGCCCAATCAAGAAAAACACACGGATCATATTCACCATGAAAGGTAGGGAACTTAACCTTACCTTCCCTACGAGCTCGGTAGGGGTCCGGGCGGGGCGGTGGAATGTAGGCATCATCGGCACGGGCTCGCCGGTGGCCGCCATGAGGCCGTTGGCGCCCATGAACGGGTGGGGCCTGCCTAGGTGGATTTGGGGGAGGCAACCATTCTTCACCCCGGTCTTGGTTCTCATAAGGGTCTATGACAGGTGGGTGCCACGGACGGTTATGTGCTACCCGTTCTAAATCGGATTCATCACCGGAGAACTCATTGAAGTTGTGTTGCTCATCGTATTCATCAAAGTCAAGGGTCCTCGGTTGCCGGGTTGACCGTTGGTGACGGTGTTCGGAACGATCATGCTCACGACCATGATTGGTGGTTGAGTTGGGACGGTACCGGGGCTCTTCCCGGGTTTGTCGGTCGGTGCGGGGCACACTAGGTGGAGGTGGAGAAGGAACATACCGTTGATGTTGATGCTCATAATATTGGTGCCGATGTTCCGTATCGACTATGGGCAAGTTATCTTGACGCGGGTCGGGGAATTCCTCCTCTTCTTCATGGGACTCATTTCCGTCAAGAGGTAAAGGATGGGTGCGTTCAATGACAGACGCAAGCCGGGTAACGTTTGATGGGCCGGCTCCCAAAAGTCCTTTGCCATTCCGTTGTGCATCGGAAGTGGAAGCATTGACCACGTTCTCATTCGGATAAGTTGGGGTGGGACGGCGAGCATTCTTGAAGGGTCTTAAGAGCTTCTAGCTCTTTTTTCAAGGCAATGTTTTCTCGGGTCAAGGCATCAAACTTTTGTTGTGCCTTCAAGGCTTCCAATTCTTGCCTTATGGAGTCATTTTCGAGGGACAACGAAGCAGTTTCTTGAGCCAAGGGTTCACTGAACTCTTGCGGACCAGAATTCAGAGAAGTTTCCATTTCAACGTTAGTCATTGCTCCAAATCAGCACACAATTTCAAGCAATCAAGTGAGCGAGGTGACAAGTTAGGTCAACTTTACCCAAGTTCAAGTGCGTTATCGGGTTCTACTTTGGGGAAAGCCGTTTGGCGGTTAAGCAAGGAAGGCAAATCCAACAAAATTGAACCAATTACACACAAATAAACAAGTGATATTTTGCAAACGTATGTAAGAAAATGGAGAGATAGAAGATGGACGGATTGTTCACTCGGCAAGCTTTGCTTGCTTTCGGTCTTTGACCGTTTTGTAAAATCCGATTTTTCGGATGGACCGGTTTGCCGGACGTCTTTTCACTTTGTGTGTTCCGTTTCTTTGAAACGTTTTGAGCAACACTTTCTTTTGTTTTTGTTTTTTTTTTGTTTTGAACACAAATCCGTATTGATGAAGAGTTTGTTTGCTTTTCTTGGAATATCAAATGCGAGATATCCGAACTTTTCGTTAACAAAAATATCCCAAGAGATTTGGTGAAATTAATTAACAAAATTGTCGGATTAGGTCGGTTTAAGAAAAAGACGGGTTTGATAAATGGTTTGAAGGCAAACCAAATATCTCCTATTTTTGTGCTTTTTGTTTTGAGTTAAACACGGAAAAGAAAAAAAAAATCAGGAAAAATGGATGAACATGATGAAGAACATGATGAACAACATGAAGATCATGAAGAACAAATGAAGAACATCATGAGCAAACGAAGAACATCATGAACAAACAAAGGCTAAATAGGTTTAAGATAATAACGCACAAAAACAAGAGTAAAGAGAACTTAGCTTTGATCTCTTGCTCTGATACCAATTTGATGCGTCCTTGGAGGTAACCAAGGATAACTCCGGATGTAGATCAAGCAAAACTCCAACTACTCCTTGATTCTTTGTGCAACGTTGTATCGTTTCGGATCCAAAGGGGCGGAAGCGATGAAGAAACAAGGGTTACTTCGATCTAGAGAGATCGAAGGAACCTTTTTTGTGTGGATCGAAGGTTGATTCTTAAAAAGAATCCTCGAATATGGATTTCTTGAATCAAAGACGAGATCCAAGAAAGAAGTTTGAGTGTTAGAAGAGCGGTTTTGATGCCCAAGCTAAGTGGAGGAAATTCTTCTCAAAACTTAGTAATATTGAACATGAAAAATAAGTGAGGCAAGATATCTCTTATATAGAGAGACTTGCCTACCTATGGGCCAACGGGCCAAACAAAAATACATGAAGAAAAGCCCAAAAGGGGAAAACCTAAAAGGATAATAGCAAACCCTAAACGGATAAGGTCAAAAAGGGAATATTCCTATACGGAATATCCCTTTATTACATAAAAAGGAAAACATGAAAATATAGTCCGAAAATAAGCTAGCTTCATGTCATGGAGTCGGAAAGACGGGACATGCCGCTAACGGAACCGGTAGCCTATGCCATGGTGGTGTAGAGACAAGGCATGCCGGTAATGGGACCAAGTGAAGAAGTAATGCGGGTGATGATGGAGCCGGTGGCTCGAGCAATGGCCTTAGCTCGGGATCGGGTGATCGGTCCATCTGAGCGAACTCTAAGAGCCTCGTCCTCTTCGTCTATGGTCAACGTAAAAGGGGTATCCAAGGGCGCATTAGTGGTACTCCCTGCTGGTGGAATGCCTACAACCAGGTATCTGGTCGAGGCCCTCTAGTCTCCTCCACAACTCGAACTGGCTCAGCTATACGAATTGGTGCAGCTGGCACCTGAGTAGCTCCATGGGACTCCTCAAATAATCCCTCCTGCCCTGGTAAGTCTGGGGCTCGTCGACCCGCTCTGATGGCCTCCTCAAACTGCCTGAGATACTCTCTGAACTCTGATCCGCCCATGGAGACACAATCTGAACTATCAGACTGGCCTGGATGGGTCTGTTGTCTCCTGGACCCACCACTCCTCGTAGCTAGAACAAAGCTCTCAGCAACCTCCTCATGAGCCTCCTCCACCACTGGTGGATCTGCAGCGGGAGCTGGTCCCTGTCTCCTCTCTCCTGGAGGAAGAGGTAGTCTACCTCTACCTCTGCCTGCAGCAGTAGCTCTAGTCCGAGCCATCTGCGGGGTATGCACACCTAACGTATAAGGCTCTATATAGGCCATATGTATAGATATATATATAATACTTAATAATACATGCACACATATCATCACATAAAAGGTATTTATCTATATATATATATATATACTGTCGAGATCCTCAGATTGGTGATGACTTCTATACACACTATCCCAAAAACATTTGTACTCGCTTTAAAACCAAAACTCTTTAAAAAGTCAGACCCCATGTGGGTTCTGTTTATTTATCCACTCTACCTTTATTGCAGATAGCAAGTGCCACTATTGTCAACCTAAGGCTCTGATACCAGCTCTGTAACACCCCGAATCCGCGGGACTCGGGATGCTACATTGGGCTAGGACCTGACAATGGATCTTGACCCTAGCCTGACAACAAGTTCATTGGATCTTACAACAAGGCACAAGTAGAGTAAAAACAAATACATAAAAACTATATCATACAACAAAAGACTTTACAAACTCAAAGCCGAGTACAAAATCATAACAACCACATCAGCTGATACAAAAGATCCCCAACCCACGCATCCTAATGTACAGAAGTCCTCGGCTGTCACTCCATATGGCTCACTCTGCAGTCTTCCTAACCTACAGATCATCTACAACACGGTATACACCGTTAGCTACAGCCATAGATAAGCATGATAATAATAGCACAAAGACACAACAACATCTCATACATGCAATGCCACTCACATTCATTTATTATCTTTAATTACGTTATACCATTACTAATTCAACTTCTTTTGTAACACGAGGAGCCTCAAGAACCCCGCCCCATTCAACGTAACACAGGAGCTTTGCATGGGGGTGACCGTCACTCGTCCCCTCCTGTGAGATCATCTTCAGGGCACCTCCTCCTAACCCGCAGGCGGAGACCGGTGGTTACCGCCCGTTATAATACAGTTGGGCCATATAAATGTAATGAATGGTCGTCCTAGTCCAGTTTAAGTTATAAATGCACAACCATATGAACACACACAACCATTACAATCATACAATCCACAACTGCACGCTAAGTAAGTCCTATGGACTTACCTGATACACTCATATCCTCTACCACGTCACAGCTTCCCCTCGAGGAAGAAACCAATGCCTGTAAGAGCAAGGTACACCACATCACAACCTTAAAGGCTTAGGAGACTCGTTTCCATAACCAGAACTAACCTACAACTTAAAGATCAACACAAGCTCACATAGGCCTATAGCATACTCTCAACATCAACACAAGTGCCTAAGGCACATCTCTATCATACAACTCATCCTAACAACCCTAACCTAGCTATCAACTAAGCCAAGATCAAAGGAAAGGAAGGAAGGAAGACATACCAACAAGGTATGCACCAACAGAAGCAAGAACACACTAGCCAGCCCAGTGAGGCGCAGGACGGCTCACCAAAGGCGCAGGGGCGGTCCACAGCAGGCGCGGGTGCGGCTCAGGACAGGCGCAGGGGCGGCCAACTGTGCAGAGAGTTGGTCCCGACTTCTCTTCGACTCCTTTCTCTATTCTCTTCATGTCTTCAACACACCACAACAACACATATGCATATATATACACATATGATCATCAAAACATCCAGGAAGAATCCAACACAAGTCCAAACTTATGATCCTAGGCTAGAAAGAAGAAGAAGAAACAAGGATGAAGAAAGAAAGAAAGAAAGAAAGAAAGAAAGAAAGAAGAAGAGAAAGCTTACCACACAAGCCCTAGGCTGCACTAAGGAGTATCCACACTCCTCACCACCTCAGCATACCGACAACAACACACAACAGCAGCTCCAAGAGCATCCAAGTCCAAAGAACACTTCAAACTCTGAAGAACTCACTTACAAGATCAAAAAGAAGTAAAGAAGATCATAAGAGAAGAAGAAGGAGATGAAGGACGTGAGGAGGAAGAGAGAGGCTGGAGAGATGAAGAAACCCCTCATCTGAAGACTGAGAAGGCTTTTAACAGAATCCAGCCGCAAAGTATAAGTCAAGAGTCAACAAAAACGGCTGCACCATCCAAAGAGCCGCAGGGGCGGCCAGCCTAGACGTAGGGGCGGCTCCTCTGTGACGCAGGGGCGGCTCAAGGGTTGCACAAGGGCGGCTGACTGGTCAAGGCTAACTCAGCTAAGGCTCAGCAAGGTTCCTAGGCTCCAAAGGCTCAGGCTCTTACATGGGTCTCGTACCAGGCTTTAACTCTATGCTGAAGTCCACACTCCTCTGAGGCGGCAAGCTCAACGGCTCAACAAATACGTCTGCAAACTCGCAGACCACTATAATGTCCTCCAAAGCTGGATTCTCTCCATCCTCCATGGCGTAGCACAAGAAGGCATCACATCAATGTGCAATCAATCTAGCTACTCGTACGGCGGTGATGACAGAACCCGTCTTTCCAAGGTCCCAACCTCGGAGGACCTCAATACGACCAACCTTGGTAGAGAGTGTAACAGTCCGTCTACCAACATCTAAAGCCGCACAGTGTCTACGCATCCAATCCATACCTAATATGACTTCTTTATGCATCAGTGGCATGACTAAGAAGTCTACAAGTAAAACACGAGTCCCTAAACGAAGGGGACAACTACGTATCTCACGGGTACCTCTGACCCGACTACCATCAAGTAACCCTATAGTAAAGGGTATCCCCTCTATGGTAGCAAAACTCAAACGCTCAACACATGTATCAGAAATAAATGAATGCGTAGCACCAGTATCAAAAAAACTCTAACAGGTAAACCATGAAGCAAAATGGTACCTGTAACAAGCGGTGTAGGTGGATCCTTTGCACTCCTCAACTCAAATGCTCGCCCTCGGGCTCCTTTGGCATCATTGGTGCCAACATCTCTACCTCTACCTCTACTCGGTCCTGGAGCAGAACCCTGAATAGATGGACACTCTGGGACTCTCTGTTGTCCCTGTGTCTACTGTTGAGATGTCCTCTGACCACCTCCGGCTACAATGGCAAGGGAAGAACCCTGCTGAGATGCAATTCGACCCTGCCTATAGAAGGCAGCTATGTGGCCTGGTCTACCATAGGTAAAGCAAGTCACAACTGGTTTGGGACAATTTGGCCTTAGATGGCCACGGTTACCACAGTTGTAACACTATCGTCCCTTATATTCAGTCAGTGTAGACGAGGGGTAACTCTAACGTCTCTAGTCTCGTCTAGAACCAGATGCTCCTCCAACTCCACTCGTCTTCCCAGTGCGCTGCCTCTTCTCAGAACGTCCCGTTTCAGAAGCTCTCCTCTAACTGGCTCGCTCCCTCTGAAAAGCAGAAGCCCGGTCCTGATAATCAACTAGGGGCTCATAATGGAATCCCGCCATATATTAACGCGTGCTCTCCCTCAGACTACGAGAGAACAGGTACACATGCTGGTCCTCAGATGGTGCAGTTGGACCCACCAAAGCTAAATCCGTGTGGAAGCGGCGAATAGCGTCAACAATAGGAACGTCCTCAAAGTCGGTCTCCACAAAATCCTGCATCTTCTCCCTCCTCAGTGAGGCAGGGCAAAACTGCTCCCTAATCATGCTCCTCATGTGGTCTTAACTGGTGGCTCTGGTCCGTACAGTCCTCCACCACTGGTGTGCAAGGTCACGGAATAGAGACTAGACCAGCTCTATCCGTCTGTTCCTAGGATATCTGATAGACTCTAAAGTTGAGTCTACATGCCCTATCCACACCTCAGTCTATAACCCTATCTCTCATGAGAAGGGTGATACTCCCTGCTGATGAAATGCATTAAACTAGGTATCTGGTCGAGGCCCTCGAATCTCCTCCACAGCTTGAACTAGCTCAGCAACACGTGTACGTGCAGTTGGCACCTGTGTCGCTCCTTGAGATTTCTCAAAGGATCCCTCATGTATTGGTAAATCTGGGGCCCATCTTCCAACTCTAATATCCTCCTTAAAATGTCTCAGGTACTCTCTAAACTCTGGTCCTCCCATGGAGACTCGGTCAGCGTCATCAGACTGAGCTCGGTGTGAATGATGTCTCCTAGATCCACCACTCCCCGTCTTTAGAACAACACTCTCTACAACCTCCTCATGTAGCTCCTCACCACTAAAGGATCAGCAGCGGGAACTGGTCCCTCACCTACCACACCAGGAGGACAAGGTGGTCTACCTCTACCATTGCCTACAGTGGGGGTAGCTCTAGTCCGAGCTATTTGCGGGGTATGCACACCTAACTTATAAGGCACTATATAGGCCATATGTATAGATATCTATATATACTCAACACATACACATACATAATCCATAATACATATATACTTATCTATATTGTAGAGATTCATAGAAGAAGTCACGACTTCTCGTACATCTAACCCAAAACCATACTAAAAATCAAAAACCTTTTTAAAACGTCAGACCCCATGTGGGTTCTGTTTATTTTACCTATCAATCCTCATTGCGGGTAGCAATTGCCATTTTTGTCAACCTAAGGCTTTGATACCAACTCTGTAACACCCCGAATCTGCGGGACTCGGAGTGCCACATTGGGCTAGGATCTCACAATGAATCCTGACCCTAGCCTGGCAACAAGTTCACTGGACCTTACAACATGGCACTGACAGATTTAAAAACAAATACATAAAACTATATAACCAAAAGGTAAAATAACAGAGCCAAGTATATAAACCAACACCCTCACACAGGAGGTAACAAAAGATCATCCTCACGCAGGAGGGAAAGTTAAACAAACCGAAAATCCCACAACAACCTATGTACGAGACGTCCTCGGCCTGCCACTCTGCTAGATAACCTAACAGCATCCCTATCCTGTGGGGTATCTCCAACATGGTAATAAACCATTAGCTAACCATTCACATATATAGAGTAATGCATAAGCACAATCACAACCAAGGAAAGATAAACACATCAGCATGCTTTCGCACATTAACCCATTTTATCATCTCAATATAATGGTCATTCACTCAAATCGTATATATAAATATATGTGAAACTATGTGACACGAGGACCAATACATCCTCGCCTCTGAGCCTTCTAGCCAGCTGCACAAGTATCGGACACACAATCCGTGTACCCTATGGGAGAGGATTGCGCCCTTCCTGTAAAGTCAGTCTGGTCTGACATTAGAGAACCTCCCAGACTCCATGGCGGGATGAAAGGGAAAGGTTATCACAACCACGCATACGGGGCAACCAATAAAACATAGGTCGGTATAAACGACAGCTCATTCTATCATAGCAACATATAAAGAACACACCACTCATGCAAACACCCAATATAAGGATGGAAGCTAAGTAAGTCCTATGGACTTACCTCAACCTCTATCCAACTCAACCATGATCACCTCCACACTAGAGGGAAAATACAGCCTATAAACATGGCCTAAAGAGATATATCAATCTCCTAACAACACAAGGGTCACACCTAGACCCAAAGGGATCCATAGGATCATCCTCAACCTAAACTCACAACCTAATGAGCCTCAAAATCCATACAAGGCATAAACCGATATTTATCCTCAACCAAACACATCCTCACACCTCTAGCATGATCCTATACTCTCACACTGAACAAAGGCATCCTAAGGAAAGCCTAGAAGCACACACACACACCTGTAGAACCAAGAGAAGACCCTTGCTGATGCAGGTGGCACAGGGACGGCTCACTGGTAGAGCAGGGACGTATCCTGGCCGGCGCAGGGGTGGCTGCAAGGTGGTGCAGGGGCGGTTGGACAACAGAAGACACCACCTTAGCCCTTTCTTCACTTCTTCCTTCGACTCTTTACTCCTTCTTCACTCCAACAGCAACACACATATAGCACATACATATATATACATCAACATAAGCCAAACATGGGTGGAACATGATCCAAGCCTAAGGAAACTAAGCTAGGCTGAGGAAAGAGAGGAAAAGATGAAGAAAAGAGGAAAGAAAGAAGAAAGGCCATGAAAGCTTACCAACTAAGCTTTCCAGAAGATCAGCACAACATCCACACACCTCAAGCCGGCTCAACAAGGCACAACAACATCAACCAACATCATAGCCAAGCAAAGCTATCCAAAACTCTCACAAAGTCACAAAACTCAAGAGAAGATCAACAAAGATGATCCAAGGGAGAAGAGAGAAGAAGATGTACGTAAGGAGAGAGAGATGGAGCTGAGAATGGTAAACCCTCATCAAAGGAAAGAGGTGAATATTATAAAGGGGTAAAAAGAGTAAAACACGGGTCAAAGGGTCAAAAAAGACGGTTGTAGCACACAGAGCTGCGGGGGCGGACTCTGTGAGCCACACGGGCAGCCAAGGCAAACCGCAGGGGCGCCTCCAAGGTCACGCAGGGGCGGGCTAGGCACAATCCTGGCCCTCTGCTCACTCTCTCAGCAACTCAGCAACTAGGCTCTTACACAAAGAAGCCATGATTGAACGACAACGAGACCAACAATGAAAACGAAATTAAGTACTTCTAGAAAACGCGTGGACAACTAAAGATACGAATCGAGAGGAGATGTGTATACTCTAGCAAGGTTAGAGATGGTATTCTTTCAAGACGTAAAGTTTTCTATAGGCGCTCCTAAGCATTGGAGTCATAACGAAAAGAGTGATCGAACCATTTGCTAAATATTTAAGACACCGTAAGTTAAGCTTACAAGGTACCAATAAGAAGTGTCAACATTACGATACTTATGAGAGGAAGGCATGGTGGAGTTTCAAATGGGAAAATTCCACTAGAAGAGTTGACCGGTTTTCCGTTATGATGATAAGGCTAAGAAATGCCAAAGGGAAAGAAGTGTGAGTAGATATGATTCCGAGGAAATGAGTGACGTAACAAGAAGTTATTATGTATGGAAAGACTTAAGATGTACTTGAAAGATGTCCTGGAGGAAGGGTTAAGCCTATGAACGGTAGTTATGCGACACAACAAGCCCGAGAAGGGTATAGTTACCTTATAGAGGAAGAAAGAAGCGTAGAGCGTAGAAAGAGTTAATGAAGTGTGTGAAGGGCGATATGAGCTAGTGAAGTGTAAGACATAGTACTCCTAGAGAGTAGCCTTCCGGGGTATGGTAACATGGAGGGTAGGAAGAATGGTGAAGCGTTGAACTTAGAGAAGGTCCGCTATAGGCTAATCCGTGATAGTCGAGAACGTGCTTGTGTGGGTTGTATGTGAATGAGTGTAGTTGAGAAGAGTAACAAGGAACGTGGATTATAAAGGGAAGGTAACAAGAGCTTGGAGTTTTGGTGGTTCATTGTCTATAATAGGGAGGTATTTCAATGGGAGCACAAATATCTTAATCATGTACATTGTAGGAGTTCAAATCAAGTAAACGTAACAGAACTCCTAGGGAGGGGATTCTAACGAACCGTTACGACTTTCTTAGTCATGGGATCGGCATAAGGGGGACACAACACGTATAAGAACTGTTAAGATTCGATAAGAGTGAAGAGAATAGATGAGCGGGAGGAAAGGGAGGCTTTTATGGTTGTTGTACGAAAAAGGGAATACACAAAGAGGATGCATGGTATGTGGGTACTAATGATAGGGATGTTATATTTTCGCGAGCAAAAGATGAGTCAAAGTTTTCTTGAATCCTACGGAAAAGCCATGGTATTGATGGAGTGAGACGGGGAACTTGGATTATAGTAACCGTGCAAGCTTTGAACTTATCACGTTAGTACTTGAAAAGTAATGAGTTAATTATTTCAGTGGTTAGATTTGGGGATATTTCGCCAACGTTCTCATTAGGGTGTAATGCCACGTTTATTGGTTGCGATTTCGATAATTATATTCCGACGGTTATCGATATATTTTAATATCTTAGGTATGTTTGCGGGTATTTTTTTTAGTCGTAAATTTCATGTTTCGGGTACACGTTATATTAATATGTTAACGGTATTTTATTATTATTTAATTCTCGTAATTTAGTTACGAGATCGTTTTATGCGTCGCAAAGTATATTTTGCGATTTAAGTATATACTCGATCCTCATAATATTTCCCGTATATTTATCCTATTCCGGAAAAAGGGGCGGAAAGGTTCCGGGTGTTTTATTATTTTTGGATCCGTGTACGTTTATCCGTTATCTTGTCGGAAAATTCAGGATATTATTTCCCGATTTGGAAATCCCGTTTCGAACGTTTTTGAGAGAGAGCCGTCCTATTACTCATTTTTACTTTTTATTTTTTTTTATTTTGTTTTGTGTTTATGGGTAACCCTAGCCGCAGCTTCACTCCCTTCCCCTTCTTTTTCTTTCTTCAGCAGCCACCAAGGAGGCTTCTTCCTTCTTTTCGTTTCACGCTGGACCAAGGGAGAAGCAGATCCGCCGTCTCGTGCCACGACAGACCAGAGAGGGACACCGTTTGGCCTCTCCTTCCTTCTACTCTGGCCTCCATGCCTCCGCCGGGTTCCGCGTCACCCCTGCTTTGTTCTTCTGCCTCACCTCCGCTCACATCGCAACCCTCCCCTCTCGTCTCAGCCTCTCACCTCGCCGGACCTCCCTCTGTCTTCTCCTTCTCTCTTCCGCCGGACTGCTCAAGGAAGAATGGTTAAGATATCAACTAAGAGGAACATGAGTGGATGCTAGCTAGGGATATAATATTTGGGAAGGTGCACTTGAAAGACATCAAGGAAGAATGGTTAAGTTTATGAGAGGGAGTTATTTGAAACAACAAGGAAAAGAAGATATAGTTACCTTATTAAGAAGAAGAAGCATGGAATGAGGAAAGAATTAACGGAGTTTAAGGTAAAGTACCCCGAGGAGGGTAACCTTCATGAGAATTGTAACATGAGAAGTGTAGTAGAATGGTAAGTCGTTGATCTTGGAGAGGGTCATTAATGAGCTAATCGGTGACCTCCGAGAATGCACAGGTGCGGGTTGTGTACTGGTGAATGTAGGTAGGAAGAGTAACTTAGGAGATGGGATCATGAAGAGGGGTAACAAGGACGTGGAATATTCATAGTGGTTGAACGTCGGCAATAAAGAGGTATATCAAGGGAAGTGCAAATGTCTTAATCATGTAGCAAATTATCGCTTCCAGCAAGTGATAGTAACGTACCGTGTGGAGAGGGATTGTAACGAACTGGTGTGACTTTCTTAGGTCATGGGGTCGGCATAGGGGGAAACGACATGGATAAGAACTGTTAAGGTTTTTGATAAGAGTTAAGGGGATATGGGAGCGAGAGGAAGTGAGGTCTTTCTATAGTTGATGTACGTAAATGGAAATACATAAATAGGATGCATAGTATGTTTGTTCTAATGAAATGGATGATATGTTTTTGCAAGAAAAATTTGAGTCAGATGTTTCAGACTCACACGGAAGAGTCATGATGGCTATGGCATGAAAGGGAGAATCTAGATTAAGGCAACGCTGCAAGCTTAGGGTTATGATTTTAGTGCTTAGTGGATTCATGAGTGGATCTTCTAGAGTTCTAGTTGGGGAATTATGCCTAAAGGCATACTAGTACGGTTGTGAAGATTGTTCATGGAATACCAAGAGATGATTAAGGTGACCAAAAAGAGTAAGAGAAAACTGAGGTTTTGAAGTTTGAAATTGATATGAGACATCCAAAAAGTATATGGAAGATTGAGGTTAGAACCCTACCGTCGGGTTGACGTTACATAAGAAAATGAAGTATAAATTTCTACTCCTACTTGAAGAAAGGATGTCTATGGTGAAAGCTTATGTAGAAGACGAAGAGCTCCTTCCATATGTTGGGATGTCGTGGAAAGCGAAGAAGATAAGATAAATTATTTGGAAGCACGGTTAAGTCTTGCAGTTTGGACCCTTATGGCTGCACATAAGTGAGAAACCTTAGAAGATTTTTACAATCATGTCATCAAAGAGGGAGAACGAGATTAAGATAAGGGAATACTTAAATAAGGCTACAAGAGTCAGGAGACTCGAGCAAGTCCCTCGAGTTCAAGAGATGAAAGATCCTAGAATGAAGACGGTAAACATTGTAGCTAAAGATGGAACAATACACAAGTTTAAAGGACGTCACCCCAACATATCGAGGTAGATCATTAGTATCATGACCACTTGAAAAGTGATAAGACAAGATTGTGTCGGTTATTACGGTATGTGACGGGAAGAGAAAAGATGAAACCTGAGATATCACGGATTCCAATACGTCAGAATGTGGATTTTTCCACTAAGGTCAAGCGTGACTCGATTCTGATGTCTAAGGCGCCGTATGGAATGACACTTGTGAAGAGACATGAGTTGTGGAGGCAAGGGAAGGAGCAATTGCAAGAACTTTATGAAAAGAGTTCATTATAATTAGTGAAATGCTATGAAGAAACTCCGAATGTTATCTTGAACTCTTAGTTTGAAGTTTATATTGGAATATATCTTAAACTCTTGATTTGGAGTTCTTATGGAGAACACCAGTTTGCGAAAAGAGATACGGTTATCTCCGTTGTACATCAATTACAGTGAGCCGAGCAAAATAGCAAATGAAGAACAAGAATTCCTTACAACGAATGGATGATCTACTCGATCAGTGGCAAGGGTCGGTAGTCTCTTCTAAGATTAAGTTAAGATTTGATTGTCACCGTTTAAGAATTCGAGATTGGGATATTGCAAGTACCGCATTCCGGACCAACACGGGGTCACTACGAGTTGTAGCTATTCCCTATGGGCTTACTGATGTCCCGGATAAGATATTTTGAGGCTACTCTTGAATAAGAGAGAAGTCGTATGACCAGTTGTCTCGGGTTGGGGATGGTAAACCCCGAGAGAGATAAAAGGAGTTACAAGTTTCTTAGATGTGTTGAGCATTACGAGATGATCTGTAAAGAGAGAAATTGTATAACACCATTTATGGTAACCTCCGGGTGACAATGAAGTATTGTATGGGATGAAAATTTACAATAGATTTGTTCAAAGTTATGAGGAGATTCGATGGTGTAATTGTGGTGATTTACCTTGAGGTATGATGGTTTGGAGTGTGCAGAGGTATGATTGGTTTGGAGTGTGCAAGTGATCCTCCAAGACAAAGTCTTGATCGGGTTTTGAGAAACGATGTAAAGTAATAGCATAAGTGTCACATTAGGGGAGGCGGTGTGGAGCAAAGTACTTGCTTCATCGTTGGGGACTTACTTCAAGAATTGAAGAAACGTAACATCAAAGTTTAGTTTGACAAGAACCAAAGCCAACTGTGTAAATTAGTACTTCGATCTTCTTTGATGGAGAAATCAAAGGGAAAATAATGGAAATGCTGCATTGAGAGATACCCAAGAAGGAAGTTGGTTCCAATATATCGACCTTTTAGAGATTATATCGCGAGTTAGAGAAGTGTCTTATACATTGGCGTTGCCGCCAAGAGTAGAGAGTGTTCAACTGGTGCTTCATGTGTATCAGACGGAAGATAGTATTTTTGGTTGAGTTTTACGCCGAGCTAGTAGCTTTGATAGAATCGACAGATTAGACCTAGTTCTTCCCTTAAGTTAGTTGTGTACATGTGTGATGTTATATGTGGTTTTGTACCCCGTGCGGTAATGTGTTTTATGCCCGGTTATATATATTGCTATAGTGGTTGGAGCAGTTGGTGCTTATAAATTAGAAGGTTTAAGCATTCTTAGTTGTGAGTTTATACCTCGACCTTAGGAACCGAGAAGACGGTGTAAGGCAAGTTTCGGGACGAAACTTGTCTTTAGGGGGATCTGATGTAATGCCCCGTTTATTGGGTGCGATTTCGATAATTATATTCCGACGGTTATCGATATATTTTAATATCTTAGGTATGTTTGCGGGTATTTTTTTTTAGTCGTAAATTTCATGTTTCGGGTACACGTTATATTAATATGTTAACGGTATCTTATTATTATTTAATTCTCGTAATTTAGTTACGAGATCGTTTTATGCGTCGCAAAGTATATTTTGCGATTTAAGTATATACTCGATCCTCATAATATTTCCCGTATATTTATCCTATTCCGGAAAAAGTGGCGGAAAGGTTCCGGGTATTTTGTTATTTTTGATCCGTGTACGTTTATCCGTTATCTTGTCGGAAAATTCAGGATATTATTTCCCGATTTGGAAATCCCGTTCCGAACGTTTTTGAGAGAGAGCCATCCTATTACTCATTTTTACTTTTTATTTTTTTTTTGGTTTTGTTTTGTGTTTATGGGTAACCCCACCCGCATCTTCTCTCCTTTCCCCTTCGTTTTCTTTCTTCAGCAGCCACCAAGGAGGCTTCTTCCTTCTTTTCGTTTCACGCCGGACCAAGGGAGAAGCAGATCCGCCGTCTCGTGCCACGACAGGCCGGAGAGGGACACCGCTTGGCCGGAGACGAACTTGGACTCGTTAGGCCTTTATCAGGAAGCTTCTGGACCTAAAACAAAAGCTACAAAAATTTAGCTAATACGCTAAATTTGATCGTAGTATATAAGATATATTATTCTAGGGTAAACTTATTTTTAAAAGCAAACGCTAAAAACTTGTAATTAAACCCTTGAGTCATAATCTCGATATTAATCCAACGAGGGTATAAAATATAAGGAAAGTCCCGCTTTTAAAACAAGGATAAAACTCGCAAAAACGCTTCCCGGGACAATCCATACAAAATTTATAAACATGGATAAAAATCCGAAATCAATTTTTCCGACAACAAAGAAACTCCCAAAACTCGACCATTTTCCGAAATAAGCTTTGGGTCAAACTATGATTTATACCCAAGGGCAAAAACTGCATATTTCAAGAATATAAGGTCAAGACTGCAATAACTCAAATCAGTAGGGCATAAACTGAAATCTCCAAAAGAGTGGGTCCAAATTGCAATTATACTATATTTTAGGGCCAAAATTACGAATTGTAACAAATGGGTCTTCATCAACCCCGCTATTCCGCTACAGAGGTGGCGGCACTTGGGCTTCCTGTGGAGCGCTTGCGGCGGCGTGGCTTCCAGAGGTGCGAGGGCTAGTGGCGACGATGGCAGCGGTGTGGTTTCCCTTCGTCCCCGGCGATAGACGGGGGCATAGAGGAGGCGACTCTCTCTCAGTCCTACGGGATTCATTGCAACGGGTGAGTTCGTGCAGAGGACTGGGAGGGGAAAGGAGAGGAAGACGGTGTGGCGGAAGCTCAGCCTCCGGTGGCTCCTAAGCAGTGTCAAGTTGAGGCAGCTTCTCCTCCTGGCGGTTCCCCGGTGGTGCAGCTCCTCCAGCGGGATGCACAGCGGCGAATCGAGAATAGAAGAATGGGAAGGCGTTGTTCGTTTGCAAGGGAGAGAAGGGAGAGGGTGAAGGCTGGGGATGTTGGTGAGGGAAACAATGAAGAGGTGAGGGGAGATGGAGTGATACAAAGGAGAAGTAGGTGAGGGAGGCGAGGGGACGGAGTAGCAGCTAGGCATAGGTCAAACACGTGCAGTCCTGGGCGGGAGTTGGCAGCCGGGACATCACGCAAGGTGGAAACGCCAACTTGTAGACCACTATCCCAACTCGCGCTAAGATCTCAAAAAGGTCCGATATATCGGAAACTCAGCTTCCTCCTCGTTTCTTTCTCAATGCGGAATTTCCATTATGTTTCGCTTTGATTCCCTCTAAAACAGAAGTTCGAACTTTCAATTTACACCTTGGCTTTGGTTCTCGTCAAACCAAACTTTGATGTTAAGTTTCCTCAATTCTTGTTGTAAGTCCTAAGAAACGAAGGGAAGCACTTTACTTTCATATCGCTTGCCAAGGCACGAATGTTATGACTTCTCCCTTTTTCATCAATACTTAATCAAGACCTTGTCTTGGAGAATTGGTTGTAATTTCCAATTCTAGCATACTGGGAGGCAATGTCAAAACAGTTGACCAAACACTCTTCTCTTTACTCCGAACAACTCCATTGTCAATTTTCGTCCCACTCAAAACTTCATTGTCATCCGGGGTAGGTTAGCCATAGATGTTGTTACTTTGGAGAATATCTCCACTAATCCGGTAATGACCCGTACATCCAAGAAAGCTGGTAACTTCTTTCACATCGTTCGGGGTTGCCATCCCGCGACAACTTGTCATACAACTTCTCTCTTCTCCGAGAGTAGACCAATAGTGTCTTATTCGGGGCATTCGTAAGCCCCTATGGAATCACTACAACTCATCGTGACTATGGTTCGTCCGGAATGCTATATTTGCAATATTCCAGACTCGAATTCTCAATTGGTTACAACTAAACCTTAAGTCATCTCATAAGAGACTACTGACCCATGTAACCGGTCAAGTAGATCATCTATACGTGGTAGGGGTACTTGTTCTTCATTGTTATCTTCTTCAGCTCACTATAATCAATGTACAAACGGAGATAACCATCTCTCTTTTCACAAACGGGTGTTCTCCATAACAACTTCAAACCAAGAGTTTAAGATATATTCAAAGTTCTTGTTGCGTTCCTTTATTCCATATTCGAGTCTACTCTTCTCATCTACACTCATAAATAGAGAATCCGCACACGTGCGTTCTTGGTTGTTGCTGATTAGCTTATAAATGACCTTCTCCAAGTTCAACGGCTCACCATTCTTCTACACGTCCATGTTACCACTCTCATGAGGACTACCCTCCTTGGGGTACTCTATCTTAAACTCCGTTAGCTCTTCCCACGTTCCATGCTTCCTTCTTCTTTCATAAGATAACTATACCCATCTCGGCCTTGTTGTGTCGCATAACTCCCGTTCATAGGCTTAATCATTCCTCCAGGAAGTCTTTCAAGTGCATCTTAAGTCTTTCCATACATAACAACTTCTTGATACGTCACTCTTTTCCTCAGGATCACATTTACTCACACTTATTTCCTTTTAGGCAGAATTTTACCATGTGAAACTCCACCACGCCTTCTAAGTCTCGTAATTTTGACACTTCTTATTGGCACCTCGTAAGCTTAACTTATGGTATCTTAAATATTTGGCAAATGGTTCGATCACTCTTCTCGTCTTGACTCCAATGCTTAGGAGCGCCTAAAGAAAACCTCACATCTTAATGGAATACCATCTTTAACCTTGTTAGAATGTATCCCTCTCCTCCTCGGATCGCATCTATAGTTGTCATAACGTCTTCTTGAAGAACTTAAGTTCGTTATCTTCATTGGTCTCGTCGTCGTTCGGTCATGGCTTCTTTAGAACCACTTCTATAACTTCATGTCATTTCCTCCTATTTGTTTGTCCTTGCCACTAATGTCTTCTTTATCCTTCAAATGGTTTCTTTGACGTCCCCAAAAGGAGTCCGATGAATCGCCAGGGTGTTCGCCAGAACGTGATGCTCAACTTGGTACTTGAGCATCCTCATCTTCGTATATATACTATCCTAATCCTAAAAAGGCATTTGTCCAAGGGTGATGATAGCTTCCCATCATCTTAACTATAAGGTCCACTACTACTAATATAATACTAGCATACCTTTAGGTGCATGTATATATAACTATATATATAAGTCCTATATTCACATTACTACTATAACAATAGGATACTTTATTCTGGGTGGTGAGCAAGTTTCAACCTTTCCGCTGACGCGACTCAGTGTTCCCGCATGCACGGGATGTTGAGTAACGAGTTTTTATTCCGTCCCGACCCCTTAGCCTCCAAGGACCCTTGTTGCTTGTGCCTAGGGGGACAAGAGGTCAGCTGACCCCTTGGTTCCCTACCACCTTTTGGCAGCCAAAGATTTCCTCTTTTCCTTTGGCTTTCATTTCACGCTCTCTTCTCTCCCACTTCATCTCTTCCCTCTCATTTCCCTCTTTGCTCTTTTGAGATCTTGCATGTGTGAACTGCAGTAGAAGAAGATCTAATATAGTGTGGTAAGCTTCTTCCCCTTAATCCCTTCTTCATCCTTGTTGTTTACCCTTTCTTTTTCCCTCTTACATCCATAGCCATGGATGAAGCTTGAGAGATGCTTCTTCATCAAATCCTTTGCATGTGCTTGTTCTTAGCTCGATTAGGTCGAGGAGGGGAGCCTAAGAGTAGTGGTTGGTGTTTGGAGAAGGCCCAACAAGGAGAGAAGGAAATTAGAGCCAATGATTCACATTCGAAGACGAAGAAGACGACCTTCTACTATGCGACCGCGGGGCAACTCATCACGGCCGCGGGGGCGGAACCAGGCTACCGTAGGGGCGGCTCAGAGACCCGCTGGGGGCAGCTCCAGGATGCCAGGGAGCTGCAGGGGCGGCACCATGGACCGCAGGGGCGGTGACAAGGGCCACGCAGGGGGTGCCAACTTGTTCGGCAGCTGCGTTTTCCTCACTAGTAGGCTTCCTTCTCCCTTCCTCTTCATTCCTTCCTTAGCTTTGTAGTTGTATGATGTTAGTATCATGGCTAGGATGGTCTAGAGTAGCTTGTGAATGTCACTTAGTGCTTGAGAACATAGAAGCCCTTATGGCTCGATGTAGTTGATAACTTCGAGTTGGTTGATCTTTTTGGACCTTCTATACTCGATTGTCCTCCCTTGGTTGTGGATAATGTTCATGAAGAGTTATTGGGTGTTATGAGTTCTATCATATGTTGAGAGAAAGTTGGATGTTGGTAGATCTCCTCATGCGTAGAGTGAGAGGTGAGTGTAGGAATTCTAGGATGCGGTCCTAAAATTGAGAGTCAAATGGTCTTGCGTAGATCATTTGTACAGAAGTCTAAGACTTCTTGTGTGATTGGGTTGTTGACATATATCTTCATGTGAGCAGGTTGTGGGCTTCTTCCCAAGGGAAGCGAGAATGTTGTGAGTTTAGTGTGGAGACGAGGTAAGTCTTCGGACTTACTTAGCTTATATTCTTCGTATTAGTTGCGATGTGTGTTAGTGGTATTACAAAGTGGTATCAGAGCCCTACGTAGACAACAATGGCACTCGCAATCTTCTAAAGGCCGAATGAGGAATAAACAAAACCCCACGGGTTCTGACTTTTCATTTTTAAAATCATATGCATGAGTCGGGATGGGTTAGAATGTACGGGACCACCACTCCTTCCGCGGGCCTCGGCGACGTAGATTTCTGGATTATGATATGTATATACTTTGATAGTTATATATGCATATATATGTATATGGCCTTAGGCTGTTTTTGGACTTGTATGTACCTAGCTATGCATGTGACCTTAGGATGATTGAGCTTGTATGCCTCGGATTATGTGTTTGGGCTTTTGTTACCTTATGCTTTTGTACGTTTTTATCATATTAATTCATAAGTATTACATACGTTCTTTTATATATATATATATATATAAATAAACGCGAAACGATATCAGATGACACACACGAGAGCTACAACTTACGTAGGACCCGCCACGGGTAGACATCCTCTTCCTCCTACCGTCCCGAGGCAAGGACGAGTAGGAAGACCTCCAGGCACGAGAGGTCGGGGACGTGTCCCCATTGCGGACCCACTAGTTGTTGATCCGCCAACAGCTGAGGATCCCGTTGAGGATATGGCAGAGAGCATCATTCTCGAGGCTAGGGATAGTAATGTTGCGAGGTCCTGTGCAGAGGGTCCTCCATCCGCTGAGACCGATGGAGCGTTGATAGGGATTTCGGTGCTTAAAGAGTACGTTAGGCCAGTCGAGGAAGCGTTTAGGATGGGAGCGCCACCTCCCGCACCACCGGTACCTGCACCCGCACCTGTGAGATCAGTTGAGGTCTCGTAGAGGATAACTCAGGTGAGGGCCGCACCAGAGATAGTTGCAGCAGTGGTAGTTGCACTTGAGCTGGTTATGGATGTTGTTAGGTCGAGAGACGAGTTAAGGTCTTCGAGACCGGACTCATGGTTGAAGGCTTTCAACCAGCAACATGTAACCTACTTCGACGGGAAAGTAGGACTAGAGGTGGAGCATTGGATTGGGCACGTAGAGTCTGATTTAGAGGGGATCCGTTGCCCGGAGGAGAGGCATGTTGAGGTAGTCCAGACACTATTTCGGGATTAGGCCAAGTACTAGTGGAGGACTGTTAGAGGAGGTTTGACCAGGATGGACCAACTGTTGAGCCTTGTTAGGGAGGCCTTTTGCCCGGATTAATTGAGGAGAGACAAAGTCCACGACTTCTTGGAGGCGGGATTTGAGGACGTCCCGGTCATCAAGGCTATTAGGCGATTTAGGGCGGAGTTAGCCTTGTTGGGTCCCGCAGCACCTCCGGCGGACCAGCAT
The DNA here is from genome assembly GCA_033239045.1 of Fagopyrum esculentum. Classification (NCBI taxonomy): domain Eukaryota; kingdom Viridiplantae; phylum Streptophyta; class Magnoliopsida; order Caryophyllales; family Polygonaceae; genus Fagopyrum; species Fagopyrum esculentum. Next base: position 85,904,518 of record BSUD01000003.1, on the reverse strand, counting down.
TCCTACCTCTTCTCACGGAGATTGAGGGAGTCTACCCGAGCATACCTTGCGGGATTCCGCTGTGACTCCCTAATGGAATACGAGGACCGAGCTTCGGCATATGAGAGAGACCACCCGGGTCCTAAGAGATTTGTTCAATCCGAGGGGCCGGACAAGAGACAGAGGATAGAGCACGCTAGTTCAGGAGTAGGAGCCTCATGATTTGAGCGGAGCCAAGTGCAGAGCCGTCCTAGTCCTCAGAATACCGCCCCGATACCCGATCGGGGACGTCAGTGTTTCAATTGTGGAGGGTATGTACACATTAGGAATGCATGTAGGAAGCCGCCTGTGGCTTGTTTCATTTGTGGCCAGGTGCGCCACCGAGGTGCTTTTTGCTGTCAGGGCAAGGCACAATAACAACAAGGTTCTTCACCTGATAGTGTGGTGGGAGGGGGGCAAAGGCCGCCTCAATACCAGACATCGAGCCACCAATAGAGGTTTCATGGTCAGGTTCGTTCTCTGGGATTGACCCTGGGTCAGGGCCTAGGTAGGGGGCATGGTGGAGGCACCACGGAGGCATGAGGTGCTCAGGCGAGGGTTTTCGAGCTTTGGAGCGCCATAGATCGAACGGCGCCGGTGGACTCAGGTACTTTTTAGTTTCACGACTTCTCTGTTGGGATATTGTTTCATTATACGACTGCTATACACCTTCTTTTGTCGTTATTGTGTAGTTAGGATTGACCTTAGCTATGATAGAGTGGAGACCCTTTAGTATAGGGTTACTTGACTAGGATAAGGATGGTGACACCCAAGAGATACCGGTTGCCACTTGCTTGGGAAACCGTAATTGGTGAGCCGACTCCCATATTCTGCACTTCGAGTGCACGAAGAAGACATCATAGAGATAGACAAAAAGGGGACTTCCATCTACTTCTGGAACAGTAGTCGAAGGATCGTGATGACCACCACAGGATGAAGTGATCTTTTCCAAGGCAAGGCAAGATGAAGCGGAGCTTCCATCGTTATCAAGAGAGGATGCATGGTGTTTGGCACTAATGGAATAGACGTGGCGCTTTTCGGACTCACAGGAAGGAGCTATGCTAGCAATAACTTTAGGTGGGGAACCTAAGGGTAGTGACGCGGCAAGCGTGAAACTTAAGACGTTATCTTGAAGGGAAACGAGCAAGGTATTACCACGGTTTTGAAATGGAAAATTTCACCTAGCGTTCTGACAAAGCATGCCGGTGCGGTGGCGAGAGTGGTCTTGTAATGCTAAGAGGTGCATAAGGTGACCAACATGAAGAAGAGAAGACCGGAGCGGGAAGTAAGATGTCGATTTGAAGCGCACGGAGAGGATATGGAAGATGGAGATTGAACTTTTACGGCCGGGTAGACGTCACCTACTTGTAGTGGTGACACCTGATTAAGGAAGAATGGGAACAAACTTCCCCAATGTGTTGGGATATTGGAAGTTAAGCTGAAGCTAACCAAAGCCCAAGAGTCAGAAGACTTGAGCAAACCTCGAATTCTAGAGACGATGTAAGATTAACCTTGTAACATGAGATGGAGTAGTACTCGTGTGAAAGTGACATCACACCAACAGATCGGGGTAGATCATTGGTACCATGACCACCGGCCAAGTGCTAAGAAAGGACTGTATCGATAGTAACGTAATTTGACAAGAAAACGATATATCACGAAGTCTAGAACGATGGAAGGAGTATTTTAAACTAAGACCGACCTTGAATTAACTCGGACCCCAAGGTGTCATAACGATGACATGGTGAAGAGCCTTGAACCGTAGGAGCCTTTGAAGGAAACCGACTACAAGATCTTGTTGAGAAAGGCCTAGAAAAACCGACGCACCAAAGAGGGAAGTTACACAGCAAGTTGTCTCGGAATGGCGACCACCGGAGTACGTGTTAGAAGTTGCAAGTTTTTCTAAGAAGTGTTAGGTTATTATCGGATTCATAGAGAGATTCCCCAAGTAACACCAGTTAGGAGTAAACAACTCCGGATGACAGCAGAATGGAGAGTAAGGCGGGAATTTCAAAAGACTTCTTGAGAGGTGGGAAAGGACTCATCGGTACGACTTTTACGAGATCATCTCAGGGAACGATAAGTTGAAGTGTACAAGTGATCCTCCGAGATAAGGCCTAGCTGGGTATGGAGGAACAAAGGAGAAGAATTATGGAGAGACTGTACTGAGAAAGACCCGGGAAAGAAGTTAAATTCGATGTATCGGATCTTGTAGAGATCCTAGAGTATGACTGGGGAAATGACTAACAAGTCAACATTTCCACCAATAGAGATGTTGGAGCGTAGTACAAGACGCCGTCAATTGTAGGAGATACCGGTATTGAGAGTGCAGTGGTCGAGGCGGGAACCTATGTGACTACCTAGGAGACCTAGGATATTACTCGGAGGAGTTACCCAAAGTAGTATGCCGGATTAGCGACACAGATAGGACCGTCGAGATGGTCCCGAGATCTATCCTTGTTTGTTCTTGTGTGCTTTGTGTCATGACGTGTTATGTGAGTTTGCATGAGGGTTTGTGTACCTTGCGAGGTGATAGGTGATGGAATCACTATCATTTTGGTTAGTTTTTAGAGTCTTTTTATTGTTTAGAGTCGGTTGATGATACTAACTTCTTAATCCCAAAGAAGAAACCTAAAAGAATTTAGAAGCACTTGGGAGTTGAAGACCATTCAAGAAGACAAGCTTTTGGTGCCCCACCGCCCCCGCGGAGCAGTGTCACTGCCCCTACGGGTGACACTGCACTCCGGAACGCAGCATGCGCCTTCTCCAGCGCCCGGAATGAAGTCTGTCACCGCCCCTGCGCCTCTCTTGGGCGCCCCTGCGGTGACTTACCATGAAGAAGCGAAGCCGGCGCCCCTGCGTCTCTGCCTGCAGAGCTGTGAAGCCGAAGAACCAGTGTCACTGACCCTACGGTGAGATTGGGCCGCACCTGCGGCTCGACATCAGAAGCGACAGAAAGATGAAGAGTCAAACGTTTGAAGAGCATTAAAGATCCGCCCCTTCGGAATAGCCAGGCCGCCCCTGCGGCCACAAAGAACTCCAAGCGTTTTCACCTAAACCGCCCCTGCGGTCCTGAAGGCCGCCCCTGCGGTTGAGCGACAAAGACTTTACTCCGGCTGTTTGCACCACCTTAATGGCATTAAAGGTGGTTATTTAGGCCGGCCATTTACTCCTATTTGGTGTCATTTGTAGTATAAATAGACCCATGGCTGATTGCTAGAATCATCCATCATTTTCCCATCTTATTCTCTCTTTTCTCCTGCTTCCTTTGTGTAATGAGTTTCTAATTGCGTTGCTACATTGGGTTGTTTTGAAGCTACATTGCTGCTTTGGTTGTAAGTCCTTTTTAATATAAGTTTTATTCAGTTTATGTTTTGTATTCCTTGAGCTTCACTTATCTAATTGCATGTTTCTTTTCACTTAAGATTGATCACCTTAGTGTCTAAATGCATACAAAGAACTAGGATTAATAGATTCCGGGTTTGGGTCTTTAATCTAGTAGAAACCTGTAGGTGAAAACTGGTTGTGATTACTTAAGGGAAAGGAATACAAATATAAAGAAAAACTTAATGGTTTTAGTCTTTTCTTTATATCTCTTTGTCTTTGTTTGAAAGCTTACTTGTGACTTGTTCTTGTAGGTTTACGGAACATTAAGTTGTTAAGTTGTGTTGATGCCGTTTGGCTCAACACATACATATGATCAAGATGAGAACATGCTAATAAACTTATAAAAGGAACCAACAAAAGTAGCATTGCATGCTAAGATTCAACCTAGTGTAGTTCATTTCTCATCATCTTATCCACCTCCTTACTTGCTTTCTTACTCTTTTGTTTTATTACATTTCAGTCCAACCCCCCCACCCCCCCCCCTTTACTTAGTTACATGATCAATAATTGAATCTAATATAAACATCAACCAAACTCTCTTGGGTTCGACCCTTACTTAACCACTATACTCGCTTTAGTGTTAAGTTAGGAAATTACTTTGATGAGATAAAAACGACCTAAGGAATAAATTCTTGTCAAATTTTGGCGCCGTTGTCGGGGAGTTTTGTTGTGTTTTTATTTCATTTTAATTATTGATTATTGGTTTGGACCGTTTTTAGGGTTCAAACCCGTGCTACTAACTCCGGAATTGTTCCTTTGGATCCAGAAATTGAGAGAACACACATTCAGCGACGTAGACAACAACAACTCCGAGAAGAAATGGCTAACCGAACACTTCGCCAACTCACGCAGCCGGACTTCTCTCAACACCCTCTTGCGGTTACTATACCGGCAATAGGGGAAGGTGTTAATTTCGAGCTCAAGCCGGGGCTGATCCACTTGCTCCCATCATTCCATGGGCTAAGTGGTGAACACCCTCTTGCGGTTACTATACCAACAAAAGTAGCATTGAATGCTAAGAGTCAACCAAGTGTAGTTCATTTCTCAACATCTTATCCACCTCCTTACATTCTTTCTTACTCTTTTGTTTTGCTACATTTCAGTCCAAAACCCCCCCACCCCTCCCCCTTTTACTTAGTTACATGATCAATAATTGAATCTAATATAAACATCAACCAAAATCTCTTGGGTTTGTCCCTTACTTAACCACTATACTCGCTTTAGTGTTAAGTTAGGAAATTACTTTGATGAGGTAAAAACGACCTAAGGAATAAATTCTTGTCACGAGGTCTTGATGTGATGTGTTTCATGCGTAGACTTGGGTTAGGGCCGGTAGTTGATGTTTTATGAGTTCCGCATGGTTACGAGGCGTGTTTACACCGAGAGTTTTACGTTACCAAGTTTCGGGACGAAACTTGTTTTTAGGAGGGTTAGTTGTAACAACCGGAAATTTTATTCCGGATGGTGAGCGGGTTTCAACCTTTCTACAGACGCGACTCAGTGTTCCCGCAGGCACAGGATGTTGTGTAATGAGTTTTTAGTCTTTCGTGACCCTTTGGCCTCCTTCTTTTGGCGTGGACCCTCGTTGCTTGTGCCTAGGGGGGACAAGAGGTCAGTTGACCCCTTGATTCCCTCCCACCTTTTGGCAGCCAAATATTTCCTCTTTTCCTTTGGCTTTCATTTCATGCTCTCTCTTCTCCCATTTCATCTCTTCTCTCTATTTTTCCTCTTTGCTCTTTGGAGATCTTGCATGTGTGGACTGTATTAGAAGAATATCCAATCCAGTGTGGTAAGCTTCTTCCCCTTCCTTTCATCTTCATCCTTGTTATTTACCATTTCTTTTTCCCTCTTCCATCAATAGCCATGGATGAAGCTTGTCAATCAAATCCTTTGCATGTGGTTGTTCTTAGATCAATTAGGTTGAGGAGAGGAGCCTAAGAGTAGTGGTTGGTGTTTGGAGAAGGCCCAACAAGGAGAGAAGGACATTAGAGCCAAGGATCCATAGTTGAAGACGAAGAAGACGACCCTCTACTGTTCGACCGCGGGGGCGGATCATCACCGCCGTGGAGGCGGATCCAGGCCACCGCAGGGGCGGCTCAAAGACCTGTTGGGGGCGGCTCAAGGACGCAAGGGAGCCACAGGGACTGTAGGGGCGGTGACAGGGGCCACACAAGGGGCGCCAACTTGTTCCGCGGCTGCGTTTTTCTCACCAATAGGCTTCCTTCTCCCTTCCTCTTCGTTCCTTCCTTAGCTTTGTAGTTGTATCATGTTAGTATCATGCTTAGGATGGCCTAGAGTAGCTTGTGAATTCCACTTAGTAGTTGAGAACATAGGAGCCCTTATGGCTCGATGTAGTTGATGATTTCGAGTTTGTTGATCTTGTTGGACCTTCTATACTAGATTGTCCTTCCTTGGTTGTGGATTATGTTCATGAAGAGCGCTAACAGCTAGGTCGTTGTATTTTAGCTCAATTCAAAGTAGAAGTCCTAACGTTACACTAATAAATGTACAGCGTAAGTAAGGGTCGAACCCAAGAGAGTTGTGATAACACGATTTATAGCATAGTTTTAGGTGCACATTTAAGTAGAATTCTCGCTCAATCATGCATTATCTAGCACTAGTCCAATGCGTTTTGCACTCAAAACATGTATTTTGTCGAGATAGACGTCTACACGGACTTGTGTGCGTTCTGTAGGTATTTCGGGAAGTTTCGAGCTTAAACGATGCGTTTGAGAGACGCTCATTCAGAGGACACGTTTCCAAACTCATTGGAACGCAAGCCAAGGGTTGAGAAGACTCAAGGAACCCTTCCTACACAAGCCATGCACCAAAACCACAGCCAAATTGTCCAAGGCAAAGTTTCTGCACAGAATCACGGTTCTCTGAAGAACCACGGCCGTGGTTCTGACCGTGGATTTTGCCAAATTCTCGTGACAGCTGTGCCACGACTCTCATGGCCAGCACATGAAGAATTGGTTATAAAATGTGGTCCTGGATGGTTGTTTGAGGCAGCTGGGATTTGGGTAGTTTGAGAGCAGCTCACACATTCTCCATTTTTCTTTCACAAAATATATTCCAAGAAGAAGAAGGATTTTTTCTAGGAAGGAAAGTGCAAGAAGAAGAAGAAAGGAGTCATTGCCATTGAAGAAGAGAGGAGAAGGCACACTTAGCTCTTGTATTTTCGGATTTATTTCTAGAGATTTATGAACTCTTGAACCTTCCTTTGGAAGGATTGTAAGTCGTTTCTAATTTCATCTTCAGATTTGGATTGTGTTTAAGGTTCATTTGTTCATCTTCTTTCTCTCATTTTCTTGCAATGGAGGTTATGAATCTATGTTTGTTTGCTTTGATTTCTATTATGAATGTTCTAGGCTAGATTGATGTGATTCTAGGGTAAGGAAAGGATGGTTGTGGCTAGAACTATGATAGGACAGACCTAATTTTACCTTTGGATGATTCTTGTTTATGAACGTAGCTACTGTTAGAAATCACGGGTAGTTCTTGAAGAACCACGGCCGTGGTTTCTGTAGAACGAACCGTGGTTTTTCCTGGTTCGAAGGATCTTACCTTAAGTTCATAAAGTTGTTGAAACCCTAAGTTTTTGCTGAGTTTAACCTAACCTAGGGTGTCCTAGTGTAGCGACTAAGTGTTAGGAGAGACTTACCCGGTAATCCTTGCCCTTAGAATCTAAAATAGCAAAGCCTTAGGTAATGGTGAGCCTAATAAGCCGCCATTGGATCAAATGTGCTAGGAATGTTGATTAGGACTTCCCTTTCCGAGACTTACCCGGTGAGGATAGGTTAGATTCCTAATTGAACAATCCGGTTTGTGTTAAATTCCTATCCTTAGGTTCTTAGAGACTTAACCGGTAATGAGACCTTAGGTGTGGACTAGTGGATCATGAGACTTACCCGGTAATTGATCCCATTTTAGAAACACTTAATCCCAACATATCATAATCAATCCAAAGAACGAATAGATAACTTGAGTTCTAAGCCATAACCGGAATTTCCAACCCCTAGAATCCGTTTTTCCTTTCTCTTGATCAATATCTTGTTTGATTTGTTTATTCGAGTTAACCTTCCGATTTAGTTTGGTTGATTATTTGCATGCATATTGATCTTTGACGTGATCACTTAAAAACAACCAAAACAATTGAGATTTTCTTCCTTTATTTTCTCCTTTCCCTTAGACTTAGGTCTTGCTAAATTCAATCACAATTTAAATTTGATTTCACCTTAGTCTTTGTGTTCGACCTTGGAATACTTATCTTGCTACATACGTCCCGTACACTGCGGGTGCGCTAGAAGTAGGATAATTATAACGAGTATAAATTTAAGACTTATTGCGTGCACACTTTTTAGCGTGACAAGTTGAGTTGATGTTTCGATTATATTCAATTATTGATAATGTAACCAAGTAAAGGGAGGAGGATTTTGGATTGAAAAGTAACAAGACAAAAGCATAAGAAACAAATAAAGAGGTGAATAGATTGATGAGAACGGACTACACTAGGTTGAATCTTAGCATGCAATGCTACTTTGGTTGGTTCCTTTTATAAGTATTATAGCAATGTTCTCGTCATCATCATATATATGAATTGAACCAACCGGCATCAACACAACTTAACAAGTTAATGTTCCGTAAACCTATAAGAACAAGTCACAAGTTAGCTTTCAAACAAAGACAAAGAGATATAAAGAGAAGAATAAAACCATTAGACTTTTCATTATATTTGTCTTCCTTTTCCTTTAAGTAATCACAACCAGCTTTTACCTAAAGGTTTTCTACTACATTAAAGACCCGAACCCGGAATCTATTAGTCCTAGTTCATTGCATGCAATTAAATACTAAGGTGATCAAGCTAAGTGGTAAGAAACATGCAATTTGATAAGTAAAGCATAAGGAATACAAAACATATACTGAATAATACTTATATTAAAAAGGACTTACAACCAAAGCAGCAATACCGCTTCAAAACAACCCAATGTAGCAAGGAAATTAGAAGCTCATTACACAAAGGAAGCAAGGGAAAAGAGATAATAATATGGGAAAATGGTGGATGATTCTATCAATCAGCCATGGACCTATTTATACTAGAATTGGCACTAAATGGGAGTAAATGGCCGGCCTAAATGGCCACCTTTAATGCCATAAAGGTTGTGCAAACAGCCAGAGTAAAGTCTCTGACGTTAAACCGCAGGGGCGGGCTTCAAGGCCGCAGGGGTGGTTTAGGCCAAAACGCTTGGTGTTCTTCATGGCCGCAGGGGCGGCCTAGCAATTCCGCAGGGGTGGATCTTTAATGTTCTTCAAACGTCCGACTCTTCATCTTTCTGTCGCATCTGATGTCGAGCCACAAGGGCGGCTCAGTGTCACCGCAGGGGCGGTGACACTGGCTCTTCGACTTCACAGCTCCGCAGGCTGGTCCGCAAGCAGGGGCGCCGGCTTTGCTTCTTCAAGGTCAGTCACCAGAGGAGCGCCCAGGAGTGGCGCAGAGGCGGTGACAGTCTTTGTTTCGGGAGTTGGCGATGGCGCAGGCTGCATTCCGGAGTGCAGTGTCACCCGCAGGGGCGGTGACACTGCTCCGCGGGGGCGGTGTGGCAACAGAAGCTTGTCTTCGTGAATGCTCTTTAACACTCAAGTGCTTCTAACTTCTCTTTTACCTTCTTTTAGACTTCTTCTTATTGATTAAGAAGTTAGTAGCACAAACCGACTCTAATACAATAAAAAGACTTTAAAAACTAACCTAAATGATAGTGATTCCATCACCTATCAAACTCGACCATAGTTAGACCTTTTACTCGTCCCGAGTAACACCAATGACAGCAGTTCAGACTCAAATGCCTCAGGAAGCATGATGTAGAGACATAGCTAATGGAGACATGAGAAAAACCAAGAAAGAAAGAAGGAAAAAGAAGAGAAAGTGAGAAGAAAGTGAGAAAGCTACCATCCTTATTGCTCCAAGAGTGACCTACCCGGACAACCTCCTTATGACTCCCCTTCTTATGACGCCAAACATCGGAAGGGAAACCTACACTCGGTGTCGTTGATTTTGCCAAGGTGCCCTTTCGGGTTTTCACCTTGCCACTCTTCTTCTTTTCTTGATGATCTCACTTAATCCTCAAATCCCTCAAGTCCATTTTTGCACCAACCTAATGTTGGTCGGACTACCTTCTTTTTGCCTAAACCGCCCTGTCGGGTTTTCGGTTTATCCAAGAATTTTTTATGTCTATTTTAAATCATTTGGCTTTTTCTCTTTTTTTTTTAACTGAATTACTACTCATGAAAGCTCAAAACAAACACAATTCAAACAACTCAAAAAAACTGTACATGCAAGATAATATTCCCTCCCCCATACTTGAAGCACACTTTGCCTTCAAAGAGGAAAATGAAAGCAAAGATTATATGTGGAGAAGGGAAAGAGACAATACCCACTAGTGGGATGGTCCGGCTGGACCATCCGAACCCTCCTCCGGGAGATATGGGAAGTGGCGGAAGAAGTGCTCCTGCCGACGGCAGATCTCATCGATGTGGGACTGTTGAGAATCCATCCAGCTGCCAAATGAGGTGTCAAAGTTGGCTTGCCAAGCAAACTGTTGAGCCTCGAGTTGCTGCTGTTGGGCCGCCTGCCAAGCATCCTGCCTTTGGTGAAAGTGGGTGGTCATACTAGTGGCAAAGTTGGACTACCAAGTCTGCTACTGCTCCAGCATGGTCCGTTAATAATCGGTTTTCCAAGCGTGGTCAAGAGTGGTCAGAGCAGCCGTTTGAGCCTGAAGGCTCTCAAGTGTGGGACCATCATCTCCCGCTGCAGTGGGCATCTCCTCATCGTCCGGGATGGGCATGTGGTCCTTGTAATGAGCCCGGCTGGAGCTCGCAACATGGCTCTCCACAATGACCACATGATGCTGCCTCAACACATATGGATCAGCCAGGATGTAAAGCTCGGAGAGATCATCTCGAAATGGTAAGGGCCGAGGGAGGTAGATGATGTGGCTCCCATCTGCAAAAGAAAGCCAAAAACGTTTCTCCCCGTCCCGCTTGAGGAGCTTGCACCTCTGGAGCATACCTTCCGTATAGAATAGGACCACCATCCCATCCTCAAGGTCCGAAAGGTTCATCACCTGCTCGGCGATCAAGGAGATCACCCCACTGCCAACAATATCACTTGGATCATTCTTCCTAATCCGCTTCAAAGCGGTAAGGAAGTGGTACGTCCAATCCGGCACCGCCTCACTCGTCAGGAGGCAAGCATATAGCACAGGAAGGTCCTTAAGAGCGACCTTGTTCTCCTCCTTGTGTCCACAGAAGACACTCATGATGATCTTGGAGAGGAGTCTCAAGAAGGGGTGAGTGAGTTTGTTGAAATACTCACCCCCGGCATGAAACTCGGAGCCGGTGGGCGCCTGCCAAAACTCACACAAGTCCGATGTAGGAATGGGCTCCCACCACTTGTCGGAGGGGTTGAGAGTAACCCCAAAGGCCTTCTACAGATGGAGGTAGTCAAGTGTGTACTTCTTCTTGTTGAGCTTGAAGGAAAGTCCAACACACACGTGATCCTCCTTCTACATGGTGAAGGTGGCGATGAACTGTCTGCTGAGCTCGAGATATGTGGGAGCTCTCTTCTTCAGAAAGTCCTCGAGCCCGGCGTTGGTGAGGAAAGTTGGAGGAGTATGGAGAAGTTAGGACGACAAAGAGGTCCTCGGAATTGATTCAAACTATGAAGGAGGAGATGCCTCCTAAGCTAAGAGATCCGGGATCCTTTTGTGTGCCAATTGGAGTGGGAGAATTGAAGTATGAAGCCCTATGTGATCTTGGGGCAAGTGTAAGCATCATACCGCTTGCACTTTGTAACAAGGTTGGGCTAGGAGAGCCAAAGCTGGTCAAGATGACCCTTTACATGGCGGACCGTTCAATCACTCACCCGGTTGGAATCTTGGAGGACATACCGGTGTAACTCGGGAAGTTCTATGTGCCGATTGATTTTGTTGTCTTGGACATCCCGGCGGACTATCCGGTTCCTATCATCTTAGGGAGACCTTTCTTAGCCACTTCCGGATGCTTGGTGGATTGTAAAAATGGAATTTTCTCCTTCAACATTGGAGAAGAGAATATTAAGTTCAAACTATCCACAATGATGAAGGGGCCAGCCATTGGTGAAGATGTCTTCAACATTGTCAAGCAAGAGGAGTCTAGAGAAGTTGTGAGGTCAATCTTGATCAAGGACCCCTTGGAGAAGGTTCTTAGCTTGAGTTTGATGGAGGAAGGAGTTGAGGAGGTTTGCAATGAAGAAATCAAGGCTTTGGATGCATTGGAAAAGGAGACAAGAACCGAATTTGAAGTACATGAAGGTGTGCTGAATTGCTGTGTGAACCACGGCCTGGGGGGAAGAACCACGCCCGTGGTATGTCCCGTGGAACTCTCTGGAGTTCTCAAAAAGGCTAGCTTTGCAAGTTCCACGGCCGTGGTTGTGCCAGAGCCCGTGATTTTGCCATTGGTTTCTCCAGAAACTACATTGGTTGTTGATCAAGCTTCAAGGAGCTTTGGGGAGTCTTCCATGGCTTTGGATTCATCTCAACCAACATTGTATGGAGCGTCTCCAACCGATAAAGGTCCTCCTAAACTTGAACTTAAACCTCTCCCCTCTCATCTTAAGTATGCTTTTCTTGGTGATAATTCTACATATCCGGTGATTGTTAATGCATGCTTGAATGATGATGAGTTGAATAGATTGTTGCATGAGTTGAGATTGCATAGGAAAGCTATTGGCTATACAATTGATGATTTAGTTGGAATTAAACCTTCTTTGTGCATGCATAACATCTTGATGGAAGATAACCATAAACCTTCAATTGAACCTCAAAGAAGACTAAACCCCATCATGAAATAAGTAGTAAAGAAAGAGATTCTTAAATTGCTAGATGCGGGAATCATTTTCCCGATTTCGGATAGTAAGTGGGTTAGTCCCGTGCATGTGGTTCTTAAGAAGGGTGGGATGACCGTAGTGACCAATGAGAATAATGAATTAATCCCAACTAGAACGGTTACGGGGTGGAGGATGTGTATAGACTATAGGAAACTAAATGTGGCCTCTAGGAAAGATCACTTCCCTCTTCCCTTTATTGACCAAATGCTAGAGAGATTAGCTCAACATTCCCATTTTTGTTATTTAGACGGCTATAGTGGATTCTTCCAAATCCCTATCCACCCCGATGACCAAGAGAAAACTACATTCACATGTCCTTGGGGTACATTTGCATATAGGAGAATGCCGTTTGGGTTGTGTAATGCACCCGCCACCTTTCAAAGGTGTATGATGGCTATCTTTTCTGAGTATATTGAAAACATCATGGAAGTGTGTATGGATCATTTCTCTGTTTATGGATCTTCATTCGATGATTGTTTAGCTAACTTGTCCTTGGTGCTTAAGAGATGCGAGGAGACAAACCTTGTCTTAAGTTGGGAAAGATGCCACTTCATGGTAAGTGAAGGCATTGTGTTGGGACACTTGGTGTCCAACCGTGGCATTGAGGTTGATAGGGCTAAGATAGAGACGATAGAGAAGTTGCCACCACCTACCTCGGTGAAGGGGGTAAGGAGTTTTCTAGGGCATGCCGGTTTTTACCGGAGATTCATTAAAGATTTCTCTAAGATTTCTAAGCCTCTTACTAACCTACTAATGAAAGATGTTGAGTTTGTTTTCTCCAAGGATTGCCTTGAAGCTTTTTGTAGGTTGAAGAATGCTTTGATCTCCGCACCTATCATGCAACCTCCGGATTGGAGCTTACTGTTTGAGATCATGTGTGACGCGAGTGATATAGCCGTTGGGGCTGTTTTGGGGCAAAGGAAAGATGGGCTTACACATGCCATCTATTATGCTAGCAAGAAGCTAGATGAAGCCCAACTCAATTGTGATACCAACGAGAAAGAGTTGCTAGCGGTTGTGTATGCATTTGAGAAGTTCCGCTCGTATCTTGTTGGAGCGAAGGTCATTGTGTATACGGATCATGCTGTGATCCGTTATCTCCTTACAAAGAAGAATGCCAAGCCTCGTCTGATTCGGTGGATCCTTCTTCTTCAAGAGTTTGACTTGGAAATCCGGGATAAGAAACGGTCCGAAAATTTTGTGGCGGACCACCTTAGTAGACTCCCACCGTTGGAGATTGAGAGAGATGACATCCCGATTGATGACTCATTCCGGGATGAGCAATTGCAATTGGTGGAGGAGTGCTTGCTTCAAGTGTCAAGGGGTAATGAGCCATGGTATGCCAACATAGTGAACTATCTCGTTTGTGAGGAGGTGCCAGCCGGTTTATCCTATGCCCAAAGGAAGAAGTTCTTCAAGGATGAGAGGCATTACTATTGGAGTGAACCGCTTTTGTTCAAGAGAGGGCCGAATGGAGTCTTTAGGAGATACATACCGGAGGATGAGGTGGAGAGTGTGATCCGCCATTGTCATTCCTTGCCATGTGGAGGGCATGCTAGCTCACACAAGACATGTGTAAAGGTGTTGCAATCCGGGTTCTAATGGCCAAGTTTGTTCAAGGATGTGCAGAATTTTGTGGTAGCATGTGATGCTTGCCAAAGGACGGGCAACATCTCAAGGAGGAATGAGATGTCCTTGAACACATACAAGAAGTGGAGATATTTGATGTGTGGGGTGTGGACTTCATGGGGACATTCCCCTCTTCTTGTGGCAACCTCTACATCCTATTGGCGGTAGACTATGTTTCGAGATGGGTGGAGACAATCGCCTCTCCCACAAATGATGCCAAGGTTGTGGTGCGATTCTTCAACCGAGTGATCTTTCCTAGGTTTGGGACACCAAGGGTGATCATAAGTGATGGAGGAAAGCACTTCACAAATAGGAACTTTGGGGCACTTTTGGCTAAGTATGGGGTGACTCATAAGGTAGCAACACCTTACCATCCCCAAACTAGTGGCCAAGTGGAGATCTCCAACCGGGAGATAAAAGAGATCCTTGAGAAAACGGTTTCTAGAACAAGAAAGGATTGGGCTATGAAGCTCGATGATGCTTTGTGGGCATATAGAACCGCTTTCAAGACACCAATTGACACCACTCCCTACAAGCTAGTTTATGGCAAGTCTTGCCACCTTCCGGTGGAGATGGAGCATAGAGCATATTGGGCCATTAGGTGGATAAATTTTGACCTCAAGGAGGCCGGTGAGAAGAGATTGCTAGACATGAACGCTCTTGAGGAGATCCGGTTGGATGCCTATGAAAACGCCCGGATCTACAAAGAAAGGACCAAACGATGGCATGACAAACGTCTCATCCCAAAGGAGTTGAGTGAAGGCGACCTTGTCCTTCTCTTCAACTCAAGGCTGCGGCTCTTCCCCGGAAAGCTAAAGTCAAGATGGACGGGTCCTTATGTGGTGAAGAAGATCTTTCCCCATGGAGCGGTTGAGATAGGAGGGGAGCATTGTGGAGACTTTATGGTGAATGGGCACCGGTTGAAGAAGTATATCCCGGGAGCTCCGGTAGACATGATTGCCCCACTTCACCTTGAGTGAGACGCCCCCGAGTTTGGTCAAGCTAATTACCTTAAAGAAGCGCTTGGTGGGAGGCAACCGATTGGTAGACATCTTTCCCTTTTCGTTTTTGTTTTGTTTTTTATTTTTCTGTTTTTGTGTATTTTTGTGTGTTTGGAGTTTGTGTGCTAGAGTTTAAGTAGCATGGAAGCCTTGCATGGCATGTGGATGATGATGATGATGAACCCGTCATCAATTATGGGTGGAGCGGACGCGGAACTTGGACGGCTAGCGGTGCCTAGCGCGGGTCCCGACGCCATAACGAACATATTGAGCTTTCTACCATCATTGATTGAATCATCCACCATCACTCCACTTGAGTGAACCCAAATAACGAAGCAAACCATTTTACATTGTGAGGACCCTCTTTCACTCTTCTTTACTTCATTTACACATTAGGGACAATGTGTTTCTAAGTATGGGGTGGGGTTTTCATGATCACTTGCATGATTAGCATCTAGGATAGTTTAATATTGTCACATGTTTTGCATTGTACATAGATATTTCGAAAATTCAAAAAAATCAGAAAATTAAAAAAAAAATTTAGTGTTTCTAAGCTTGAGAATGACCCTTATAATGAAATTGTCTTGTGAATTGGCTATGGATGTTCTTGTGTGTTGAATAGATGAATACATATGTGGACTTGAAGTACTTATCTTGAATCCCATGAATGATTTGTGATTATGATGCTTGCCTTGATTGGATTGAGGATTGAAAGTCGAAATTACATGCTAGTTCTTGCACATCATTTAGGAATGACTAAGGCAATTCATTTTTCTCTACTTCTCATCTTGATCATGTTGCTTAAGCACCTCAATTGATATAAAATTTGACCTCTTTTGACCCATCCGGGAATAGGAGCATGCTAGTGTGTTGATGTGTGTGAAAAGCAAGTGTGGGGTGAAGTTGTTGATGGATAGATGTTGTAAATGAAGTGCTGAATTTGCTGTGAAAAGTGTAGAAAAAAATATAGGTTTGGAGACGTTGGTTTAAATGACGAGTAACTCGGCACCATTCACATAATCGGGTGTTTGTGCCTTGCCAAAGTCAAATAAACCGATAGTCCTAACGAGCTTTGGTATGTGTGCCCGGTGTGGAGCACCTCAAAAAATAAAAAAAAAAGCCCGAGGCCCGCTAATCACCAAGGTTTCGGCTTTTGTACACCAATGCCATTGTCTCAAAAATAAGTGAAAGAAAAAGAAAAGAAAAGAAAGAAAAGAAGGAGAAAATATACACTTGTGGGAAATTGATCAAAAACGAAATTGTGGAGTTAGTTCCATTCCCGGATTAGCATCACATGACCTAGAAAAAATCCCCACATAATCACAACGTTTCTTAGCCTCTTCTTTCCTAAGTCCTTGTGACCTATTTGCATGTGTGTAAGACTTAGTGATCTAGATTGGATATACTCATGATCATCTTGGTTTCTTCATCTTTACCTTTCATGCATGCTTTCTAGTTAAGTATAATTGTCTTTCCGTGCCTTCATTCATTTGATGCATGATTGCTTGTCCATTTGCCATGAAACATGACTATGAAGGTAATCCAATATTAGAAGCACAATCCCAAATATATTTTCAGTTTTTCATGAATTCATAAATCATGTCATCTCTTAGTCTATAGTTGGGACTTTGCTCGGGGACGAGCAAACCTTAAGTATGGGGTATTTTTGATAACACGATTTATGACGTTAGTTTAGGCATTCATTTAGATAGTTTTTCCGCTCATTCATGCATGGTTAGCACTAGTTCATGACGTTTGCATTCTATTCGTGTATATTTGTCAAGATAGACGTCTACACGGACTTTTGCATGTTTTGTAGGTATTTTGGGAGCTTTAGGAGCTTAATCGATACACTCGAGGATCATTCCTCGAGATGACACACCTTCGGACTCATTGGGAAGCAAGTTAGGAGCTAAGGAGGACACATGGGACCTTGTTGGTGCATGCCTTGCACCAAATCGTGGCTTGATGATCCATAGAAGTCTGAATCACCAAAACCACGACCACTGGGATTTCCACGGGCGTGGAAATAGGCCGTGGTTCTCCCTGCACAGCTACGACAGCTGTCCCACGATCTCCATAACCGACCCTTGCCCTTGATGGTGTATAAAAGGTGGTCTTGCAGGCTGTTGAGGGCAGACCCCATCATTCCATTCTCTCCCACACTCTCAACAACATATATTCTCTCATTGGAAGATTGGATTAGAGATATTCTTGGAGGAGAAGAAAGGCTTCCATTGGAGAAGAAGAGGAGAACACACCATTCTTAGTTTTTCATAGTTTTTTAGAGACATTTTGGATCAACTTGTTGGAAACGTTTGCAAGGGTTTGTAAGGAACGATTTGAACCTTCTTTTGAAGGGTTGTAAGTCTTACTTAAACTCATTTTCAGCTTGGATTTCCTTGTTCTACTTGTTCATCCCTATTTCACTTCACTTACTTGCCATGGAAGCCTTGATTGTATGCTTGATGAGTTTGAATGTTATGATGCATGTTGTTGGCTAAATAGATGCGATTCTAGGGTAAGAGAAAGATGGTTATGGCTTGGACTATGATAGAATAGACTTAAATGTATCCTTGGACGATTTGCTTGCTCGTTCTTAAGTGCTGTTAGAAATCACGGTTTGTTCTAGACAAACCACGGCCGTGGAATGTGATGAACTACCCGTGGTTTGCTTCTGTTATGTTTGTATTGATAAATCTGCATTATAGGATGTTAGATTGTTGAAATCTTAGTTTTTGTTAAGCTTAATCTAGGCTTAGGGTGACCTAACGCTAGCAATCTAAGTGAGGAAAGAGACCTACCCGGTAATTTCCGATCTTAAGTATCAAAGATGATGAACTCTAGGTAGTAGTGAGCCTCATAAGCCGCTATTAGATTGATTGTGCTAGGATTGATGTTTAGGACTTGCCTTCCCGAGACTTACCCGGTAAGGAGAGGTTAGATCCCTAGATAGCAATCCGGTTTGTGTAGATTTCCCAATCCTAGGCTCCTAGAGACTTACCTGGTGATAGGACCTTAGTTGCGGGATTAGTGGATCATGAGACATACCCGGTGATTGGTTCCATTTGAGAAACACTCTTTCCCAACATACCATAGTTGATCCAAGGAATGACTAGATAGCTTGAGTCCTATGTCATAACCGGAATTTCTAACCCCTAGAATCCGTTTTTCTCTCTTGATTACCTATCTCGTGTTTGTGTTTGTTTATTTGCCTTGCTAGCTTAGTTATTTGTTGAATCTTGCATGATTTGTGATCTTTGATTGATCAGCACAAAACCAATCCAAAAACATTGAGATTTTCATTTCTTTATTTCTTTCTCCTTTCTTAGCCTAGATCAACATTATCCTTAGTCACTATTGATTCAATTTCACCTTAGTCTTTGTGTTCGACCTCGGAATACTATCCTTACTACAAAACGACCCATACATTGTGGGTTCGCTAGGAGTTAGGAAAAATATATCGAGTTATAAATTTAAGACTTTTGCGTGTCACAATCTTAGCGTAACATGAGGCATTACTATTGGAGTGAGCATCTCTTGTTCAAGAGAGGACCGGATGGAGTCTTTAGGAGGTGCATTTCGGAGGACGAGATCGAGAGTGTGATCCGCCATTGCAACTCTTTGCCATGTGGACGCCACGCTAGCTCACACAGAACGTGTGCAAAGGTATTGCAATCCGGTTTTTATTAGCCTAACTTGTTTAAGGATATGCAGAATTTTGTAGTAGCTTGTGATGCTTGCCAAAGGACGGGCAACATTTCAAGTAGGAATGAGATGCCCTTGAACAATATCCAAGAGGTTGAAGTCTTTGATGTTTGCGGTGTGGACTTCATGGGGCCATTCCCCTCTTCATATGGCAACCTCTATATTCTATTGGCGGTGGATTATGTGTCAAGATGGGTGGAAGCAATCTCCTCTCCCACAAATGATGCCAAAGTAGTGGTGCGGTTCTTCAACCGAGTCATCTTCCCTAGGTTTGGAACACCGAGAGTGATCATAAGTGATGGAGGGAAGCATTTCACCAATAGGAACTTTGGGACACTTTTGGCTAAGTATGGGGTGACTCATTAGGTGGCCACACCTTACCATCCCAAACTAGTGGCCAAGTGGAGATCTCCAACCGGGAGATCAAGGGGATACTTGAGAAGACGGTTTCTAGGACAAAAAAAGATTGGGCTATGAAACTTGATGATGCTTTTTGGGCATATAAAACCGCCTTCAAGACACCAATTGGCACCAGTCCATACAAGCTAGTTTATGGCAAGTCTTGCCACCTTCCGGTGGAGACGGAGCATAGGGCATATTGGGCCATAAGGTGGCTGAATTTTGACCTCAAGGAAGCCGTTAAGAGGAGGTTGCTAGACATTAATGCTCTTGAGGAGATCCGGTTGGATGCTTATTAAAATGCTCGGATTTACAAGCAAATGACCAAGCGTTGGCATGACAAACGTCTAATCCCAAAGGAATTGAGTGAAGGTGACTTAGTCCTTCTCTTCATTTCAAGGTTGCGGCTCTTCCCCGGAAAGCTCAAGTCAAGATGGACGGGTCCTTATGTAGTGAGGAAGGTCTTCCCCCATGGAGCGGTTGAGATAGATGGGGAGCATTGTGGAGATTTTAAGGTGAATGGGCACCGTATGAAGAAGTATATCCTAGAAGCTCCGGTGGATATGATTGTCCCACTTCACCTTGAGTGAGACGCTCCCGGATTTGGTCAAGCTAATGACCTTAAAGAAGCGCTTAATGGGAGGCAACCCATTGGTACATATCTTTCCCTTTTCATTTTTTGTTTTCGTTTTCGATTTTTTCTTTTGTTTTTGTTTTGGTGTATTTGTGTCTTGTGTGTATGTGCTATAGTCTTGCAAGGCATGGAGGTGATGATGATGATCCCGCATCAAACGTGGGTGGAGCGGATGTGGGACTTGGACGGCTTGCGGTGCTTAGCGCGGGTCCCGATGCCATAATGAACATCAAGAGCTCTCTACCACATTTGAATGATCATCCACCATCACTCCACATGAGTGAACCAAAATACTGAAAACACCATTTTTACATTGTGAGGACTCTCTTTCACTTATTTATTTAATTTGCACATTGGGGACAATGTGGTTTTAAGTATGGGGTGGGGTTTTCATAATCATTTCCATGATTGCATCTAGGATAGTTTCATATTATTGTCACATGTTTCGTTATGTTTTGCATTGTACATATTTATCTCAAAAATTCCAAAAAAAAATCAGAAAATTTAAAAAAATTTGTGCTTCCTAGTTTGGATATGACCGTCATGATGAGATTGTTGTGAATTGGCTATGGATGACTTTGTGTTTTGAATGGATTTTTGCATATGTGGACTTGAAATACTTCTCTTGAATCCTATGTATGAATTGTGATTACGATGTTTGCCTTGATTGGATTGAGAATTGATAGTCAAAATCGCATGTTAGTTCTTACACATTATATAGGAATTATTAACGCAACTCATCTCTCTTCTTCTCATCTTGATCATGTTGTTTGAAGCACCTCAATTGATATGAAATTTGGCCTCTTTTGACCCATCCGGAAATAGGAGCATGCTAGTGTGTTGAGTGTATGAAAAGATAAGTGTGGGGTAAAGTTGTTGATGAATGAATGTTGTGAATGAAGTGCTGAATTTGTTTTGAAAGTGTATAAAAAATATAGGTTTGGGGACTTTGGTTTTGATGACGAGTAACTCGGCACCATTTACATAATCGGGTGTTTGTGTCTTGCCAATGTCGGATAAACCGAATGTCCTAACGAGCCTTGGTATGTGTGCCCGGTGTGAGGTACCTCGGAAAAATCCCGAGGTCCGCTAATCACCAAGGTTTCGGCTTTTGTACACCAATGTCATTGTCTCAAAAATAATTGAAAGAAAATGAAAAAGAAAAAGAAAAGAAGGAGAAAAATACACTTTAGTGGATGAAGTATAAATGTGAAGTTGTGGTTGTTTAGTTCCTTTCCCGGATTTGCACCACATGACCGTGGAATATTCCCACCTTATCATCACATTTCATGGCCTGTTCTTTCTTATGTCCTTGTGACCTATTTGCATATGTGTATGACTTAGTGATCTAGATTGAGTATTCTCTTGATCATCTTGACTTCATTATTTTTACCTTTCATGCATGCTTTCGAGTCAAGTATGATTGTCCTTCCGTGCCTTCATTCAATTAATGTATGATTGCTTGTCCATCGCCATGAAACATGACTATGAAGGTGATCCAACATTAGAAGCACAATTCCAAAAATATTTTCTATTTTTATGCATTCATAAATCATGCCATCTCGTAGCCTATTGTTGAACCTTGCTCGAGGACGAGCAAGTGGCAAGTATGGGGTATTTTGATGACATGATTTATAACATTAGTTTAGGCATTCATTTAGATAGTTTTTCCCGTTATTCATGCATGGTTTGACAATAGTTTGTGGCGTTTACACTTAATTCATCCACATTGTCGAAATAGACATCTACACGAGCTCTTGTTGGTTTTTGTAGGTATTTTGGGAAGCTCTTGAACTTAATCGACACATTCGAGGATCATTCCTCGTGATGGCACACTTCCGGATTCATTAAGGAGCAAGCTAGGTGCAAAGGAGAACACAAAAGACCTTGTTGGTGCATGTCTTGCACCAACTCATGACTTAGTGATCCAAGGGCGGCTGAGCTGTAGAAACCACGGGACCAGAGGGATTTTCCACGCCCGTGGTTTTGGTTGTGGTTTCTTCTGGACAGCTTTGACACTTGTCCCACGATCTCTTTGCCCGACCCTTGCTCATTGATACAAGGTAGAAGTGGTCCTACAGGCTGGCTAGTGGACTCTCTCTCTCTCACTCTCATTCATCCATTCTGGAAAGACTTGGAAAAGAAGAAAACACTCTTATTTGGGGAAGAAGAACAACAACATCAAAACTTAGATTTAGAGTGAACTTTTGAATGACTTTTTAGTGATTTTTGTTGAAGAACTTTTGAAAGCATTGTAAGGAACGTTTTGGAGTTGTGTTTGAAGGGTTGTAAGTCTTGTTTAATCTTATATTCAACTAAGATTACTTGTTTCTTTTCACTCTTGTTTCATTTTCTTGCTATGAAAGCCATGAATGCTTACATGTTGAGTTTGAATCTTAAAATGCATGTTGTTGGCTAAGTAGTTGTGATTCTAGAGTAACGAAATGATGGTTATGGCCTGTACTATGATATAATAGACTTGAATGTACCTTTAGATGACTTGCTTGCTCAAAACCTAACCCCTGACCAAAACCACGGCTTGTTCATCTTAAATCTAGACCGTGGTTTCTCATGATCAGCCCGTGGTTTTCTCTGTTGTGCTTGTATTGATGAATCTAAATGTTAGGATGTTAGATTGTTGAAATCCTAGTGTTTGTTAAGCATGATCTAGCCTATGGTGACCTAACGCTAGAAAACTAAGTGAGGGAAGAGACTTACCCGGTAATTCCCGATCTTAGATACCAAGGATGATGAACTCTAGGTAGTAGTGAGCCTCACAAGCCGCTATTGGACTGAGTGTGCTACGATTGTTGCTTAGGACTTGCCTTCCCGAGACTTACCCGGTAAGGAATGGTTTGAACCCTAGATAGCAATCCGGTTTGTGTACAATTCCCAACTTTAGGTTCCTAGAGACCTACCCGGTTATTTATCCAACGAGGGTATAAAATATAAGGAAAGTCCTGCTTTTAAGATAAGGATATATCGCAAAAATGCTTACCGGGACGATCCATACAAAATTTATAAACATGGATAAAAATTTGAAATCAATTTTTCTAGCAACAAAGAAACTCACAAAACTCGGCCATTTTCCGAAATAAGCTTTGGGTCAAACTATGATTTATACCCAAGGGCAAAAACTGCATATTTCAAGAATATAAGGTCAAGACTGCAATAACTCAAATCACTAGGGCATAAACTGAAATCTCCAAAAGAGTGGGTCCAGATTGCAATTATACTAAATTTTAGGGCCAAAATTACAAATTGTAAGAAATGGGTCTTCTTCAACCCTGCAATTCCGCTACAGAGGAAGAGGGTGGCGGCGCTAGGGCTTCCTGTGGAGCGCTAGCGGCGGCGTGGCTTCCAGAGGGGCGAGGGCTGGTGGCGAGGCGACGATGGCGGCGGTCTGGTGGCCCTTCGTCCCCGGCGACAAACGGCGGTACAGAGGTGGCGGCTCTCTCTCAGTCCTACAGGATTCGTTGCAACGGGTGAGGTCGCGCAAAGGACTGGGAGGGGAAAGGAGAGGAAGACGGCATGGCTGAAGCTCAGCCTCCGGTGGCTCCTGAGCGGCGTCGAGTGGAGGCAGCTTCTCCTACTGGCTGTTCTCCGATGGTGCAGCTCCTCCAGCGGGTTTCACAGCGGCTTGTCGAGAATAGAAGAATGGGAAGGGGTTGTCCGTTTGCCAGGGAGAGAAGGGAGAGGGTGAAGGCTGGGGAGGTTGGTGAGGGAAACAATGAAGAGGTGAGGGGAGATGGAGTGATACAGAGGAGAAGCAGGTGAGGGAGGCGAGGGGTCGGAGTACCAGCTAGGCATAGGTCAGATGGGTGCAGTCCTGGGCGGGAGTTGGCAGCCGGGGCATCACGCAACAGCTGTTGGCGTCGGTTAGGAAACGAAAAAGGGAAGAAAAAGAGAAAAATAAAATAAAATGGGAAGACGGTAAACTCGATCGAAAATACTCGGATTGGGATTTTCAAGTCGGGAAAGTTTTTCCGACTTTTCCAAAAATAATCATGCGGATATATGCGAACGTATCCAAAATAATAATATGCTCCGGAAAGATATTTCGCGACGTAAGATACTTTTAATAATAAATAAATAAAAATATAAGCCATTAAATATCGATAAAAGACGCAAGAATAAAAACGCAAACGCGCCTAAAATTTGGGGCTTTACAATCGAGGACCGCCGCCCCTGTCTTCCTCTTCCTAGCATGTGTGGTTCTTCAAATGGTTACAAGAAACCCTTCTTCAAAATTTGAGCGGGCACTCTCTTTTTATATGTTATTGTAATATGTACCCCATGTTCTATATTTATGTTTCTAGCCCAATTCTAGAATTTATACATTTATGCCCTCACTGATTTATTACAAATTTTGGCCTGATTTATTAATTACAGATTATGGCCCAACTTTTATGATTTAACTATTGTGCCCTTTGCTGTGTTTATTTCGGATTTATGGCCCGAAGATTTAATTGCGGATGACCTATGTTTATATAATTGTATAAATCCCCGGAAATGTTTTTACGAATTTTAACATGGGTTTTGAAAGCGAGTTTTCCTTATATTTATATACGTTAAATCTTCCGTTCAAATTTAGCATATGAGCTAAATTTCCTTAGCTTTGGTTTTAGGTCCGGAAGCGCCCGATATAGACCAACGAATCCATTCTCGACATCCGTAGATCGTCTTCCGCCTTCGACCTCGTGTGAGTACCTTCTTCCTCGATCTAGTTATGTTTAGTAGTATCATGCTAGGTTGGATCTAGCATAACCATGTGAATGCCAAGTAGTGGGTTGAGACGTTAGGTGAGTGTTTGAGGTTATTGATGTTCTATGACATGTGGTGTATTGATCTTGAGTTGTTCTACAGTTGTGAGCATAATGGTTGATCTTGTGCGAATTGAGGTGGTATTTATATGTTGGTTGAGATTGTGGAGTTTAGGATGAGAGTATCCTAGCACTTGTGGTTGTAATCATGATCTTGTGAGTTGTGAGGACTAGGAGTGCTATCCTAGTTTATGGGAGTGTTTGATCTTATAAGAGTATATAGTACTAGAAGTCTAAGGAATTCGAGCTTGCATGGGGGTTGTTGATTATCGTGTCTTGTCTTGAACAGGCCTTGGTTGTATTCCTAATGGAAGTGAGATCGGTTTTTAGCTAGCTTTGGGACAAGGTAAGTCCTCGGACTTACTTAGCCACTTTTATGCATTATTTGGATATGTGATGGTGGTGTGTGTTTAATTGCTTATGATCATGAAACCGGATTAGGACAACTTGGTTATATATATTGTTGGCCCATTGTTTATTATTATCGGGCGGTGACATCACTACTTAGCTCCCGAGGAAGACTAGGAGGTTCTCTTCGACCAGAACATACAAGGTATACGGGCGGGCTTCTTCGCCACTCCACATGGTATACGGGTTGAGCTCTTCATCACTCTTGTTGGTTACACGGGGACAAAGGAGATAGTTATAAGACTCTCGTGTCACACTTAAAACGAATGGAACTAATGGAATAACTTATAAAGAAGATAAGAATATGTTGTATGTGGATGAGTATGACTTGTGTGATATGGTTGCTTGTTTGTGTGTATGCCATACTATCTATATAATGCTTAGAATGTGAGCTAACGGTTATATACCGAATGTTGTAGATGCCTTGCACGTTAGGGATGCCTCCGAGTGATCGGGAGGAGTGCGCATCCTGGGTCCACGTACATCTTAGGTTGAGTTGGGTTTTTGAATCCTTGTGTTGTTGTTGTTTTCTATTATGTTGATGTTGTTGTAGGGATGGATGAAGTATTTCCTTTCTTTTGTATTCGGGTTTCATAACATTGAATAAAAATGTATTTCGCTTTTGGCCTTTATTTGTGCCTTGTTGCAGGATCCGGTGAAATTGTTGTAAGGCTAATGGTCGGGACCCATTGTGAGGTCTCCGCCCATAGCATCCCGAGTCCCGCGGATTCGGGGTGTTACACCCTGCGCCTCTAAAGATCCGCCCCCGCGGTCGAACAACAGAAGGTTCGTCTTCTTCGTTTCTTCGACTGTGTTCTCACTTCAAATGCTTCCTTCTCTTGTTGGGCCTTCTCCAAACATCATCAACGGTATCTAGGCTCTCCTTCACGACCTAACCAAGCTAAGAACACATGCATGCAGAAGATTCAACAAGAACCCTATTCAAAAGCTTCATCTATAGCCATGAATGAGAAGAGAAGAAGAGGACGGAAAACAACAGAAAAAGAGAAGAGGGGAAGAAGGCAAGCTTACCCAAACCGGATCCAGAATCCCCTCTACTGCAGTCCACACACAAGAAATCAAAGAGGAAGTGAAGAAGGATACACAAGGGAAATGAGGGAAGAGCAACTAACGTGAATGAGAAAGGGTGAGAGGAGTGAGAGAGCTAGGCTGAAAAGGTGGGAGGGAAACAAGGGGTCACCTGACCTCTTGTCCCCTCAAGTTAGGAAACGAGGTTTCGATAAGCAAATGGTGGGATAACTAAGAGTCGGTACGGGAATTTGGAATAAATCCCGATACTCAGCACCCCATTCCTACGGGAAAACTGATCCGTGCACGCGGGAATATCGATAAACCGCTCAACAACTGGAATAAAAATTCCAGATGTTACACGAATCCTTCTCAAGAAGGGGAGTCTGATGTGGAACAAACTTCAATACATTAAGGACCAGTTACTAGATCAAAGACTATAGCATTGAAGGACAAACCAACAACTCCTTCACCTTCTTCGGATTCTGTCATGGATGGAGAGATCACATGGTCAAGAGCAAAGGCTATTCAAGATGAAGATACGGACATACTTACTACATGTACGCTCAAGAAAACTCTCCTCACTATCAAGAGTTCCTTGGTGACATTATTGACTATTATAGAAGAGCCAAGCCATGACCAAGAAGATCCATGAAGCAAATAAGAAGGATAAGAACAAGAAAGAGCTTCAGAGAGGAAAAATTGACCCAGTCAAATCGGTTGAGTTTTCCAACAGGAAAATCGGCTGATTTATTGCCTGATTTTTCCTTCCTAGGACGAGTTTGCAAGATCAAGCCATGATTTTATATATTTGGAAACTATATCTTTAGGGATTTTTTTCCAAAATAATAACAAACTAAAATTTATTTCGAAGATCAGGTACGGGATGAAGAACCGGTAGGTGATATAAATAATATAAACGATACTCTAGAAGGGGGGTTGAATAGAGTATGAGAACTTTTTGCAAACCAAATCTCAAGGCCTTGAAACTTATTTCAAGGGCCTTGATGTCAATTTGCGCTTCTCGTGAAACTTTAATTTCAAGGCTTTGAAACTCTTTTTAAGGGCCTTGACTTCTTGCTCTTGCGAAACAAAGTTAGTCACAATAAAGTATATATGATGCGGAATTGAATAGATTGACACGAGGATATGTTTACGAAGTTCGGCTCTAAATAGCCTACTTTCCATCCCAAGGTATATTCGTAAGTTCTAACTATCTATTATCAGCTTCAAAGAGTCCTAGATACAAACTAGAAGAAATCCCCTTCTTCTCTCAATGTAGCCAATGCTACGATCTAGCTCCAACTCTTAACCTAGCTACAATAGCCTAGTTACTTCACAGAGTAACACACACTCTAGTATAGCACTATTTAGATCTTCCAATGGAGCTCTAGTGTTTTCTCTCTCTAAGAGGATAAAGCTTTTGCGTGAATGAGAGAAAGAAAAACAACGAATGAAGATGATTAGGTTGCTTGAGGATGTAAAGATGTTTTCCTGTGTAACCTCTGATAGAGAGTTGAGGCAGCGTATACTGCAGGAGGCCCAATCTACACCTTACTCCGCCCACCCGGGCGCGAGTAAGATGTACCAGGATATATGACGATCTTATTGGTGGGGCGGGATCAAGCCCGATGTGGATAGATATGTAGCCCAGTGTGCGACCTGTCAGCAGGTCAAGATCGAGCACCATAGGCCCGGAGGAGAGCTCCAACCACTTCCGATTCCACAGTGGAAGTGGGAGGACATTTCTATGGATTTCGTTACCGGCTTGAGGTTGAGTAGAGGCTTTGATGCGATATGGGTTGTAGTGGATCGGTTGACGAAGACGGCACGATTTATTCCTATTAAGGAAACGTGGCCGGTGTCTCGTTTAGCCGAGGAGTTTACCCGTCAGATCGTGAGGTTCTATGTAGTGCCGATGACGATCATTTCAGATAGGGATGGGCGTTTTACCTCGAGGTTCTGGCAGTAGGTACACGCCACCTTAGGCACGAGCTTACAGTTCACCACGGCATACCATCCTCAGACGGACGGGCAGTCTGAGAGGACTATTCAGACCCTTGAGGACATGTTGAGGGCATGTGTGCTCGACTGGGGCCAGGTATGGCCCGACCACCTCCCTTTGGTGGAGTTTTCTTATAACAATAGTTGGCATGCGACTATTGGAATGGCTCCTTACGAGGCACTATATGGACGAAAGTGTAGTACACCCTTGTATTGGGATGAGCCTGGGAGGATGAGTGGTGTGGCACCCGAGCAAGTGCAGGACGATATGACTCGGGTAGCATTGATCCGAGAGCGGATGTTGCCCGCACAGAGCCGTCAGAGATCTTACGCTGATAAGAGGTGTAGGCCGCTGGAGTTCAAGGTTGGAGCCCAGGTATGGTTGAGAGTGTCACCGACGAGGAGTGTTAGACGTTTTGACATTAAAGGGAAGTTGAGTCCCCGATATATCGGGCCCATTGAGATCCTTGAGCGGATAGGATAGGTTGCGTACAAATTGGCATTGCCACCCCGATTGGAGGGAGTTCATCCATATTTCACGTGTCGCAGCTGCGAGAGTATGTGCATGACCGGAGACACATAGTGAGTCATGACGACCTGGTGGTCGAGTCGGATCATACATTTCCAAAGCACCCGATAGCAGTTTTCGAGAGAGGTACGAGACGCCTTCGATCGAAGGTAATACCCATGATGAGAGTGCAGTGGTCGAGACGGGGGATTGACGAGGCCACATGGGAGATGGAGGATAATATCCGGCGGAACTATCCTGAGTTTTATGCGGGTCTAGAGACGTCTATAGGACGGTCGGGTAGTCTACTTCTTGTTTTGGTTGCTTTCAGTGTTATATGTGTGATATATCTGATGTGCTTGTGTGTGACCCTTAGGTGGTCTTGATGTGGTAATTGTTAGTCATAGGGCTTGCTTATATCTTATGACCGCGGTTAGTACCCCCTAAGTTTCGAGACGAAACTTATTTTTGAGGGGGATCTGATGTAACGACCGGATTTTTCGTTACACTTGGATAAAGTTAGAGGAGGGTAGAAGCCGGGCGCAAGGGCTCACGCTCTTGCGGCTTTGGTGACGCAGTCGAGTAGGCCGTAGGTGCGGCTAGAATTCCCGCGGGGCGGTGACACGCGTGGGCGGGGTAGAAGCGTTTTGGGCAACCGTTCACATTCCGATCCTTTTAACTCCCCACTTAAATTCCTTGAGGAGTTGTTGGCTGAAGACCTTTGGTATCCTCCCTCTTTTATGCAGTCAACCCTTCTCCTCCTCTCATTTTTCTCTCACGTTACATTCTTTCCTCCTACCAACTTCATGCTCTGCACCTTCCTCATACATCTTTCTCCTCCTTTCTTCTCTTGGAGTGCTCCAGGTTGGATCCACCATCCTTGAGGCCGGGACTGCAGTGATGGGACGCGGGTAAGGCTTATTCCTTTCTGCTTCTTTCTTTCTTCTTCTTCTTCTTTCTTCATTTCCCTTCCATGGCTTGAATGGAAGACACTCTTGAATCCTTGCTCAACGATCTATCATTGTTTTGTTGGTTCGATGATGAAGTTAGACCCTAGAAGGAGGCTAAGACCAAGTGAGAGAAGTGGAAGGCGTTCATAGCACCAAAGGAGACCCTAAAGGACCGGCTGCACAATCGAAGAACTCAGGCGACGGACTTTCTACACAGACAGGCGCAGGGGCGGATTCACAAAGGCACAAGGGCGGCTTCTGTCAGGCGCAGGGGTGGACCTAGATCGGCGCAGGGGGGGACCCAGATAGGCGCAGGGGCGGATCAGGTAGGCGCGGGGGCGGTTTTGCTCCAGTGAGTCCCGAATCTCGTTCTTTCCTTTCCTTATTTCATTCCTTAGATTCGTTATACCTTAGAGGCATGCTAGGCTGGCCTAGGGTAGTTGAACTAGAATGCTTTAGAGTGGTTGGACCTTAGAAGTCTAGTGTGAGTTACGTGAGGCTTGTGGTGGTATGTTGTTGAGGGTTCGTTTCGAGCTTTGTGGAAGTAACCTTTGTGTATATCGTTGTGTTGAGAGTTGGATAGGTCATGGACTGTGAGTGTAGTCTTCTTGGACTAGCTGGTTGAGGAGTTTGAGCCTAGAAATCTAAAGACTTCTAGTGGACTAGAGTGTGGTTGATTGTGTGCCTTGTCTTGAACAGGCGTTGTATGTTTTTCCGAGGGAACTTTTGAGTGAGGTGATCTTGTGCGCATCGGAGAATGGTAAGTCTACGGACTTACTTAGCTGGCTTCTTGTATGAGTGGTGTTTATTAGTTAGGGTAAACAACAAAACCGGATTAGGCCGACTTTATTATTGTACGTAATTGACCCAAGTGTATGATAATGGGTCGTGACATCATCTTCCTAGCTCTTGCGAGAGTCTAGGAGGTTCCCTGTACCAGCCCAGGCAGGTAGACGGTCAGATGCATTAGCACCATTCTTCGTTGGTAAACAGGATCAGGGGCGAGGTTTGGGAATCCCTCGTGTCACAAAATAAGTATCATTAGCAATGACATATCACCTAATTAAAGATAACAAAAGGATTGAGTGTTGCATGTTGATTGTGTATGTTGTGTGTTTGTGCTTTTACCTTTATACTTATGCATAGATGGCTAGCTAACGGTTTTATACCGCTTGTAGATGCTTTGCAAGTTAGAGAGGCGATCGAGTGATCCGGCGGTAGTGGGCAGCCGGGGTTCCGTGCATTATAGGACGGGACTGTTATCTTTTTATTTCACGACTGTGGAGACTTATGTTATTACTTTGGTTTTGAGACTCGGCTGGATTGGTTTCAGATTTGTACCTTTTTCTTCCACTCATGTTATAATACTATATGTTTTGCTTTTTTATTTGTGCCGTGTTGTAAAGTCCGATGAAGTTATTGCTAGGCTAAGGGTTGGGACCCATTGTGAGGTCCCAACTCGTAGCATTCCGAGTCCTCTAGGATTTGGGGCGTTACAACTTTTTGAGTTGTTGACCATTAACCTTGAAACTTCCGCACTTCTCACACCATACTTCAACTACACCATGCGGAAAACGTGTTTAATTACATAAGGTCCTATCCAACGAGATTTAAGCTTACCGGGAAAGAGTCGAATTCTACAATTGAAGAGAAGAACAAGGTCTCCTTCTTTGAAGTCCTTTGGAAATGATATGCTTATCATGCCAACGCTTCGCTCTTTCTTTGTAGATCTTGGCGTTCTCATAGGTGTTCAAGCGGAGTTCCTCTAATTCATTAAGGTCCAAGAGACGGTTCTCTCCCACTTCCTTCATGCCAAAATTCAACCACTTTACAACCCAATACACCTTATGTTCCAGCTCTACCGGAAGATGACAAGACTTCCCATACACAAGGTTGTATGGTGTTGTGCCAATGGTAGTCTTGTATGCCGTTCTATACGCCCATAATGCATCATCCAGCTTCAATGACCTATCTTTCCTTGTCTTTGCACCGTCTTTTCCAGAATTTCTTTGATCTCCCTATTAGAAATCTCCACTTGTCCACTTGTTTGCGGATGGTAGGGTTTGGCAATCTTGTGAGTCACCCCATACTTAACTAGTAGAGAATCAAATCGATGGGCTATGAAGTGCGATCCTCCGTCACTAATGATGGTTCGGGGAGTCCCAAACCTTGGAAAAATATTTCTATTAAAGAAATTATTAACCACCATTGCATCATTAGTTGGAGAGGCAACAACTTCAACCCATCTTGAAACATAATCTACAGCTAGAAGTATGTATTGTTTACCACAAGATGATGGGAATGGTCCCATGAAGTCAACTTCCCAAACATCAAAGATCTCCACCTCTTGGATATTGTTGAGAGGCATTTCATTCCTCCTTGAAATATTTCATGTTCTTTGGCAAGCATCGCAACAAGCAACAAAAGTTTGCACATCCTTAAATAAAGTAGGCCAAAAGAATCCGGATTGTAATACCTTAGCGCTAGTCTTATGAGAGCTAGCATTTCCTCCACAAGGAAGCGAATGACAATGATGAAGGACACTTTGCATTTCGTCTTCAGGCACACATCTTGTAATGACGCCATCAGGACCTCTCTTGAAGAGTAGAGGTTCATTCCAATAGTATTGGCGGACATCCCTAAAGAACTTCTTTCTTTGTGTGTAGGATAGTCCGGGAGGTATTTCCTGACAAACCAAATAATTTACAAAATCAGCAAACCAAGGTTCATTACCTCTAGAAGTATTATCGATGCACTCTTCCATTAGATGCAATTGTTCGTTCGGGAAGGAGTCATCAATAGGCAAGTCGTCACTAGTGGCATGTGGTAGACGACTCAAATGATCCGTGAAGGAGTCATCAATAGGCAAGTCCGGGAAGGAGTCATTCCAATAGTATTGGCATACATTTTAGGAGTGGGTTTTGTTTAGAGTCGAGTTTGGATATTATTCATGTATATTGTCTATCACGTGGTGGCATTTGGCCCTTGGTGTTGCATATCGGCTGAAGTCTTTTGTTGTTTCTTTTGGGTTTCATTGCATTGCATAAAAATGTATTTCATTTGGTCTTTATTTGTGTCCTGTTGCAAGATCCGGTGAAATTTTTGTCAAGCTAAGGGTCGGGACCTATTGTGAGGTCCCAACCCGTAGCACCCCGAGTCCCGCGGATTCGGGGTGTTACAAAAGTGGTATCAGAGCCCTAGGTTGACAACAATGACACTCGCAATCTTCTAAAGGCCGAATAGAGGGAAATAGAACCCTCAAGGGTTCTAAGTTTAAAATGATTTTTCGTTTTCAAAATCACATGCATGAGTTGGGGTAGAATGTACGGACCACCACTCCTTCCGCGGATCTCAGCAGCTTAGTTTATTGGATTTTGATATGAATATATATGTATATACTTATTTATTTAGATATGTATAGTATATGTGGATTGTAGTTGCATGATGGACATGATTTATGTATAGTATATATGTGGACTATAATATATGCTTTGGACCTTGTTGTGTTGTAATGAATTACCGGATGTGTTATATTAGTAGTTATATCGATATAGGACATATATAAGTTTATATACGGACTCTTATATATAGTAGTATATAGTATGAGTCCTTATTGTTAGGACGACGGAAAGATAACATCACCTTTAAGATGACGTTGTTGGCTTGGGATAGCATTCATACGTGGAGGAGTACGCTCAATTATCGAGTTGAGTGTTTCGTGTTGACGAACACCATGGCATTTCTCGGATTCCTATAAAAGGACATCCAAGAAGAGGACTAGAGATGACATAAATGAAGGACGAACAGGTAGAAAGAAGAACTCGAGACAACTAAAGATAAAGCGAGATATAGACCATACAAGAAAAAGGAGCCACATTAAGGTGTAGAAGTGAGTCCGAAGAAGCCACGACTGAACGACAATGAGACCAATAGAGATAACGAAGTTAAGTTCTTCGAGAAGACGCGTAGACAACTAAAGATGCGAATCGAGGAGGAGATGGGTACGTTCTAGCAAGGTTGATGGTGGTATTCTATTAAGATGTGAAGTTTTCTTTAGACACTCCTAAGCCTTGGAGTCAAGACGAGAAGAATGATCGAACCATTTACTAAAGATTTAAGATACCGCAAGTTAAGCTTACGAGGTACCAACCAGAAGTGTCAACATTACGAGAGTTATGAGAAGAAGGCGTGGTTGAGTTTCAAATGGTAGAACTTTCCTAGAAGAGTTGACCGGTTTTCCGTTATGACAATAAGGCTAAGTGATGCCAAGAAGAAAAAAGTGTGAGTATATGTTGATCCCGAGAGGATGAGAGACGCAACAAGAAGCTTTTATTGATGGACAGACTTGAGATACCAATCAAGAGAAACATGAACGGATGATATATGAGGATAGAATTTTGGTGAAGGTGTACTTGAAGGACAACATGGAATAATGGTTAATCCTATGAGAGGGAGTTATATGAAACAACAAGGCAGAGAAGATATAGTTACCTTATAAAGAAGAGGAAGCATGAATGAAAAAAGAACTAACGAAGTTTAACCTACATCTACAACCCTCTTCACTCCCTCTCCATTCACACCACAAAACCCAGCTGCCTCACCTTCCACGCCCTTGCGCCCTCCAGAAGCTCTCGCACCGCCCGGCCCCAGACGCTGTTGCGCCACCTCTGGCAATCTAGTGTCACCACACCCTTTGCGACACCAACCTTTTTCCCCCACCTTCACACAAACACCACCTCGACCCTCTCACTCTCAACCTCCACTATCCTCCCTCCGGTGATGTCTACAACAGCAACCAAGACGTCGGAACAGCCCCATAGCCACCACCTTCGCAAACTCCAAAATTGCCCTCTCCTCTTCGCCCGCCCCTGCGCCTGCAAGCTTCCGCCCCCGCGTCGTACCGCAACTGCGCCTGCTTCAGCCGCCCCTGCGGAAATCACGACAGTAGGTTCGTCTCTTGATCAAATTTCTGAACTTTCTAACTCCTTTGCTTGATTAACTGCAAGAGATGGAGAATCAGAAGAAATACAAGTTATCGGAAGGTGAGAAGGATCGGTATAGGATTGCTCAAAGCCGGGAAGTGTATGTAACTTGGTTCCTAGACGTTTCCACCTTGGAAAATCTAGGCATGTTAGAGAGTATGTAGGAATTTCTCAACAATGCCGGGCTGGGAGATTTTTTGATAAGAAGTGCTCCAAAACACCCCGACCTCAGCCGCCAATTCATTGCTACATTCAAGATGGAAACGGAGGACCACTTGTGTGTTGGACTCTCATTCAAGTACAACAGAAAGAAGTACACATTGGATTACACCCAACTGCAGGAGGCATTAGGGGTGACAATAACAGCTTCCGATGATTGGTGGGAACCCATTCCGACGCCAGATTTGCTAGAGTTTTGGCACGCCGCCACCAGGTCGGAGTTTCATGCAAGGGGTGAGTACTCCAACAAATTCACCCACCCCTATTTGAGGCTCATCTCGAAGATCTTTATGAGTGTCTTCTGTGACACAAGGAGGAGAATAAGGTCGCTCTCAAAGACCTTCCATTGCTATACGCTTGCCTCTCCACGAACGACTGGGTGCCAGATTGGCCATATCTCTTCCTTACCGCTTTAAAGCGGATTAGGAAGAATGAGCCTCGAGACATCGTGGGAGGTGGGATAATATCCATATTGGCTGCACAGGTGATGGATCTTCCTGCATTGGAAGAAGGTTTGGAGGCGCCACTATATACTGAAGGTCTGATGAGGAGATGCAGGCTCCTCAGGAGAGATGGAGAGCATCGGTTATGGATCTCACTTGCAAATGGGAGTCACATCACATACCTACACCGACGACTTCCATTGGGAGACGAGATCTCCGATCTGTATGTACCAGCTGACATGTTCCTCCGAGACGGCCTCAAGTCGATATTGTTGGGAGATACGCAGCAGGCTCTAGCAGGGCCCCCATCACTGATGAGGAGATGCCGATGGCAGCACACGACAGTCAGACCATGGAAAGTCTGCAGGCTCAGATGGCGGCCTTGACTAAACAGCACCAGGCATGGCAGACCGAGTACCAGCGGTCCATGCTTGAGTAGCAACAGACGTGGCAGTCCAGCTTCGCCTCCTCCATGACCACTCACTTCGACCGCCGTCAAGATG
Source organism: Fagopyrum esculentum (assembly GCA_033239045.1). Taxonomy (NCBI): domain Eukaryota; kingdom Viridiplantae; phylum Streptophyta; class Magnoliopsida; order Caryophyllales; family Polygonaceae; genus Fagopyrum; species Fagopyrum esculentum. The sequence continues at coordinate 85,868,950 of BSUD01000003.1, read as the reverse complement.
CTTGGCAGGCGGCTCATCAACAGCAGTTGGAGACTCAGCAGCTGGCTTGGCAAGCTAGCTATGAGACTTCATTTAGAGAGAGGATGGAGGTTCAGGAGGACCGTATCGACACGTTCCACCGTCGGCAGGAGCACTTCTTCCGCCATTTTCCTTACCCACCAGAGGAGGGTCCTGGTGGTCCATCCGGACCATCCCACCGAGGGGTACATTTCTCTTCCCTTTCCCACATATATCTTTGACTCATTTCCACTTTGAGGGCAAAGTGTTCTTCAAGTATGTGGGAGGACATATCATTGTTTGTACAATTTCATTTGAGTTGTTTTGTTATTTTGCTTTTGAATTCAGATTGAAATTCACAAAATAAAAAGAAAAGAAAAAGCCAAAGAAAATGAAAAGAGGCATAAAAAAAATCCTTGGATAAACTGAAAACCCAAAAGGGCGGTTTAGGTAAAAAGAAGGTAGTCCGACCAACCTTAGGTTGGTGCAAAATTGGACTTGAGGGATGTGAGTTCAAGTGAGAAAAGAAGAAGAGTGGCAAGGTGAAAACCAGAAAGGGCGCCTTGGCAAAATGAGAGACACCGACTGTAGGTTTCCTTTCCGGTTTTGGCGACATAAGAAGGGAAATCATAAGGAGGTTGTCCGGGTAGGCCACTCTTGCAGCAATAAGGATGGTAGTTTCTCCCTTTTTTTCTCATATTTTCTCTCTTTTCCTTCTCTCCTTCTTGGCTTTTCTCTTGTTTTCATTGTCTTTTCTTGCTTACACATGCTTCCTAAGGCCTTCGAGTCTAGTTGCTGTCATTTGTTTTACTCGGGACGAGTAAAAGGTCTAAGTATGGGGGAGTTTGATAGGTGATGGAATCACTATCATTTAGGATAGTTTTTAGAGTCTTTTTATTGCAATCTGTCGGTTTATGCTACTAACTCCTTGGTCCAGAAGAAGAAGACTAAAAGAAGCTAAGGAAGGAGATATAAGCACTTAGGAGTGAAGATCGATCACGAAGCAAAGTTTATGTTGCCCCACCGCCCCAGCGGAGCCTTGTCACCGCCCCTGCGGGTGACGCCTTACACCGGAGCGCCCCCAGCGCCTTCGCCGGCTCCGGCCACGAAGTGTGTCACCGCCCCTACGCCACTCCTTGGCGCCCTTGCGGTGACCTGCCCTGAAGAGACGAAGACCAGCTCCCCTACGCCTCCCACTGCGCCCCTACCTGCGCCTCAACATGGGAGCTGGAAGACGAAGAGGTTGTGTCACCGCCCCTGTGTTGACTTAGGGACGCCCCGGAGGCGTGGCATCAGAAACGTCAGGAAGTCGAAGGGTCAGACGTTTGAAGAGCATTGAAGATCTGCCCCAGCGGAATTACCTAGCCGCCCTTACGGCCATGAAGAAGATCAAGCGTTTTTGCCTTCACCGCCCCTGCGGCTTAACGTCAGAAGCTTTACTCCGGCTGTTTACACCACCTTTATGGCATTAAAGGTGGCTGTTGTGGGCCGGCCATTTAATCCCATTTAGTGTCTTTTGTAGTATAAATAGTCCTTGGTTGATTGCTAGAATCATCCAAGCTTGTTAGCAAACAAATTATCCACTTAGATTATCTTGCTACTTTTGTAATGAGTTGCTAACTCCCTTGCTACATTGGGTTGGTTAGAAGTTGCGTTGTTACTTTGGTTGTAAGTTCTTTTTAATATAAGTTTTCATTTAGTAATGCTTTGTGTTTCCTTGATCTCCATTGTCTAATTGCATGTTAATATTGCTTGAGATTGATCACCTTAGGTTCTAAAGTGCATGCAAATAACTAGGATTAATAGGTTCCGGGTTCGGGTCTTTAATCTAGTAGCAACTTTGAGTAATAACGGGTTGTAATTACTTAAAGAAAAGGAACACAAATATAAAGATAAGTTTAACGGTTTTAATCTTCTCTTTGTATCCCTTAATCTTTGTTTGAAAGCTAACTTGTTATTTGTTCTTGTAGGTTTACGGAACACTAACGTGTTAAGTTGTGTTGATGCCGGTTGGCTCAACACATATATATGATCGAGACGGGAGATTACGTGAAAACTTGTAAAAGGAACTCACCAAAGTAGCAATTGCATGCTTAGAATCAACCTTGTGTAGATTCACCCATCATTGTCTTACTTGTCGCATAAATCATTTTCTTAAATTTTTGTGTGAATCAATTCAACCAAACCCCCCTTCCCCTTTTGTTACTTGTTACTATAATCGATAATTGCATCTAAAACACCTTAACTCTCTTGGGTTCGACCCTTAACCACTATACTTGTCTTTAGTGCTAAGTCGGGATTTACTTTTGATTGGGTATAGACGACCATAGAAATACCTTCGGTCAGTCTTGCAGGTCATCCATACTACTACTTCCTGGATGGATATTCGGGTTACTTCCAAATAGCTATTGCGCCGGAAGATCAAGAAAAGACGACGTTCACTTGCCCATTTGGCACTTTTGCGTACCGCAGAATGTCATTTGGACTTTGCAACCCCCGCGGCACCTTACAACGGTGCATGATAAGTATTTTCTCCGAATACATAGAAAATTTTATTGAAGTCTTCATGGATGACTTTACCGTTCATGGAGACAGTTTTGATGCATGTCTAGGACATTTGAAACTCGTTCTTGAAAAATGTGCTGAAACCAATTTAATTCTTAATTCGGAAAAATGTCATTTCATGGTAGAACAAGGAATAGTGCTAGGACATGTAATATCCTCAAAAGGGATAGAGGTAGATAAGGCAAAGGTTGATGTAATTCAAAGTTTACCTTATCCTACTAACATTCGGGAAATCCGATCTTTTCTTGGTCATGTGGGTTTCTACCGACGGTTTATCAATGACTTCTCAAAGATCTCGGCACCCTTGTGCGAATTGCTCAAGAAAGACGCCACCTTCATAGTGGACGAGAGTTGCAAGAAAGCTTTCGACACTTTGAAGGCATGTCTTACTAGTGCACCAATCATCCGTTCTCCGGATTGGGAGAAACCTTTCGAAATCATGTGTGATGCCAGCGACTACGCTGTAGGAGTGGTCTTAGGACAGAAGGATGGACGAGCCTCACACGTGATCCATTATGCATTTATGACACTCAATGGAGCGCAAAGAAATTACTCTACCACCGAGAAGGAGATGCTAGCTGTGGTTTTTGCTCTTGAGAAATTCAGACAGTACCTTCTTGGAGTAAAGGTAATTATTTTTACTCACCATGCACCTCTTAGGTACCTCATGGCAAAGAAGGAGGCAAAGCCACGATTGATTCGGTGGGTGCTCCTTCTAAGTGAGTTCAACCTAGAGATACGGGACAAGAAGGGGGCTGAGAACCTGGTGGCCGATCATTTGAGCAGGCTAGTGAAGGAAGAGGAAGATCAAACCAAAGGAAAGGAGATAGTTGGAAGTTTTCCAGACGACACCTTCTACACAACCCTCTGTTGTGTAACCGTCCCTGCGCCTCAAGCGTACCTCCACTGCGGCTCAAGCAAGGCGCCCTTGCAGAATTGTCGACAGAGGTTTGTCTTAAGCTCCAATCTTTTAAGCCTTGGTTTGCAGACATTGTGAACTTCATTGTTATGAATGAGTACCCTCCAGACTTCACCAAGGCACAACGAGAGAAGGTGAAGGCTGAATCTCGACTCTACGTTTGGGACGACCCCTACCTTTGGAAGCATTGTAGTGACCAAGTAATCCGCCGTTGCATTCCTGATAATGAGGTACAATCTGTCCTAACCTTTTGTCATTCCGGAGCATGTGGTGGGCACTTTGGGGCCAACAAAACTACAAGAAAAGTTTTGGATGCCGGTTTCTTTTGGCCACACATTTTTAGAGACGCTTTTGCGTTTTGCAAAGTGTATGATAGATGCCAAAGGGTAGGAAACATTTCAAGGAGACATGAAATGCCCCAATCCTCTCTTATACTTTGTGAAATATTTGATGTTTGGGGAATTGATTTCATAGGGCCTTTTCCTACTTCATTTGGGCATACATATATATTACTTGCGGTGGACTATGTTTCCAAGTGGGTGGAAGCAAAGGCCACCAAAACTGATGATTCAAAAGTGGTTGCAGCTTTCCTTAAGGATAATATTTTTGCAAGATTTGGAATCCCGACCGAAAGCCTTAATCAGTGATAGGGGTACCCATTTCTGCAACAAGACGATCACGGCCCTTCTTAAGAAGTACCACGTCGACCAACGAGTGTCAACAGCTTATCACCCACAAACAAATGGTCAAGCTGAGGTACCCAACCGGGAAATCAAGACCATTCTCGAAAAGACGGTTTCTCCCGGAAGGAAGGATTGGAGTGCAAGGCTGAACGACGCTCTATGGGCATATCGGACAGCCTACAAGACTCCTATAGGAATGTCACCCTTCAGACTCGTGTTTGGAAAAGCTTGCCATCTTCTAGTGGAGCTTGAGCATAAAGCTTGGTGGGCGGTAAAGAAGTGCAACATGAACGTAGCGGAAGTGGGAGAATTCCGGAAACTCCAATTGCAAGAGTTGGAGGAATTGAGATTAGATGCGTATGACCATGCCACTGCATACTAAGAAAAAACCAAAGCATGGCATGACCGAAATATTCTCCGGAAGGACTTCAAGGTAGGTAATAAGGTACTTCTCTTTCAATCACGTTTGAAACTTTTTACAGGTAAGTTGCGTTCAAGGTGGACGGGCCCGTTCGTGATAGCCGAAGTATACCCTCACCTCTGTGATCCACAAACGCACAAGGTGTTCAAGGTAAACGGACAAAGGCTAAAGCCCTACCTTGAAGGAGTAAAGAACGATCTAATTGACGAGATGGTGTTGGAGGAGGCCCAATCAGAGAGGTAGAGTCCTTACGTCGAGCCAACGACGTAAAACAAAGGCGCTGCTCGGGAGGCAACCCGAAGGAATAAGAAGAGGAGCCTCAGTCAAGCCAACCGCCCCTGCGGCTAAGTGTCTCCGCCCCTACGGTGACACACTTGCCCAGCGCCGCCCCCGGCGCTAGGCCTGTGTCTGCAAAACCCTTGTCACCGCCCCGCGGTGACATCCCTACGCCCCTACGACGGCCAGTCTTGACGTGCATTCCCAGAGCCGCCCCCAACGCTGAGCCTTTGCCCTCCTCTTCCTTGTCATCGCAGGGGCGGTGACAAACCCCCGCCCCTGCGGGTTCATCCAGAAAAGAAAAAAAAATAAAGATCCAAAAATTCCCTACACCTACCCCACCAACCCCTCTCTCTCTCCTCACCTACCACTACTCCCTCCCGAACCCAAACTCACTCAAACTCACGCCCTCTGTGCCCTCATCACTCTCTCACAACACCAGTGCTCCGACGCTCCCGCGCCACCACCTAAGACACCACCAACTGAGCCCCGACGCCCCTGCGCCACCCTCTCTCGCTCCCTACCACCACCTTTCTCAATCCCTCAAATCTCTAACCCTACGACATCCCTCACCACCAACAACCACAAAACTCCACTCCTCACCACCTCCGGCGACGTCTCCACCAGCAACAACACCACCAGAACACCCCTCAACACTGCCACCTTCGTAGCTGTCCAGAATCGCCTCCACGAGTTCTCCCGCCCTTGCGCCTGCAAGCTCACGCCCCTGCGCCTCTCCGCCCCTGCGCATCCTTCAGCCGCCCCTACGGAAATAGCAACAGAGGGTTTGTCTCTTTCTCCAATTTCTGAACTTTATAATTCCTTTACTTGATCATTTGTAAGAAATAGAACCAAAGAGAAAGTATAAGATGTCCGAGGTAGAAAAGGCTCGGTATGCAATTGTGCAAGATCGGGTTGTGTATGCAACTCGGTTTTTGCACGTTTCCACATTGTAAAAGCTTGGCATACTGGAGAGCATGCAGTCCTTCCTCACTAATGCTAGGCTTGGGGATTTTCTAAACAAGAGTGCTCCAACATATCCTGAGCTCAGCCGCCAGTTCATAGCCACTTTCAACATGGACAAGGAGGACCACGTGTGTGTGGGACTCACCTTCAAGTTCAACAAGAAGAAATACACGCTTGACAGTCTTCAGCTTCAGGAGGCTTTCGGGGTGACTCTCAACCCCTCCTAGAATTGGTGGGAGACAGTCCCGACATCGGACCTTTGTGAGTTTTGGCAGGTCGCCACCGGATCCGAGTTTCATGTCGGGGTGAGTATTCCAACAAATTCACTCACCCCTGCTTGAGGCTTCTCTCCAAGATCTTCATGAGCATCTTCTGTGGACACAAGGAGGAGAACAAGGTCGCTCTCAAGGACCTCCCACTGCTGTACGCTTGCCTTCCCATGAGCGAGAAGGTGCCGGATTGGCCGTTCCTCTTCCTTACCGCTTTGAAGCAGATTAGGAAGAACGAGCCACGTGACATTGTGGGTGGTGAGGTGATCTCTTTGATCGCCTCACAAGTGATGGACCTTTCCGGACTTGAGGATGGGTTGGAGGCACCTCTTTACACAAAAGAGATGCTTAGGAGGTGCAAGCTCCTCAAGAGGGACGGGGAGAACCTTTTTTGGCTTTCATTTGCAGATAGGAGCCACATCACATACCTCCCCCGACCGCTTCCATTTGGAGACGAGCTCTCCGAGCTATACATCCCGGCTTATCCTTTCGTGTCGAGGCGGCCTCAGGTGGCCATTGTTGAGAGACACGCTGCAAGCTCCATCCGGGCTCATTTTGATGATCACATGCCCATACCGGACGATGAGGAGATGCCCACTACATCACCGGATGATGGTCCGGCCCTGGAGAGCCTCCAGGCTCATATGGCAGCCTTGACTACTCACCATCAGGCATGGCAGACCGAGTACCAGCGGACCATGCTTGAGCAGCAGCAGAGTTTGCAGACTAGCTTCTCCTCCTCCATGAACACCCATTTTGACCGCCGGCTGGACGCTTGGCATACAACCCAGCAGTAGCAGCTTGAGGCTCAGTAGTTGGCTTGGTAATCCAGCTTTGAGACCTCATTTGGCCATCGGATGGATGCTCAGCAGGCCCGCATCGACGACATCTACCGCCGGCAGGAGCACTTCTTCAACCACTTTCCGTACCCACCGGAGGAGGGTCCGGATGGTCCAGCCGGACCATCCCACTAGTGGTATCATCACTTCTCCCTTTCCCACATTTATCTTTGCTTCATGATAACACGATTTATGACTTAGTTTTAGGTAATCATTTAGATAGATTTCTCACTCATTCATGCATGGTTTAGCATTAGTTCAAGACGTTTTGCACTCAATTCATGTATTTTGTCGAGATAGACGTCTACACGGACTTGTGCGTGTTTTATAGGTATTTCGGGAAATTTAGGAGCTAAAACGATGCACTTGAGGATCGTTCATCTAGATGACACACCCTCGGACTCATTAGGACACAAGTTAAGGGCTAAGGAGGACTCATGGAACCTTGCCAACACTAGCCATGCACCAAATCACAGCTTAATGATCCAAGGCGAAGTTTCTGCACAGAATCACGGTTCTCTGACACTCCACGGCCGTGGAATCAACCGTGGATTTTGCCAGGTTCTTGTGACAGCTGTGCCACGACTCTCATGGCCAACTCATGCAAGTTTGTTATAAAAGTGGTCCTTCATGGGCTGTGAGAGGCAGCTGGGAGCATCTTGGAGCAGCTCTCCATTATCCATGACCTTCTAACAAAAATATTCTCCCAACAAGAAGATTTTCTAGGAAGGAAAGTGTCAAAAAGGAAGAAGAAGAGCTTCATTGAAGAGGAGAAGAAGAACACACACCATTGCCACACTTTGATAGCTTTGTAGTGAAGAGTTTCGGATTTGATTTCTAGAGTTGTATGAACCATTTGAACATTCTTTGAGAAGGATTGTGAGTTATTCTAATTCTATTTTCAGCTTGGTTTTGTTTTAAGTTCATTTGTCTATCTCTTTTCCTTAATCACCTTGCAAATGGATGTCATGATTTTATGTTTGTTTGTTTCGATTTCTATCATGAATGTTGTAGGCTAAATAGATGTGGTTCTAGGGTAAGGAAAGGATGGTTATGGCTAGGGCTATGATAGGACGGACTTAGATTTATCCTTGGATGACTTGTGTGTATAAACGTAGCCTCTGTTAGGAATTACGGGTGGTTCTTGTCAAACCATGGCCGTGGTTTAGGTAGAACAAGCCGTGATTTTCCTGGTTCGGTGGATCTAATCTTAGAATGTTAGGATGTTGAAATCCTAAGTGTTTGTTGAGTTAAATCTATCCTAGGGTGACCTAGTGTTAGCAATTAAGTGTTAGGAGAGACTTACCCGGTAATCCTAATTCTTAGATTCCAAAGATAACAAACCTTAGGTAGTGGTGAGCCTAATAAGCCGCCATTGGATTAAGTGTGCTGGATGGTAGCTTAAGACTAACCCTTCCGAGACTTACCCGGTGAAGATAGGTTGGATCTTTAGATAACATTCCGGTTTGAGTAGAATTCCGTCCCTTAGGTTCTTAGAGACTTACCCGGTAATGAGACCTAGGGAATGGACTAGTAGATCATGAGACTTACCCGGTGATTGATCCCAATTTAGAAACACTTAACCCCAACATAGTTAATCCAAAGAATGAATAAGATAACTTGAGTCCTATGCCATAACCGGAACTTCCAACCCCTAGAATCCGTCTTTTCTTTCTTTGATCTATATCTTGTTTAGCTTGTTTATTTGTGTTGATTCATAGTTTAGTTGATTGATTACTTTGTATGAATTGTGATCTTTGATTGATCACCAAAAACCAACCAAAAACATTTGAGATTTTCATTTCTTTATTTCTTAACTTAGATCTTCACTAGATTTAATCATAAACCGAATCAATCTCACCTTAGTCTTTGTGTTCGACCTCGGAATACTATCCACACTACGAACGTCCCGTACACTGCGGGTGCGCTAGGAGTTAGGAGAAATATAACGAGTATAAATTTAAGACTTATTGTGCACCAATCCTAACGTGACAAGTTTTTGGCGCCGTTGCCGGGGACTAGGTCTAGATTGAGTCTATTTTGTGATTGTTTATTAGTGTAGATCTTTCTTGTTGCTTTTGATCTCTCTTTGGTTTGTGTTTTTGCTTTTCAGGACATCTTTTATTCTCTAGGTGTATGCGAAGATCTCGTGGCAAGGATTTAGCTCCATTCGATCCCGAACCGGAGAAAACCCTTAGATCTAGATCCAAGAGTATTAAAAAGGGAAAAGAGATGGCCGGAAGAGATCTCCAAGCTGAGTTGGATGAAGCCTTAGAGCAAATAAGGCTAAGAGATGAGCTCTTGGAGGAAGAAAGGAGACTTGCCAATGAGAGGCAAGAAGCAACTAGGAGGGAGATTGATGAGATTAGGCAAACCCTTGTACGAGGAGAGCTTAATCGTCAACAACCTCCACCTCCTCCACCACAACCGCAGCCGGCGGCTAATGTTAGGGTTGTTCCCATTGCATTTGAAGAGCCACAAACCCTAGGGAGACGTATGGATCCGGCACAAAGAGCACACCGACCGGGTGTGAACTTAGGAGATCCCGCGACCCACAATTATGAGCTCCGCCCTCAAGTTCTACAAATGATCCGGCATAATCAATTTGGAGGGATGGAAGGAGAGTCTCCTCATCAACATTTGATGAATTATGAGATCTTGATGGAGACTCTTAGACCGCCAAGATTGGAGAGCAACAACCATAAGCTTAGGGCTTTTTCTTTCTCTCTTAAGGATAAGGCCTTGGCTTGGTATCAATCTATTCCACAAGGGAGAGTTGGTACTTGGGAGGAGATGACAACCGAGTTTTTGACTAAGTTCTTCCCACCTTCCAAGACTACCGAATTAAGAGGGAAGATCAATGCCTTCGTGATAAAGGATAGAGAAAGTTTATTCAAGTCTTGGGAGAGGTTCAAAGATCTTCTCCTTGATTGTCCACACCATGGCATACCGAAAATTGAGCTATTGGAGATCTACTTCAAGGGACTTGATGAAGATAGCCAATTCAAGCTTCAATCTCTTTCCGGTGGGACTTTTATGGAGAAGCATGTAGATGAAGCTTGGGAATTTGTGGAGAAGCAAGCTCTAGTGATTGAGAAGTACTCCCATAGGAAGAGTGAAGGAAGAAAGGCGGGAGCATATGAGGTGAGTGAAGTCACCATGAGCAATTTCAAGCTTGACGCCATCAACAACGAGTTGAAGTCCTTGAGGGAGTTGTGTGCTACAACTTTGAAGAACCAAGCAACTCCTCAAGTGCTTCCATAAGCCAACTTGTCTTCCAAAGAGGAGGATGTGAATTACATGGGAAGGGGCAACTTCAACAATTACCAAGGCCCAAGGAGTTTCAACAACAACCGGCAATTCAACAATTACCGGCCTAACCACAACCATCCCGGATTTTCTTACTCTAACCCGGATGGAGCGTTGAACCCTCCCGCTTCCACAAGCACAACTCCACCACCAAGAGCTTCAAAAGAACCTCCACCCGGATTTACCCAACCTCCCAAGGATAGAACCGAAATAATGTTTGAGCAATTGCTAGGAAGGTTGAGTGGTCTTGAGAGCACCGTGACTTCAATCTCTAAAGCTCAAAAGGTTTTGGAAGCACAAGTGTTCCAAAAGGCGGGTGAAACCCATAGAGACCCGGGAAAGCTTCCCGGAAGAACCAAAGATAACCCAAGAGGCCAAGTGTTGGCTATCACAACGAGGAGTGGGTTGAGTATGAAAGATCCTTTGCCCAAGGACAATGCTAAGGGAAAGCAAGTAGTGGTAGAAGAGGGAAAGTTGCAAGAAGATGGAGGCAAGAGCAAGGATGTGGAGCCAACCTATGTGGCACCGCCTCCATACAAGCCACCACTACCGTTCCCACAATCAAGAGCAAGAGCTCGTTTGGACAATCACTTTGGTAAGTTCCTTGAACTAATGTCTAAATTGCATATTAACATTCCGTTCATGGATGCTATTTTAGGAATGCCGGCATATGGCAAGTTTTTGAAAGAGATACTCTCCAACAAAAGGAAGTTGGAGGAGTATGGGGAGATAAGAATGACCAAGAGATCCTCGGAATTGATCCAAACAATGAAGGAGGAGATGCCTCCCAAGCTAAGAGATCCGGGTTCTTTTTGTGTCCCAATTGGAGTGGGAGATGTGAAGTACGAGGCCCTTTGTGATCTTGGGGCGAGTGTAAGCATCATACCGCTTGCACTTTGCAACAAGGTTGGGCTAGGAGAGCCGAAACCGGTCAAGATGACCCTCTATATGGCGGATCGTTCTATCACTCATCCGGTTTGGATTTTAGAGGACATCCCGGTGCAACTAGGAGGATTCTATGTGCCAATTGACTTTGTCGTCTTGGATATTCCGGCGGACTATCCGGTTCCTATCATCTTAGGAAGACCTTTCCTAGCCACTTCCGGATGCCTAGTGGATTGCAAGAACGGGACTCTCTCCTTCAACATTGGAGAGGAGAACATCAAGTTCAAGTTGTCCACAATGATGAAAGGGCCAACCCTTGATGAGGATGTCTTCAACATAATCGAGCATGAAGAATCTAGAGAAGTTGTGAGCTCGATCTTGATCAAGGATCCCTTGGAGAAGGTTCTTACGTTGAGTATGATGGAAGAAGGTGTTGAGGAGGCTTGCAATGAAGAGATCAAAGCCTTGGAAGCATTGGAAGAGGACCCAAGAGTTGGATTTGAAGGACACGAAGAGGTGTTGAACAACTGCAAGAACCACGGCCGTGGAAGTTGAGCAAACCGTGTTTCCAGCCGTGGTTTTTCCTGGATCAGCCCTTGATGGTGATCAAGCTTCTAGGAGCCATGGGGAGTCTTCATTCGCTTTGGATTCATCTCATCCAACCTTATTTGGATCGTCTTCAACCGATAAAGGTCCTCCTTCACTTGAACTTAAACCCCTCCCCTCTCATTTGAAATATGCTTTTCTTGGTGAAAATTCTTCATATCCGGTGATTGTTAATGCATGCTTAAGTGATGATGAACTTGCTAAGTTGTTGCATGAACTAAGGTTGCATAGAAAAGCCATTGGCTATACTATTGATGATTTGGTTGGCATTAAACCTTCTTTGTGCATGCATAAGATAATGATGGAAGATAATCATAAACCCTCTATTGAACATCAAAGGAGATTAAATCCTATAATGAAAGAGGTAGTCAAAAAGGAAATCATTAAGTTGCTAGATGCGGGAATCATCTACCCTATCTCGGATAGTAAGTGGGTTAGTCCCGTTCATGTAGTACCTAAGAAGGGTGGGATGACCGTAGTGACCAATGAGAACAATGAACTAATCCCGACTAGGACGGTTACGGGGTGGAGAATGTGCATCGATTATAGGAAGTTGAACATGGCCTCTAGGAAGGATCACTTCCCTCTCCCCTTCATTGACCAAATGCTAGAGAGGTTAGCTCAACATTCTCATTTTTGCTATCTAGATGGCTATAGTGGATTCTTCCAAATCCCTATCCACCCCGATGACCAAGAGAAAACCACATTTACATGTCCATGGGGTACTTTTGCCTATAGAAGAATGCCATTTGGGTTGTGTAATGCACCCGCCACCTTCCAAAGGTGTATGATGGCTATCTTTTCGGAATACATAGAAAATATCATGGAAGTGTTTATGGATGATTTCTCTGTTTATGGTTCTTCCTTTGATAATTGCTTGGCTAACTTGTCCTTAGTATTGCAAAGATGTGAGGAGACAAATCTTGTCTTAAATTGGGAAAAATGCCACTTCATGGTAAGTGAAGGCATTGTGTTAGGACACTTGGTGTCTAACCGTGGAATTGAGGTTGATAGGGCCAAGATCGAAACGATAGAAAAGTTGCCACCACCTACCTCGGTGAAAGGGGTAAGGAGTTTCTTAGGGCATGCCGGTTTCTACCGGAGGTTTATTCAAGATTTCTCAAAAATTTCTAAGCCCCTCACTAACCTACTAATGAAAGACGTTGATTTTGTCTTTTCCAAAGATTGTCTTGAGGCTTTTTGTAGGTTGAAGAACGCATTGATCTCCGCACCTATCATGCAACCTCCGGATTGGAGTCTACCATTTGAGATCATGTGTGATGCAAGCGATGTAGCCGTTGGGGCTGTCTTGGGGCAAAGGAAAGAAGGGCGTACTCATGCTATTTATTATGCTAGCAAGACGCTAGATGATGCCCAACTCAATTATGCTACCACCGAGAAGAAGTTGCTAGCGGTGGTGTATGCATTTGAGAAGTTCCGCTCATACCTTGTTGGAGCGAAGGTCATAGTTTATACGGATCATGCTGCGATCCGTTATCTACTTACAAAGAAGGATGCCAAACCAAGGTTGATTCGGTGGATCCTTCTTCTTCAAGAGTTTGATTTAGAAATACGGGACAAGAAGGGATCCGAGAACTCCGTGGCGGATCACCTTAGTAGACTCCCACCATTGGAGCTTGAAAAAGACAACATCCCGATAGATGACTCATTCCGGGATGAGCAATTGCAAATGGTGGAGGAATGCTTGTTCCAAGTGTCTAGAGGAAGTGAACCATGGTTCGCCGACATCGTGAACTACTTAGTGTGTGAGGAAGTACCTCCCGGATTAACATATGCACAAAGGAAGAAGTTCTTCAACGATGTGAGGCACTACTATTGGAGTGAACCACTTCTATTCAAGAGAGGGCCGGATGGGATGTTTAGAAGATGCATACCGGAAGATGAAGTAGAGAGTGTGATCCGGCATTGTCACTCCTTACCATGTGGAGGCCATGCTAGCTCACAGAAGACGTGTGCAAAGGTATTGCAATCCGGTTTTTATTGGCCTAACTTGTTTAGAGATGTGCAAGGTTTTGTAGCGGCATTTGATGCTTGCCAAAGGACGGGAAACATCTCAAGGAGGAATGAGATGCCCTTGAACAACATTCAAGAAGTGGAAATATTTGATGTGTGGGGTGTGGACTTCATGGGACCATTTCCTTCTTCATGTGGCAACCTCTACATCCTATTGGCGGTGGACTATGTGTCAAGATGGGTGGAGGCAATCGCCTCTCCTACAAACGATGCCAAGGTGGTGGTGCGGTTCTTCAACCGGGTGATTTTCCCTAGGTTTGGAACACCAAGGGTGATCATTAGTGATGGAGGAAAGCACTTCACCAATAGGAACTTTGGGGCGCTTTTGGCCAAGTATGGGGTGACTCATAAGGTGGCAACGCCTTACCATCCCCAAACTAGTGGCCAAGTGGAGATCTCCAACCGGGAGATAAAGGCCATCCTTGAGAAGACGGTGTCTAGGACTAGAAAGGATTGGACTATGAAGCTCAATGACGCATTGTGGGCATATAGAACCGCCTTCAAGACACCAATTGGAACCACTCCTTACAAGTTAGTCTATGGCAAGTCTTGCCATCTTCCGGTGGAAATGGAGCATAGAGCTTATTGGGCCATTAAGTGGCTAAATTTTGACCTCAAGAAGGCGGGAGAGAAGAGGTTGCTCAATATAAACGCCCTTGAGGAGATCCGGTTGGAAGCTTATGAGAATGCCCGGATCTACAAGGAGAGAACCAAAAGATGGCATGACAAGAGGATCATCCCCAAGGAGTTGAGTGAAGGAGATCTTGTCCTTCTCTTCAACTCAAGGCTAAGGCTCTTTCCCGGAAAGCTCAAATCAAGATGGACCGGGCCATATGTCGTGAAGAAGATCTTTCCCCATGGAGCTATTGAGATAGGAGGGGAGCATTGTGGAAATTTCAAAGTGAATGGGCATCGCTTGAAGAAGTATATTCCGGGAGCTCCGGTGGACATGATTGCCCCACTTCACCTTGAATAGACGCCCCCGAGTTTGGTCAAGCTAATGACCTTAAAGAAGCGCTTAGTGGGAGGCAACCCATTGGTAACATTTTTCCTTTTTCGTTTTGTTTCCGTTTTTAGATTTTTCTACCTTTGTGTGTGTTTTGTCTACTTCGTGTGTGCTAGAACATTAGTAGCATTGGAAGCCTTTCTTGGCATGTGAATAATGATGATGAACCCCTCACCAATTATGGGTGGAGCGGACGCGGAACTTGGACGGCTAGCGGTGCCTAGCGCGGGTCCCGAAGCTTTGATGAATGCTTAGAGCTCTCTACCATGGTTGATAGGATCATCCAACATCAATTCACTTGGGGAATCCCAAAATACCATAGCAAAACACTTTTACATTGTGAGAACCTTCTTTCACTCTCTTTACTTCATTTGCACATTGGGGACAATGTGTTTCTAAGTATGGGGTGGGGTTTGCATGATCCTTTGCATGATGAGCATCTAGAATAGTTTAAAATCTTCACATATCTTGCATTGTACATACTTAAATCGAAAATCCCATAAAAATCAGAAAATTTAAAAATTTTTTGTGCTTTCTAGGCTTGGATATGATCCTAATGATGAATCTTGTCTTGTGGATCGGCTATGAATGGCCTTGTGTGTTGAATTGATAAATGCATATGTGGACTTGAACTACTTCTCTTAAATTCTATGAATGATTTGTGATCATGATGTTTGCCTAGAATGGATTGAGTATTGAAAGTCGAAATTACATGATAGTTCTTGCATACCATCTAGGAATGAATGAGGCATTTCATCTTTCTCTACTTCTCATCTTGATCATGATTGCTTGAGCACCTCAATTGATATAAAATTGACTTCTTTTTACCCATCCGGGAATAGGAGCATGCTAGTGTGTTGAAGTGTGTGAAAAGCAAGTATGGAGTAAAGTTGTTGATGAAAGGAATGTCATGGATGAAATGCTGAAATTATTGTGGAAGTGTAGCCAAAAATATAGGTTTGGAGGCGTTGGTTTAAATGACAAGTAACTCGGTACACTTCACATAATCGGGTGTTGGTGCCTTGCCAAAGTCAAATGAACCAATAGCCCTAACGAGCTTTGGTATGTGTGCCCGGTGTGGATGCACCTCGAAAAATAGAAAAAGCCCGAGGATGGCTAATCACCGAGGTTTCGGCTATTGTACACCAATGCCATTGTCTCAAAAATAAGTCAAAGAAAAATAAAAGAAGGCAAGATAGAAAAAAATATACACTTGAGGGGAGTTGATCGAGGACAAGGAGGAGTTAGTTCCATTCCCGGATTAGCATCACATAACCAAGAAAACTCCCCACCTAATCACAACGTTTCTTGGCCTTTTATGTCACAAGACCTTATGACCTACTTGCATGTTTGTAAGACTTAGTAATCTAGATTGGATATACTCTTGATCTTCTTGACCTCTTCATCCTTACATCTCATGCATGCTTTTGAGTTAAGTACAATTGTCTTTCCATGCCTTTACTCGTTTGATACATAATTGCTTGTCCAATTGCCATTGAACATGACTATGAAGGTGATCCAATAGTAGAAGCACAAACCCAAAAAGATTTTTGCCATTTTTCTGCATACATAAATCATGTCATCTCTTAGTCTATAGTTGGGAATTTGCTCAAGGACAAGCAAACCTTAAGTATGGGGTATTTTGATAACACGATTTATGACTTAGTTTTAGGTAATCATTTAGATAGATTTCTCACTCATTCATGCATGGTTTAGCATTAGTTCAAGACGTTTTGCACTCAATTCATGTATTTTGTCGAGATAGACGTCTACACGGACTTGTGCGTGTTTTATAGGTATTTTGGGAAATTTAGGAGCTAAAACGATGCGTTTGAGGATCGTTCATCTAGATGACACACCCTCGGACTCATTAGGACACAAGTTAAGGGATAAGGAGGACTCATGGAACCTTGCCAACACTAGCCATGCACCAAATCACAGCTTAATGATCCAAGGCGAAGTTTCTTCACAGAATCACGGTTCTCTGACACTCCACGGCCGTGGAATCAACCGTGGATTTTGCCAGATTCTTGTGACAGCTGTGCCACGACTCTCATGGCCAGCTCATGCAAGTTTGTTATAAAAGTGGTCCTTCATGAGCTGTGAGAGGCAGCTGGGAGCATCTTGGAGCAGCTCTCCATTATCCATGACCTTCTAACAAAAATATTCTCCCAACAAGAAGATTTTCTAGGAAGGAAAGTGTCAAAAAGGAAGAAGAAGAGCTTCATTGAAGAGGAGAAGAAGAACACACACCATTGCCACACTTTGATAGCTTTGTAGTGAAGAGTTTCGGATTTGATTTCTAGAGTTGTATGAACCATTTGAACCTTCTTTGAGAAGGATTGTGAGTTATTCTAATTCTATTTTCACCTTGGTTTTGTTTTAAGTTCATTTGTCTATCTCTTTTCCTTAATCACCTTGCAAATGGATGTCATGATTTTATGTTTGTTTGTTTCGATTTCTATCATGAATGTTGTAGGCTAAATAGATGTGGTTCTAGGGTAAGGAAAGGATGGTTATGGCTAGGGCTATGATAGGACGGACTTAGATTTATCCTTGGATGACTTGTGTGTATAAACGTAGCCTCTGTTAGGAATTACGGGTGGTTCTTGTCAAACCACGGCCGTGGTTTAGGTAGAACAAGCCGTGATTTTCCTGGTTCGGTGGATCTAATCTTAGACTGTTAGGATGTTGAAATCCTAAGTGTTTGTTGAGTTAAATCTATCCTAGGGTGACCTAGTGTTAGCAATTAAGTGTTAGGAGAGACTTACCCGGTAATCCTAATTCTTAGATTCCAAAGATAACAAACCTTAGGTAGTGGTGAGCCTAATAAGCCGCCATTGGATTAAGTGTGCTGGATGGTAGCTTAAGACTAACCCTTCCGAGACTTACCCGGTGAAGATAGGTTGGATCTTTAGATAACATTCCGGTTTGAGTAGAATTCCGTCCCTTAGGTTCTTAGAGACCTACCCGGTAATGAGACCTAGGGAATGGACTAGTAGATCATGAGACTTACCCGGTAATTGATCCCAATTTAGAAACACTTAACCCCAACATAGTTAATCCAAAGAATGAATAAGATAACTTGAGTCCTATTCCATAACCGGAACTTCCAACCCCTAGAATCCGTCTTTTCTTTCTTTGATCTATATCTTGTTTAGCTTGTTTATTTGTGTTGATTCATAGTTTAGTTGATTGATTACTTTGCATGAATTGTGATCTTTGATTGATCACCAAAAACCAACCAAAAACATTTGAGATTTTCATTTCTTTATTTCTTTCTCATTTCTTAACTTAGATCTTCACTAGATTTAATCATAAACCGAATCAATCTCACCTTAGTCTTTGTGTTCGACCTCGGAATACTATCCACACTACGAACGTCCCGTACACTGCGGGTGCGCTAGGAGTTAGGAGAAATATAACGAGTATAAATTTAAGACTTATTGTGCACCAATCCTAGCGTAACACTTCATTTTCCACTTTGAGGGAAAAGTGTGCTTCAAGTATGGGGGAGGGAATTATCATTGCTTGTGTAGTTTGTTTAATCTGTTTTGAGTATGTTTGCCTTGATTTTTTATGAGTGCAATGCATTTTGAAATTCATATAAAAAAAAGAGAAAGAAAAAGCCAAAGAAAATGAAAAAAGGCATGAAAATCCTTAAAAAACCGAAAACCCGAAAGGGCGGTTTAGGAAAAAAGAAGGTTGTCCAACCAACTTTAGGTTGGTGCAAAAATGAACTTGAGGGATGTGAGTTCAAAGTGAGATCATCAAGAAAAGAAGAAGAGTGGCAAGGTGAAAACCCGAAAGGGAACCTTGGCAAAATGAGCGACACCTAGTGTAGGTTTCCCTTCCGACGGTTGGCGGCATAAGAAGGGAGTCATAAGGAGGTTGTCCGGGTAGGTCACTCTTGGAGCGATAAGGATGGTAGCTTTCTCATCTTCTTTCTCACATTTTCTCTCTTCTTCCCTTTTTCTTACTTTCTTGGTTTTTCTCTTTGTTTTCGTTATCTATGCCTCTTACCCATACTTTCTGAGGCCTTTGAGTCTAAAACTGCTGTCATTTGTTTTACTCGGGACGAGTAAAATGTCTAAGTATGGGGGAGTTTGATAGGTGATGGAATCACTATCATTTAGGTAGGTTTTTAGAGTCTTTTTATCACATTAGTGTCATTTTATGCTACTAACTCCTTGGTCCAGAAGAAGAAGACTAAAAGAAGATAAAAGAGGAGTTATAAACACTTGAGAGTTGAAGACCTTTCACGAAGCAAAGCTTCTGGTGCCTCACCGCCACCGCGGAGAAATGTCACCGCCCCAGCGGGTGACGCTGCACTCCGGAACGCAGTCTGCGCCTTCGCCAGCGGCCGGAACGAAGACTGCCACCGCCCCTGCGCCCCTCCATGGCGCCCCTGCGGTGACTTATCCTGAAGAAACGAAGACCGGCGCCCCTGCGCCTCTGCCTGCGTCTCCCCCTGCGGAGCTGTGAAGCCAAAGACTCAATGTCACCGCTCCTGCGTTGATACTAGGGCCGCCCCTGCGGCTCGACAATCAGAAGCGACAAAAAGATGAAGAGTCAGGCGTTTGAGGAACATTAAAGATCCGCCCCTGCGGAATCGCCAGGCCACCCCTGCGGCCACGAAGAACTTCAAGCGTTTTTCCCTAAACCACCCTTACGGTCCTGAAGGCCGCCCCAGCGGTTCGACGACAAAGACTTTACTCCGGCTGTTTGCACCACCTTTATGACATTAAAGGTTGCTGTTTTGGCCGGCCATTTACTTCTATTTAGTGCCATTTGTAGTCTAAATAGACCCATGGCTGATTGCTAGAATCATCCACCATTTTCCCATTTTATTCTCTCTTTTCTCTTGCTTCCATTGTAATGAGCTTCTAGTTCCCATGCTACATTGGGTTAGTTTGAAGCTGCATTATTACTTTGGTTGTAAGTACCTTTTTAATATAAGCTTTATTCAGTAATGCTTTGTGTTTCTTAATCTTTATTTGTCTAATTTCATGTTTTATTATCGCTTAAGATTAATCACCTTAGGTTCTAAAGTACATGCAAAGAACTAGGATTAATAGATTCCGGGTTTGGGTCTTTAATCTAGTATTAACCTTTGAGTAATAACGGGTTGTAATTGCTTAAAGGAAAAGGAACACAAATATAAAGATTAGTTTAATGGTTTTAATCTTATCTTTATATCCCTTAGTCTTTGTTTGAAAGCTAACTTGTGATTTGTTCTTGTAGGTTTACGGAACACTAAACTTGTTATGTTGTGTTGATGCAGGTTGGCTCAACACATACATATGATCAAGACGGGAACATTACTTGAAAACTTGTAAAAAGGAACTCACCAAAGTAGTAATCGCATGCTAAGAATCAACCTAGTGTAGATTCACTCATCATCATCATATTCATTTTATTACTTGCTTTCTAGTTTTTTGTTGTGTGCATCAATTCATCCAACCCCCCCCCCCCCTTTTACTTTGTTCTATAATCAATAATTGAATTTAATAAAAATATC
>BSUD01000003.1:85769499-85837443 GCA_033239045.1 Fagopyrum esculentum | reverse complement strand
TAGACCTAATTTTTTATTTTTTATGACTATAACAATTTGTATATATTAGACCTAATTTTTTTTATTTTTAATTTTATAATCCAAGAGGAAACTTCTCATGAAATATATTTAATAATTTTATTTTATTAATATATTTATAATTTTGAAATTAATAAAAATTTTATTTATTTTTACTTTTAATTTCAATATTTTATTTTTATTCGAAAAGTTTTTTAAAAAATTATTGTTTTTTAAACAACAAGGTCTAAATTTAATTTTCTAGATTTTTTAAATTAAAAAAATGAATTCTTTACGATTTGTTATTGTTTATAGTTGATTAGTTTAAAATTTAATGTGAATATAATTATTTTACTTTTATTTTAATAATAAAAACTATGTTTTTTTTATTCAGAATAGTTTTTTATTTTTATTTTATATTTGAAATTTAATTTAAAAAACATATTAAGAATGAGTATAAGGAGGAAATATATTAAAGATGGATTAGATGAAATGCTCCACGACCGTGGAAATAGGGCGTGGAAAGGATTACGATGTCTCTCATCTTCCACGACCGTACTTTAGGCCGTGTAACTTACTGGAATGCTCCACGCTCATGATGTCAAGATCCACGGCCGTGGTTTAGAGCGTGGACTCTTCTACGGCCGTAATTTAGGGCATGGAAGTGTAGATTACTTGTGGTTTCCTTTGTGTCGTGACATTCTTCATCCTAGCTCCTTCTTTAGCTTCCTTGATGTGTTCCTAATCCTTGAATATGATCGAATCCTCTCTTTTCTCTCTCAAATGGTCCAGTTTCAGCTCTTATTCACCTATAATCAATCACAAAACTAATGTAGACCTCCATATCGAAAATATAGGTGAACAAGCTAGCAAATGCTTCAATGCCTTATCCATGAACACAATAATGAATGAAAAACAACTAGAATAAGTGCCTAGAATATCGCAATATTTCATGCTAACAAAATACCCCATACTTGTCACTTGCTTGTCCCCAAGCAAGATTTTCGAAAGCTTAGAACACAAGTTAGGATGAAATATGCATGCAAACTCAAAAACAAAATATCTTTTAGGTAAGTGTGCTTCTAGTCAATAGATCATTCTCAAACCTTGCTCATTCATCCTTGAAACGCTTATATACATAAACCAAAGAATGTAAAGCAAAGAAACATCATGAATTGGTTAAACTTTAAGGAAAACATCATAACCTTCAAGTATTATCAAAATCAAGCATAAGAAACTTCAATTTAGATCACCAAGTCAAATAACATTCTTTTGATCTTAAGGACTTTCAAGTAAGGTCTAGAATGCGGAAGGGAGGGAAACTTATAAGGGATGTGGTGCATGAATCCGGGAAAATGGATAACCCAACTCTTTTTCTTTTTATTTTGAATTGCAACACCATCAACTTTGAGCTTTGTTCTCTTCTTTTTCACATTATTTTTCGACTTTACTTTTGGAGTTATGGACAGTGGTGCACAAAAACCGAAGCCTAGGAGATTGACGTTTCTCAATTTCAAGATGCCTCAAACCCTTGATGCACATACCATAATCCGCTAGGAATATCGCTCAATCCGACTTTGGCAAGACACAAACACCAGGCTATGTGAATGGTGCCGAGTTACTCATCGTCATGATTGGCTTCCCCAAACCTATTAATTTTATTCTTTGAATGCAAAATTTTGCTTTCAAGGCCCTTCCACATCAAACATTCCAATTATCAACTCCTCCAAATTCCCGGATAGGTAAGGGAGGTAATTACTTTTATTGTGGGGCTAAGTGATCAAAGAAAGAAGAAAGAAAAATCGAATTGCCTTAATTATTTCATAAAGAAGTATAAGAACTCATCATGTGATTTCAACCTCGATTTCTCAATATGATTTAGATAAAACTCTTCACATTATGAAACTTTCAAGAAAGGATAATCAACACATTCAATTCCTTTTCAATTCATTATTCATTTAGGCATACAATTGTCATCAAAAGCTCAATCCACAAGTAGGAACTATCATAGAAATCATCTCAAATCTTAGAAGCACAAAACCTTTTTAGAATTTTTCAAAATTTTTCGCATTTTTATGGGTTTTTCAAAAAATTTTTCATGCAGTGCAATAATGAAACGTGTGACTATAAAACGAAACATGCAAAGTGTCATCGATCAAGGCAAGCAAATGTAGTAGAGTTATTACAACACATAGTCACACCCCACCCCATACTTAAGACAAACATTGTCCTCAATGTTCAAAAAAAAAAATAAGGAAACGAAAGAAAAGAAAAGTGAACTCACTAGACGGCGGTGGGGCGGCTGAAACTGGTTGTCGTGAAATCTCGTCACTGCGGTGGAGGCGGTGGTGGAAACGGGCGAAACTCGGGGCTGAAGTTCCGCCCAAACTGTTGGCGGTATATATCCCTCATCATCCGGTCATGCTCCTCAGCCCGTGCATCCCGCTGGTCTCGGTGAATCTCTAGATCTCCGACTCTCCTAGAAAGGTCGGTGTCCCACTCTAGTAGCTGCTCATACCATGCCGACGGCTAACTGTACCATGCTGGTGCATCCTGTGGGGCCGGTGCTGCTGGTGGTTGTGCATACCATGGTGGCGGAGCTCCCATCCACTCTGGCTGTGCTCCATACCAAGCGGGAGGAGCCTCCATCCATGTCGGTCTCTCGTTCACACTAGCACGGCGAGAGGAAGAAGCACCGGAGGGTCTAGAAGGGCGGGGAGACTGTCTAGGTAAGCCTGGGAAGGTGTCAGGCTGATCCGGGAATGTGCCAAATGTTTGCTCATCACCTCCTCCCATATAGTAATCACCTCCTCCCATATCCTCAGCTGGAGGCTCATCCGGAACGTAAGGGGGCGGTGCTAATCTATTCGCATGCATAGCAGCGAATGTCTCCTTCCAATTATGGCGTCCAACCATAATGGAATACTCTGGGAGCCACGGAATGCCTCTACCTCCTCTATCCTCCCATGGCATACCAGCAGTAGGTGGACCTCGGTGTCTAGGAAAGATAATACCCCTAGTCATAAGACTATTGAGACCCAAAGGTCGCGCCGCTATCCTAGTGCATGCGGAGCAATCAATCCCGAGCTGCGTAGCAATGTGGGTAACTATCCCACAATACCCAATGGTCCCAGCCCTCTTGTTCTTAAGCTTACTCATGGTGAAGGTTAGGAGGGTGGCACAGTCAGCGGGTCTACCGTGAAGCATGCAATAGAGAAGGAATAGCTCATCGGTCTTTATCTTTTGGGGGGGTCTCGGTCCTAGGGAATAGGCAATCGGAAAGGACACTATTAGCTATCTTCAAGGCTAAGTGGTAGATGAGCTTAGCCTTGGTGTCAGCTGGCTGCCAGCGGTCCTCGCTGGCATAAATCATGGCTATGTCCTCCCAGAAGTCCTTAGCGTATACACCGCTAGGAAAACGACCGTTAAAGGTCTCATGGAACCCAAAGAAGGCTCCAAACTGCTGGATCGAAAACTCATAATCCGTCTCCATCAATCTAAAAGACACCGTCCTATCGACGACACTGTGCTCGAAGGAAATGACAAACTCCCTCGTGATCTCCTCATAGGCATCCGCTCGAATAGCGGAAAAGACAATCAACCCAGCCTTATCTAAAAGCCATGTCAAGTCACTCACCACATTGAGTGGTTCTAGAATAAAAAAAGCAAAAGATATCTTGGTCCTATGCCGGTCTCTTCTCGATCTTTTTTAAAGCATCGATATAGTTTGGGTGTATGGTTGGGATTCTAGGTTGTGGAGGTGATGGTGGTTCACTAGGGGGGGGGGAGCTTGGGAAGAAGAGGAACTATCACCCTTTCTCTTTTTTTTTTCTTTCCTGCACTTCTCGTAAACATTTTCTCCTAAGTAGTAAAAATCACGGCCTGTTCTTAGATTTCCACGGCCGTGGAATGCCCAAAGACCGTAATTTCTCTCTGTTTGCACAAATCTCAATCAAACAATCACCAAACTCAGCAGAACCTGTCCTAGACTAATTTCAATCTCAATCCTATGCAATTCCTCTAAGTTCTTGCGAGAAAAAGACTAGAATTGACAAAGTAGAGAAATAGAAGAAAAACCTAGGTTTTTGGATCTTTGAATCCAAAATCCGTCTTCTGCAGGGATTGTTCACTCGATTTGTTTGTTGGATCTTGTAGGTGATAAAAAAATGCTTCACTTTAGCATCAAGAATCGTTCGAAACGATTACCGAATGAGGATTTGCAAGATGTGGAGATTTTCGGAGTTTAGGTCGTGGAAGAGGGGCGTGGATTTGGGGATAGGGGTGTTTTTGTGACGGAAGGTGGTTTATATAGTGGCCATAAATGGAAAATCACGGTCACTCGGGTTGTTCCACGGCCGTGGTTTTGTACGGAACCGTGGTTTTGGTGATTTTTCTCAGACTTTTGCAAATTACGGTCACTGTAGCTTCTACGACCGTGGTTTAGGGCGTGGAACTCTCTGTAATGTGCCAAAATCCAAGTTTCGTTGATTCCTTCTAACTTTTTCCTTTCCCATTACCTACTCC
This sequence comes from Fagopyrum esculentum, assembly GCA_033239045.1. NCBI lineage: Eukaryota > Viridiplantae > Streptophyta > Magnoliopsida > Caryophyllales > Polygonaceae > Fagopyrum > Fagopyrum esculentum. The sequence continues at coordinate 85,832,922 of BSUD01000003.1, read as the reverse complement.
ATTGTTCCTACATCCAAAAACATAGCACACCGGGAGGTATCGAGGGCAAAACAAAACAAAAACGTCTAAACTAATCTAATCTAAGAATGAAAAACGAAAATGCAATAGCTTGGGTTGCCTCCCATGTAGCGCTTATTTAAGGTCCGTAGCTAGACCGTACATGCGTTTATTCGAGTGCAGTAGGTGCGAACTCCTCGGCTTGAAGCTCCGATGAATACTTCTTGAGTCGTTGACCGTTCACCTTAAAACTTCCGCTCTTCTCACCCCATACTTCAACTGCGCCATGGGAAAAACATGTTTAATTAGATAAGGTCCGGTCCAACGAGATTTAAGCTTACCTGGAAAGAGACGAAGTCTTGAATTGAAGAGAAGAACTTGATCTCCTTCTTTGAGGTCCTTTGGAATGATATGCTTATCATGCCAACGCTTCGCTCTCTCCTTGTAGATCTTGGCGTTCTCGTAGGCGTTTAAGCGAAGTTCTTCAAGCTCGTTAAGGTCCAAGAGGCGCTTCTCGCCCGCTTCCTTCATGCTGAAGTTCAACCATTTTACCGCCCAATACGCCTTGTGTTCCAGCTCTACCGGCAAGTGACAAGACTTCCCATACACAAGGTTGTATGGTGTCGTTCCTATGGGAATCTTATACGCAGTCCGGTATGCCCATAATGCATCATCTAGTTTCAAAGAACAATCCTTCCTTGTCTTCGAAACTGTTTTCTCTAAGATGCCTTTAATTTCTCTATTTGAAATCTCCACTTGTCCACTCGTTTGTGGATGATAAGGGGTGGCGATCTTGTGAGTCACCCCATACTTAGCTAGTAGAGCTTTGAATCGTCGGGCTATGAAGTGTGAACCTCCATCACTAATAATGGTCCGCGGTGTCCCGAATCGAGGGAAAATGGTTCTATTGAAGAACTTTATGACAACTGCGGCATCATTAGTTGGAGAGGCTATGACTTCAACCTATCTCGAGACATAATTCACATCTAGAAGTATGTATTGATTCCCGCAAGATGATGGGAAAGGACCCATAAAATCGACTCCCCAAACATCGAAGATCTCTACCTCTTGAATGTTGTTAAGAGGCATCTCGTTTCTCCTTGATATGTTTCATGTTCTTTGACAAGCATCGCAGCAGGAAACAAAGGTTTGCACATCCTTAAATAAAGTAGGCCAAAAGAAACCGGATTGCAATACCTTAGCGCTAGTTTTGTTGGAACTAGTGTGTCCTCCACAAGGTAGTGAATGATAATGACGGATGACACTTTGCATCTCGTCTTCCGGCACACACCTTCGAATGATGCCGTCTGGACCTCTCTTGAAGAGTAGAGGTTCGTTCCAAAAGTATTGCCGGACATCCTTAAAGAACTTCTTTCTTTGTGCGTAGGACAGTCTGGGCGGTATTTCCTGACAAACCAAATAGTTAACAAAATCAGCAAACCATGGTCCGTTACCTTTTGTTATCTTGTCGATGCACTCCTCTATGATGTGTAAGTGTTCGTCAGGGAAGGAGTCATCTATAGGTAGGTCGTCATCTTCTAGGTGTGGTAGACGACTCAAATGATCTGCAACAGAATTTTCCGAACCTTTTTTGTCGCGGATCTCAAGATCGAATTCTTGTAGGAGAAGAATCCATCTAATTAGTCTCGGTTTCGCATCCTTCTTTGCAAGTAGATACCGGATCGCAGCATGATCCGTGTATACAATCACCTTTGCAACTACAAGATAAGAACGAAACTTTTCAAATGCATAAACAATAACTAGGAATTCCTTTTCAGTAGTGGCATAGTTAAGTTGCGCTTCATCTAGCGTCTTGCTAGCGTAGTAGATAGCATGGGTTCGTCCTTCCTTCTTTTGCCCAAGCACAGCTCCTATAGCTACGTCACTTGCATCACAAATGACCTCGAATGGAAGATTCCAATCCGGAGGTTGAATGATCGGGGCTGAGATTAAAGCTTCCTGGATCTTATGAAACGCATCTAAGCACTCCTGCGAGAAATCAAAAACTGCATCCTTCATCAATAGATTAGTAAGCGGTTTTGATATCTTAGAGAAATCCTTTATAAAACGTCTATAAAATCCATCATGTCCTAGAAAGCTTCTTATCCCCTTAACCGAAGATGGAGGAGGGAGCTTTTCTATAGTTTCTATCTTAGCCTTATCTACTTCGATCCCTCTACTAGAGATTAAATGTCCGAGTGCAATGCCTTCCCTCACCATGAATTGACACTTCTCCTAATTTAGAACTAGGTTAGTGTCTTCACACCTTTGTAGCACAAGAGAAAGGTTAGAGAGACAATTATCAAAAGAGGAACCATAAACAGAGAAATTGTCCATGAAAACCTCCATAATCTCTTCTATATACTCCGAGAAGATAGCCATCATGCACCTTTGGAAGGTGGCTAGGGCGTTGCAAAGCCCGAACGGCATTCTCCTATAAGCGAACGTACCCCACGGGCACGTGAATGTGGTCTTCTCTTGATCGTCAGGATGAATCGGGATCTGAAAGAAACCACTATAACCGTCCAGATAGCAAAAATGAGAATGTTGTGCTAACCTTTCAAGCATTTGGTCAATGAAGGGTAATGGGAAGTGATCCTTTCTAGTTGCATTGTTTAGCTTCCTGTAATCAATGCACATCCTCCATCCAATCACTGTCCTTGTAGGAATGAGCTCATTGTTCTTATTGGTGATGACTGACATTCCTCCTTTCTTTGGAACAACCTGTACGGGACTCACCCACTTGCTATCGGAGATAGGGTAGATGATACATACATCAAATAGTTTAAGGATTTCCTTCTTGACAACCTCTTTCATGGTCGGATTTAACCGCCTTTGAGGTTGTCGTGAAGTTCGAAAGTCTTCTTCTATTAGGATCTTATGCATGCATAATGAAGGCTTAATTCCTACTAGATCCTCTATAGTGTATCCTAAGGCTTTCCTATGTTTCCTTAGAACAACCATAAGCGGACTATGTTCATCTTCACTTAGATCGGAACTAAAAATTACCGGAAAGGTAGAATTAGATCCTAGAAATGCGTTGGGTTCCCCAATGCTTCCTTAGAAGTTTCTAAGGGTATAGAAGTTGTTGAAGAAGGCTCAAAAGCATTGGTGGAGAGGACGAAATTTTTCTCGGAATCTCCCAAAATTACGGCACCACTGTTACTTCCACGACCGTGTTTTTGGGCGTGGAAGTCAATTACGACACCTCTGATAGTTCCACGGCCGTGGTTTTGGCCGTGTAATTTACTGGAGTCCTCTGAATAGCTAATTACGGTCATGTTGGTGGGAACCACGGCTGTGGAATAGCCCAACTGACCGTGATTCGTCACATCTTCTGACCCATCGTAGAGTTTTTCAAACTCTTCTTCATGCACTTCTTGTAGCTCTTCTAAAGCTTCAATCTCCTCATTGCACTCCTTTTCTTCTCCTTTCTCCGTGATGCTCATAGTGATCACCTTTTGCAAAGGATCCTTGAGTAGAATTGAGCTTACTTCCTCTCTAGATGCCTCTTCGTCATGGATGTTAATCATATCCTCTTCAAGAGCTGGCTCTTTCATCAAAGTGGAAAGAATAAACTCTACCTTTTCCTCTCCTATGTCGAAGGCGAGTCTAGCATTCTTGCGATCCAACATACAACCGGATGTTGCAAGGAACGGTCTTCCGAGTATGATCGGGACCGGACTATCTGCAGGAATGTCAAGCACAACAAAATCTATTGGAACATAGAACTTACCAAGCTTGACCGGGACGTCTTCAATGATACCGACGGGATGAGTTATGGATCGATCCACCATATATAACGTCATCTTCACCGGTTTAGGCTCGCCTAGACCAATCTTCCTGCATAAGGCAAGCGGAATGATGCTAATGCTTGCTCCTAAATCACATAATGCATCATATGTGATATCTCCTACTCCGATTGGAACACAAAATGACACTGGATCTTTCAGCTTTGGGGGCATCTTTTCCTTCATCGTTTTGATGAGAACCGACAATTCTGAACTCATCTTGACTTCTCCAAAGTCTTCCAGTTTCCTCTTGTTAGAGAGGATCTACTTTAAGAACTTTCCATATGTTGGCATACCTACAATTGCATCAATGGAAGGTATATTAATATGCAGGTTGCTCATGAGTTCAATGAACTTACCGAATTGCTTGTCTAGACGCGCTCTTGCTCTAGATTGTGGAAATAGTAGGGGAGGTTTGTAAGCTGGAGGAGGAATGTAGATGTCTTCCTTCTCCTTCCCTTTTTCCTTCTCCTTTTCGACGGAAACTTCCACAAACTTAGGCTGCAGGTCGGTGGTTGTTGCTCCGCTCCTAGTTGTGATAGCCATCACCCTTCCTTTCGGGTTATCCTCCGTCTTTCCTGGAAGTTTTCCTTGATTTCTAGGAACTTCCTCAGCATTGCTAAACATTTGGTTTTCTAAAACCTTTTGAGCTTTATCAACCTTAGTGATGTGACTCTCCAACCCTTGAAGTTTTCCCAAGATCGTTTCCAGCATGGGATCGGGCTTCTCTTTCCCCGAAGTGCTTCCACTATTAGATGTTTGCCCCTAGCTTTTCAAAGGAATGGAAGAAGAAGATGGTGGAGTTAGTGAATTTCCTGAATTGGGATAAGAATTATCGGAGTTTTGTTGTTGGTTGGAACGCCAATTGTTGTTGTTTGAACTTCTATTGTTGTTCCAATTGTTATTCCGGTTGTTGTTGTTCCAATTGTTCTGGTTGTTGTTCCGGCTGTTGCGATTGGTGTTCTCATTCCCATTGTGGTTATTGTTGTTTCCTAAATAACCAACATCTTGCTCCTTAGGCTTTTGAAAGCTAGCTTTGATGACTTTCTTCAATTCTTTAATCTCGGTATTGAGAGAAAAGATTTGAGTTTGAGCAGCTTGTGTTAGCTTTGCTCCTCGCTCCACTTGATTAGCTTCCACCTTCCAGTGAGAGTACTTCTCAATGACTCGGGCTTGTATCTCAATGAAGTCCCAAGTGTCATCTTCCCTCATGTCAATGAATGTGCCACATGAAAGGGATTGGAGCTTGAATTGTGTTTCCACATCCAACCCCTTATAGTATATCTCCAATAACTCCAATTTGGAAATACCATGGTGTGGGTAATCTAATAGTAAATCCTGAAATCTTTCTCAAGACTAAAACAAACTTTCATTGGATCTCATAGAAAAAGCATTAATTTTACCTCTCAACTCCGCCGTCTTGGATGGCGGAAAGAACTTGGTTATGAACTCCGAAGATAGATCCTCCCATGTGTTGAGTCTTCCATTTGGAAGAGCTTGATACCAAGATAAAGCTTTCCCTTTCGAAGAGAAAAATAATGGCTTGATCTTGTAATTGTTGGTGGTTGCATTCTTTGGCTTCATTGTCTCCATCAAGATCTCAAAATTCTGTAAATGTTGATGTGCAGATTCGACACTCGTTCCTCCAAACTGGCTTCGGCGAACGATGGTAATAACTTGTGGGTTAAAGCTAAACCCCTGAATATCGTCAGCATGAAAGTTCACACCTAGACGGTGTGGTTGCTGAATCGGATCCATTCTTTGGCCAAGAGTTCTTGGCTCTTCATCTACACGAGCGGCTCTCGCACCCCAGCCGGGATACGATGATTGGCGGATGGTCTTGGATTATTCCGGTTCGCATTGATCGTTGGATCAATGTCCTCTAGCGACGGCATGGAGTAGTCGCTCTCTTCATCGGATGAGTCGGTTCTAACCGATCTTGTCGGTTTGCTTCTCTTCTTCTTCTTGGAACCACTCATCTTCAACCTCATTTGAAGTATCATGTCCTTGAGCTCATCAATTTGCAATTGATGACACTCCGATTCTTCCCTGCGAGTCTTCTCGCTCCATCTAAGTCGAGCTTCGGAATCATCCAACTCTGCTTGGATATCCCTCTCTTTACTTTCAGCCATCTTTCTTTCTTTGAGCTTCTTTCTCAAAGTCTTCTCAAGTTCTTGATCAAGAGGTAAGAGGTCTTTATTGGTGCTAGACCTGCGCATATACCTAAGATAACCTGCAAATATCACTCAAAAGAGATATCAAGTAACAAGAGCAAAGCTCCCAAGCTTGACAACCGATAACCGAATTCGGCCTAAACCAAATCCCCGGCAACAGCGCCAAAAACTTGTTCGCCACTAAGCGTGCGTGCAAATAAGCTTTAAATTTATAAAACTAGAATCAAAGCAAGCGAACCCGCAGTGTACGGATCAGCGTAGTAAAGCAAGAATTCCAGAGTGTTGAACTTAGGGATTTGGGGGGAACAAATTCAGTTCGCAATTCGTCAAGCAAGTAAATGTAATAAGCTTTGCAAATATTGGGAAAACAGCAACCCTAAAGATCCAAGTATCAAATTGTGGCAATCGATTCAAGATATACTATACATATAAGGACAGAGTTAAGAATTGCAAAGGTATACTAAAGTAAGATAATGTACGATGAAGTTCCAAAACCCTATACGTCTAACCCAAGGACACTCTGTATAAAGGTTGTTGAGGCTTCAGTATAGAAAGGATCTAAGGACTAGAATTGATCTCAAATATCCAAACTTGTAACCCAAGGATCAAGATAAACTCAAACGGTTAAGGTTGTGACACTCGAAACCGAAATAGAGGATGTTGAGTCTCACTTCTACCTAGGAAAGGCAAGCCAAGACTAGTTTAAAGCAAATCTTTAACTTTGGATTAAAGTAAAAGCGAGGTTCGTAAACTAAGGTAAATCACGGTCAGATCTTGAGTTCCACGGCCGTGGAATCCTAAGAACAGACCGTGATCTTGGTTGTCAACGAAGTTTCTCACACTCTCAGGGTCCAATCTGTTTACGATCAATCTATCATCATCTAAGCCACAACTATCAACCCTTCACCTTAGAATTGCTAAAGGGTTTTAGCCAATAATCATTGTCATGATATCAAAAATCAATTTAAGAAGAATGAAAGATGGAAACCCTCGAAAACTAGAATATAACTCAAAGTCAATCTCAAATCCGAAACACAAAATGGAATACTCAATGGATTCAGAATATAACACAAAACCTCACAAAGATCTTAGGCAAACACGAAGAACGGGATGTCAATCCGTCTTCAATATCAAAACCTAAGAAAAGGGCGCAACTTCCGCCACACACAATCTTCGGGAATCCAAACTGCCGGCGCTTCCGCAAAGTTCCTCGCGAAAACCCTAAGGCGAACTCTCCAAAGCGAGGTCCCGAAAACTCCCTCTTCCCACCTTTTAATCCGTAGAGAAAGTGGTATCTCCCCAGCCCAAATACGTAGATGATGTGGGAATAAATGATTCGTCAAAAGATTGCCTAAATCACGGTCTTCTGATGTTCCACGACCGTGGAAATAGGGCGTGGAAAGGATTACAGGGTCTCTCATCTTCCACGACCGTACTTTAGGCCGTGTAACTTACTGGAATGCTCTACGCTCATGATGTCAAGATCCACGGCCGTGGTTTAGAGCGTGGACTCTTCTACGGCCGTAATTTAGGGCGTGGAAGTGTAGATTACTTGTGGTTTCCTTTGTGTCGTGACATTCTTCATCCTAGCTCCTTCTTTAGCTTCCTTGATGTGTTCCTAATCCTTGGATATAATCGAATCCTCTCTTTTCTCACTCAAATGGTTCGGTTTCAGCTCTTATTCACCTATAATCAATCACAAAACTAATGTAGACCTCCATATCGAAAATATAGGTGAACAAGCTAACAAATGCTTCAATGTCTATCCATGAACACAATAATGAATGAAAAACAACTAGAATAAGTGTCTAGAATATCGCAATATTTCATGCTAACATCAACCCAAACACATAGGAATTTCAATGAGCCGACCATCATCATTTAGCATACAAGAAGTTTGTCATACATGCTGCATGGACTACATAGATTAGTATAAGATAATAATACATGAATTCATTAATCTCACACGTTATATGAATTCATTAATCCACCATGTTAAATGAACTACATAGATTAGTATAAAATAATAATACATGAATTCATTAATCTCACACATTACATGAATTCATTAATCTACCATGTTACATGACTTATATGAATTCATTAATCTACCATGTTAACGTATATCTATAACTTGGAAAAGAAGAATAAACCGTGGGATACAACTTGTCTGCTTGGTATTAGGGTCGGAGGGATGGGCTATCAACTAGAGATCAGTTCTCCGTGACTACATTCGTTTATTGATTTTTCATATCTCTTTGTATGAGGGTAATTTAGTCTTAAATTTTCAAATCATGGCATATTCTAATATAATTAGTGAGTTGGAAAAATACTAAACAATATTAGTGACCTATTGCTACATAGCAAATTCACGCTGTATTAAACCATTGTAGTACCAAGAGAAAATTTAAACTTTGTGTATACAAGAGGAAAAGTCCAAACTTGAGGGGTACCAAGAGGAAAAATCTTATTTTTATTATGGAACATTAATTATATTCATCATATTTGTAACAGTCAAAAATCAAAGATGGCCTAATCGGGAATTTAAGATATTAAACCCGTTTTAACAAGAGATACGATAACCCGCTCCTAGATGATATTACCCCCCCCCTCACCGCGGGTGTTATTTGGAGCATTTGGGAGCTTCAATTAATAAAAATGTAGTTGAGAGAGATGATCAGGACATCGGACATATCCTAGATATGAAATAACATGGAAATGCAAAATGGTCAAAAGAGTCGCTTTGTTTTTTAGCAACTAAGAAATACGGCTTAGGAATACACGTTTTAAAAGAAAACTGTGGAATAACTATCCATGTAACATCCGGAATCTTTATTTCGGGTGTTGAGATGTTTTCCGAACCTTCCGCGTCGTCGGCTTAGTTTTCCCGCAGACATGATTGCTGAGTGCCGGGAATTTTGTCCAAATTCCCACGCCAACCTTTGGGCTTCCTCTTTTTCTTTCCGGCCTCGGGACATGGAGTGAAGGGACAAGGGGGACATCTGACCTTGGGACTCCCCACCCCTTTGTGCAGCCTTCATTACTCTCCTCATTTCCCTCTTTTCACTCTTACACTCATCCTTTCCCCCTCTATACTCTATTCTTCCTTGTTGCTCTCTTCTTCATTTCCTTGGAAGAGTGGTGTAGGAAGCTACAGCCTTGGAGTTCCGGATCTGCTGCGGTAAGCTATCTCTTTCCCTCTCCCTCTTTCTGTTAGTTTTTCCCTCCTACCCCTTCGCTTCACCTCCATGGCTATGGAGGAAGCTTTGAAGAGAGTTTTTGTAAACCTTTGCATGTCCATTCTTCTAGCTCATTTAGGTCATGGAATGGAAGCTAAGACCTGTGGTGGGAGTTTGAAGAAGGCCCAGCCAGAGAAGGAGGCACTTGGAGCAAAGAAAGTCGAAGAAACAAAGAAGACGAAGCTTCTGGTGTTCGACCGGGGGTGCGGATCACCAAAGGCACAGGGATGGACCACCAGCCACCGTAGGGGTGGCCAGAGCCACCACAGAGGCGGCTCCCAAGCGCAGGTGCGGCCCCAGACCACAGTAGGGGCGGTGACAGCTTCCCACCGGGGGCACCATCTTGCTTCCGCGGTTGCGTTTTCTTCACCAGTAGGCTTCTTCTCTCCTCCCTCTTCGTTCCTTTCCTAGCCTTGTGTTTATACCTAGTTAGAAGCATGCTTAGGGTGGACCTAAGACTTATGAGAATGCCATTTAGTGGTTGCTATCCTTGGATCCCTTATGGCTTGATGAGAATGTTGATCTTGAGTGTTTGAGCATGTTGGATTCTTCTAGGCTAGTTTGTCTATCCTAAGATGTTGATCATGTCCATGTGATGTATAGGCTGTTGTGAGAAGTTTCCTTGTGTTGAGAGTGTTATGAGGATTGTGAGTTCTAGGATGCGTTCCTAGGTTGCGAGCTAGGTGATCATGCGTAGATCCCTAGAGTGAAGTCTTAGAGTTCTTTGAGCTTGAGCTTGTGTTGATGAGTGTATTCTTGTGTGAGCAGGTTGTGTGCTTCCTCTCTAAGGAAGCGAGAGTGTTGTGAGTGAGTGTGGTGACGAGGTAAGTCTCCAGACTTACTTAGCTCGTATTCATTATAACTTATAAAACCGGAATAGGATTACCGACCTTTATACATTATTTTGCCTAAGTGTATGATAACGGGCGGTGAAAACTTGTCTAGCTCTTGCGTAGAGTTAGGAGGTTCTTGAAGACTAGCCTGCGTGGTTAGACGGTCGGATGCATCCGTACCGTTCCATGCGGTAAGTGGGGACTGAGGCGAGTTTCGGGAGATTCTCATGTCACAAAAGAAGTTGAACTAGAACGGGATATGACCTAATAAATAAAGATAATAAACCGGACTTGTTTGTTGAGCATGATTATGTGATGTTATGATATATGAGTATGTATGTGCCTTCACCATGTCTCTAATGCTTCGAATTGAGATAACGGTTTTAAACCTCTTGTGTAGATGCCCCGCAGGTTAGGGACGCCGCCGTGTGAGGTGAAGGAGTGGACTGTCGAGGGTCGCCGTACATTTAGGACGGGGACGCTTTTGGATTATTATTGTTATGTTGGATTATGGAGTTATGTATGGTTTCGGATTTATATTTTTGGAGTTTTTATGTCGCTTTGAGGACTCGGTTGAGTTTCCACATTGTACCCTTTAATTTTCAGTCTTGCATACATTACAAATGTTTGACTTTTAAGCCTTTATTTGTCCCATGTTGGAAAGTCCGGTGAGGTTGTTGTCAGGCTAAGGGTCAGGACCCATTGTGAGGTCTCGCTAGTAGCATTCCGATATCCCGTGGATTCGGGGTGTTACAAAGTGGTATCAGAGCCCTAGGTTGACAACAAAAGCACTCGCAACCTTCTAAAGGCCGAATAAGAAATTAATAGAACCCCACGGTTTTGACGTTTTCGTTTTTAAAATTCATATGCATGAGTCAGGATTTGGTTAGAATGAACGGGACCACCACTCCTTGCGCAAACCTAGGCTACTTAGATTTCTGGATTTGATGTATGTAAGTATATATATTTACCTATTTATCTATATATATGTATATGGCCTTAGGATTTTTTTGGGATTGCATGTACCTAGCTATGCATGTGACCTTAGGATGATTGGGCTTTTACGCCTTGGTTGCAATTTGGATTTCGACTCCTTTCTTTTATGCTTTATAAGTTACTTTCAAATTAAATATCACAAGTACAATCTATATATATACCGTCTTAAATAAATATAAACAAACGCGAACAATATCAGATGGCACGTACGAGAGCTACCACGTATGTAGGACCCGCAAGGGGTAGACCACCTCTACCTCCTAAAGTTCCGAGACGGGAGGATTAGGGAGACCTCCAAGAACGGGAGGTCGGGGACGTATTCCCATTGCGGACCCACCCGTTGGTGATCCGCCAGCAGGTGAGGTTCCCGTAGAGGACGTGGCAGAGAGAGTTATTCCAGAGGCTAGAGATAAGACAACTATGAGGTATGGGGCACATAGTTCCCCATCTGCTAGGACCGGGGGAGCATCGATTGAGGATACAGTGTTTGAGAATTATGTACGCCGAGTCGATGAGGTGTTTAGGACTGGAGCACCACCTCCCACACCACCGATGTCTGTGCCTGATAGCATGAAATATGACTATATTTTAGGCACTTGTTTTGATTGTTTTTCCCTTTTAGATGTGTACACGGATATGAGTTTGAAGCATTTATGAGCACATTCACCTATTTTGTCGATATAGAGATCTACACAAGTATTGTTATGTTTATAGGTGAATAAAGGCTTGAATTGGAGCATATGCGATAGGATAGGAGTATTAGATCATGCTAGATCTCAAGAAGATGCCTTGGAGAAGCTAAGGAAGGAGCATGATTAGAGAACTTTACGAAACAAAAGCCTTTCACAAAGGCTTTTGAGTTTCCACGACCAAACCAAGAGAACCACGACTGTGGTTATGCATTGAGATCGTGGAAAGTGATGTCGAAGAGCAACAAAAAGTTCCACACCCTAAACCACGGCCGTGGAATGCTACATTAGACCGTGATTCCATCACGTTGCCAGTGTCATATTGGCCACATCAGCAATAGTTATCGGGCTTTCTCGTAACCCTATTTTTCCCAATAAGAAGGCTGAAGGAGTGAGAAAAAGGGGACGCTCGCATTGACGGCTGCTTATACCCTCGAAGAGAGAGATTTTCGGATCGTTGCTTAAGAAGATTTCATTGCGTACAAGGAAGATCCCGAGAAGGACACGATTTGGAGATTGCGTACTTAGAGATTATCTTAGGGTTTGCATTCAGAGACAGATTGACATGCCGTTCTTCATTGTTTCTCAAGATTGTTGTGAGGATTTATGTTCCCTTTTTCCGCATTCATTAATAAACACATAAATTGGTTGTTTGGATTTGAGATTGATTATTCGACTATTATTGAGTTTTCGAGATTTTTACCTTTTTCTCTTTTAAACTTGATTATTGATTCGATGATGATGGTTACTGCTAAAACCCTTTAGCAATTCTAAGGTGAAGGGTTTATAGTTGTGGCTTAGATAATGATAGATTGAACCAAAACAGATTGGACCCTGAGAGTTGCGAGAAACTTCGTCGACAACCTTTTCCACGGTATGTTCTTGAGTTCCACGGCCGTGGTTCTTCAAGATCCAGCCGTGGCTTCCTCTGTTGTACGTCCTTTTCTTTTGCTTTGATCCAAAGTTAGAGATATGCTTTAACCTAGCCTTGGCTTGCCTTTCCTAGGTAGTAGTGAGACTCAACATCCTCTATTTTGGTTTCGAGTGTCACAACCTTAACCCTTTTGGCTTATCTTAGAATCCCTTGGGTTTGGGCATGGGTATTTGAGAGTAATTCTTATCCTTTGATTCATTCTATACCGCAGCCTCAACAACCTTTATCGAGAGAGTCCTTGGGGAGACATATAGGGTTTTTGAACTTCACCGTACATAACCTTACATTAGATATACCTTTGCAATCCCGACTCTGTCCTTACATCTATAGAATATCTTGAATCGATTGCCACAATTGGATACTTGGATATTTAGGATTGTAGTTTTCCCAATATTTGGAAAGCTTCTATATTTTACTTGCTCGACGATTGTGAACTTATTTTATTCTCACCAAATCCCTGAGTTCGACTCTGGAATTTCTTGTCTTACTACGCCGATCCGTACACTGCGGGTTCGCTTTTGCATAAGTTCTAGATATAAATTTAAAGCTTATTTGCACGCACACTTTCGAGTGAATAAGTTTTTGGCGCCGTTGCCGGGGATTTGGTCTAGACCAAATTCGGCTCTCGGTTGTCGAGCTTGGGAGCTTTTGCTCTTGTGTTTTGATTTGCCTTTTTGAGTGATTTTTGCAGATTCATTAGGTATATGCGAAGGACTAGATCTACCAAAGATCTCGTTCCTTTTGATCCCGAACTTGAGAAAACTTTGAGAAGAAAACTAAAAGAGAAAAAGATTGATGCGTCCTTGGAGGTAACCAAGGATAACTCCGGATCTAGATCAAGCAAAACTCCAACTACTCCTTCATTCTTTTTGCAGCGTTGTATCGTTTCAGATCCAAAGGGGCGGAAGCGATGAAGAAACAAAGGTTAATTCGATCTAGAGAGATCGAATAAGCCTTTTTGGGGGGATCAAAGGTTGATTCTTAAGAAGAATCCTCGAATATGGATTTCTTGGATCAAAGACGTGATCCAAGGAAGAAACTTTAGAGATAGAAGAGAGGTTTTGATGCCCAAGCTAAGTAAGAGGAAATTCTTCTCAAAACTTAGTAATATTGAACATGAAAAATAAGTGAGGCAAGATATCTCTTATATAGAGAGTCTTGCCTACCTATGGGCCAACGGGCCAAAAAAAATACATGAAGAAAAGCCCAAAAGGGAAAACCTAAAAGGATAAGATCAAAACCTAATAGGATAAGATCAAAAGGAAATATTCTTATACGGAATATCCCTTTTATTACATAAAAAGGAAAACATGAAAATATAGTCCAAAAATAAGCTAGCTTCATGCCATGGAGTCGGAAAGACGAGACATGCCGCTAACGGAACCGGTAGCCTATGTCATGGTGGTGTAGAGACACGGCATGCCGGTAATGGAACCAAGTGAAGAAGTGGTGCAGCCGATGATGGAGCCGGTGGCTCGGGCAATGGCCTTAGCTCGGGATCGGGTGAGCGGTCCATCTTAGCGAACCCTTAAAGCCTCGTCCTCCTCATCTACGGTCAACATAAAAGGGACATCCAAGGGCGCATCAGTCCCCTCGTCTTGGCTGTGAAACGTCCCCGTTTCACCATCGTCAAAGAGGGGCTCAACATAAGGGGAAAGGTCCTTGACGTTGAACGTCGGGTGTACTCCGTAGGAATCCGGAAGCTCTAACTTGTATGCATTTGGGCCATGACGGGCTAAGATGCGGAATGGGCCATCACCACGGTCCGAGAGCTTGCTCATGCGGCGAGTTAGAAAGCGCTCCTTCCTTAGGTGGAGCCAAACAAGATCACCGGGCTCAAAAGAGACGTCGCGGCGGCCCTTGTTGCGTTGTACAGCAAGTTGGGCGGCACGACGTTCAAGTTATATCCTAGTCCGCTCATGAAGCTCAATGATTTGGGCGGCTTGGTTCCTGGCGATGATGTGTTCTCCGTCCTTGAGCGGGCGGGGAGTGAAGTCCAATGGTATGTGTGGATTAAGGCCGTAGACAACTTCAAATGGGGACAATTTAGTTGCCGTGTGCCTAGATCTATTATACAAAAACTCCACAATAGAAAGTAAGTCCTCCCACCTACGTGGGTTGGTCCTAGTGGTGGCTTTAAGTAGAGCACTAAGAGTCTGATTGGTCACCTCCATTTGACCATCGGTTTGGGGGTGATAACTACTTGAAAACAACAAGTTGGTTCCAAGTTTTCCCCATAACGTTCTCCAAAAGGGACTTACAAATTTCACGTCCCGATCACTAATGATGGAACGTGGTATCCCATGTAAACGCACCACATTGTCAAAGAACAAGGTGGCAACTTCACTAGCATTTTGGGTGCTTTTACATGCAACGAAATGAGCCATTTTGGAGAAGCGATCGACTACCACGAAAATGGAGTCTTTGCCTCGTTTTGACATAGGCAACCCAACACAAAGTCCATGGATAGGTCCTCCCAAGGGCCCATTGGTATAGGCAAAGGAGAATACATTTCATCCGGACCTTGGCGTGACTTTGCATGATGACATGTGATGCAACCCTTGCAAAACCGTGTCACATGCATACACATCCGGGGCCAAAAGAAATGCTCTTGAAGAGCGGAAAAGGTCTTGGTAGCACCGAAGTGACCACGGCCCTCATGAGCTTCCTTGACCAACAAATGGCGTATAGATGAGTGCGGAATGCAAAGTTTTCCCGCTCAGAAAAGATAGCCATCGTTAATAAAGAAAGACTTGTGCTCTCGGAGGTCGAGGCATTGTGCCCATATGTCCTTGAAGTCAAGATCCATGGCATATAACTCTTTGATAAGAGCAAAGCCATGTATCTTGGCGTCCATATACACAAGGAGGGCATAGCGGCGAGAAAGGCATCGGCTACCACATTCTCCTTGCCTTTCTTATGCCGAATGACATAAGGAATGGTCTCTAAAAACTCTACCCAATTAGCATGGCGCCGACTTAGATTAGTTTGACTCTTGAGATACGAAAGAGCCGCATGATCCGAATGAATCACGAACTCCTTCGGCCACAAGTAATGTTTCCATGTCTTAAGACAACGAACTAGAGCATATAGTTCCTTGTCATATGTAGGGTAGTTGAGCAAAGGACCGGAAAGTTTTTCACTAAAGTAGGCAATTGGACGAGTCTCTTGTAAGAGAACTCCTCCAATGCCCACATTTGATGCATCACACTCCACCTCGAAAGTTTTTGAAAAGTTTGGGAGTTGGAGTAATGGTGCATTACAAAGACAGTCTTTGAGCGCATCAAACGCTCGAGCATGGATATCACGCCACTCAAACGTGACATCCTTGGTAGTGAGCTCATGGAGCGGTGCCACTACCGTGCTAAAGTCCTTGACAAAGCGTAGGTAGAAGCCCGCTAAGCCGAGAAAGGCTTGGACCATGGTGATCGTAGTAGGAGTAGGCCACTCCCGAATAGCACGAACTTTAGATTCGTCTACTCGTAGTCCGTCCTTAGACACGACATAGCCAAGAAAGATAGTGGTGTCCGAGCAAAAGACGCATTTTTCAAAGTTGACATAAAATTGCTCTTGTCTAAGGCACTCGAGCACTTGGCGAAGGTGCCCGATATGATCCTCTAAAGACGTACTAAACACCAAAATATCATCAAAATAAACAACAATAAATGTACCCAAGAATCGGCGCAAGACATGGTTCATGAGGTGCATGAAGGTGGACGGGGCGTTGGAGATGCCAAATGGCATGACAAGCCATTCATAGAGTCCACACTTTGTTTTGAATGCCGTCTTCCACTCGTCACCTTCGGCCATCCGGATTTGATGGTAACCGCTCCGGAGATCAATTTTGGAGAAGATGGTGGCGCCATGGAGCTCATCCAACATGTCATCAAGGCGCGGGATCGGGTGGTGGTATTTGATGGTGATTTGGTTGATGGCACGACAATCAACACAATCCGCCATGATCCATCTTTCTTTGGTACTAAGATTACCGGGACGGCACATGGTGATAAGGATTCACGCACATGTCCCTAGTCTAGGAGCTCTTGCACTTGACATTGCAGCTCCTTCGTCTCTTCCGGACTTGCTCAGTACGCGGCACGTTTGGCAAGGAAGCACCGGGCACAAATTCAATTTGGTGTTCAATCCCTTGGATTGGTGGCAAGCCGGCTGGAAGGTCTTTGGGCATAACATCCTGAAATTCGGACAACAACAAAGACACCTCGTGTGGCACATTTCTCGGGTCATGAGAAGTAGATAAACAAAACGGAACAAGTAAGAAACATGGGAACTTGCCTTCCATGACCGGTTGCAAATCATGCCGGCAAGCTAAGAGTATCCTCGGCTCACACCGTCCTTGAATTACGGGGTCCGGAGATGGCAAAGGTGCGCTCGTAGGAACAATGCGACCTTTACTACCTTTGGACTCGGTAGCATGGACAAGAGGGGCGGTGTTCCGGGATTTGGAAGTACTAGCACCTACAACATCAAGACTCCGAGGGTCCAATTTTGCCGGTGCCTTAGCGGACTCATCTATAGATTGATGTCTCTTCCGTTCCGCATAGTCAACCAAAATTTCGTACAGAGTCATAGGCAAAAGTGTGACCCGTTTTCCATTATATTGGAACATGTACTGGTTAAAATAACCATCATGAAATGTTCGGCGATCGAATTGCCATGGTCTTCCTAATAGGACATGTGTGGCGTCCATCTTGATAACATCACAAAGGACCTTATCAACATAGGCGCCAATAGAAAACGTCACCCAAGCTTGTTGTGTGACGGTGTCACATGCCGTATCAGAAATCCATTGGAGTCCGTAAGGTGTTGGGTTGGGGTCGTAGATAACTTGAACTGTTTTACCACTCGTTCGTTGACAATACTGTAACAAGATCCCCCGTCAACGATGAGAGAAAGGCTCGTATTATTGACCAAGCAACGAGAATGGAAGAGATTCTCGCGTTGATCAATAGGAATAAGCTCTTTAATAGCCAAATACGACGAGAAACAAGAGCGAATTTACCGGGTTGTGCCGGGGCGCAAGCAAGCTCGTCGTCACATGGTTCTATGCCAAAATGTGGGTCGGTGTCTTCGTCATCCTCAATAATGATACCACTGTCTTGTTGATCATCTTCGCCCTCGAAATATGCTGGGTCGGCAAACAAGACCCGTTTGGTGTTTGGACAATCACGTTGAACATGACCAAAACCGCTACACTTGTAGCACACGGGCTCCCTTGGGCGAGCCTCCGGTGAAGGTCCTTGTTGACTTCGAGCGGGAGGCGCTGGTGCCGGGCCACGGTTTGGTGCCTTCTCGGTACCCGCGTGCCTATTGGAGTGACCCGTCCGTTGGGCTCCTTTGGAAGGGTCGGTATCTAGAGAACTAGGCGCATCTCGAGAATGTGTGTTAGACGGATAAAGATATTGACTCGAGGAAGAGATATACCTAGAATACCGAGGTGTTTCGAGTTGTTGTTTATATAGCTTCATAGAGGCATGGCATAATGCTCCCAAATCCTTGAATGGGACAATCTCGAGCGGCCGCCTGATTGAGGCATCAAGCCCACTTATGAATTTGGTGCGAAGGGCGGAGGGGGAGGCCGAGACGCGGACCTTAATGTGCATGTCCTCAAGTTCGGCCAAGTAAGCCACCAGAGTGAGGTTGCCTTGTTTGAACTCGGCAATTTGCAATCGCATATCATTCTTAAAGTCCTCGGGCACGTACTTCTTGGTTGCAATAGATCAATTGCTCAAAGGTCTCAATCGGTGCCCATCCTCGCCTCTCACGGGTGAACTCATACCGGTTCCACCAAGACTTGGCATCTCCTTCAAAGTATAGAGTTGCCGCCTCGATTTTCTCATATTCCTCCTCATAATGACAATGTTTTAATGCTCGTTTCATATCCTACGCCCAATCAAGAAAAACACACTGATCATATTCACCATGAAAGGTAGGGAACTTAACCTTACCTTCCCTACGACCTCGGTAGGGGTCCGGGCGGGGCGGTGGAATGTAGGCATCATCAGCACGGACTCGCCGGTGGCTGCCTTAAGGCCGTTGGTGCCCATGAACAGGTGGTGCATGCCTAGGTGGATTTGGGGGAGGCAACCATTCTTCACCTCGGTCTTGGTTCTCATAAGGGTCTATGATGGGTGGGTGCCACGGACGGGCATGTGCTATCCGTTCTAAATCGGACTCATCACCGGAGAACTCGTTGAAGTTGTTTTGCTCATCGTACTCATCAAAGTCAAGGGTCCTTGGTTGTCGGGTTGACCGTTGGCAAAGGCGTTCGGAACGATCATTCTCACGAGCATGATTGTTGGTCGATTTGGGACGGTACCGGGGCTCTTCCCGGGTTTGACGGTCGGTGCAGGGCACACTAGGTGGAGGTGGAGAAGGGACATACCGTTGATGTTAATGCTCATAATATTGGTGCCGATTTTTCGTATCCACTATGGGCAAGGCATCTTGAGGCGGGTCGGGGAATTCCTCCTCTTCTTCATTGGACTCATTTCCGTCAAGAGGTAAGGGACGATGGCATTCAATGACAGACGCAAGCCGGGTAACATGTTATGGTCCGGCTCCCAAAATTCCCTTGCCTTTCCGTTGTGCATCGGATGTGGAAGCTTTGACCACGGTCTCAAACGGATATGTTAGGGTGGGACGTTGGGCAAGCCGAAGGGCCTTAAAAGCTTCTAGCTCTTGTTTCAAGGCAATATTTTCTCGAGTCAAGGCATCAAACTTTTGTTGTGCCATCAAAGCTTCCAATTATCGCCTTATGGAATCATTTTCGAGGGACAACGAAGCATTTTCTTGAGCCAAAGGTTCAGTGGACTCTTGCGGACCAGAATCATGAGAAGTTTCCATTTCAACGTTAGTCATTGCTCCAAATCAGCACACAATTGCAAGCAATCAAATAAGCAAGGTGACAAGTTAAGTCAACTTTACCCAAGTTCAAGTGCATTATCGGGTTCTATTTTGGGGAAGGCCATTTGGCGGTTAGGCAAGGAAGGCAAATCCAACAAAATTGAACCAATTACACACAAATAAACAAGTGATATTTTATAAACGTATGTAAGAAAATGGAGAGACAGAAGATGGACGGATTGTTCACTCGGCAAGCTTTGCTTGCTTTCGGTCTTTGACCGTTTTGTAAAATCCGATTTTTCGGATATACCGGTTTTCCGGACGTCTTTTCACTTTGTGTTTCGTTTCTTTGAAACGTTTTGAGCGACACTTTTTTTTTTGAACACAAATCCGTATTGATGAAGAGTTTTTTTTGCTTTTCTTGGAATATCAAACGCAAGATATTCGAACTTTTCGTTAACAAAAATACCCCAAGAGATTTGGTGAAATTAATTAACAAAATTGTCGGATTGGGTTGGTTTAAGAAAAAAAAAGGGTGTGATAAATGGTTTGATGGCAAACAAATATCTCCTATTTTTGTACTTTTTGTTTGAATTAAACACGGAAAAGAAAAAAAAATTCAAGGAAAATGGATGAACATGATCAAGAACATGAAGATCATGAAAAACAAATGAAGAACATCATGAACAAACGAAGAACATCATGAACAAAAGGCTACATAGGTTGAAGATAATAACGCACAAAAAACAAGAGTAAAGAGAACTTAGCTTTGATCCCTTTGCTCTGATGCCAATTTCATGTGTCCTTGGAGGTAACCAAGGATAACTCCGGATCTAGATCAAGCAAAGCTCAAACTACTCCTTGATTCTTTGTGCAACGTTGTATCGTTTCAGATCCGAAGGGGCGGAAGCGATGAAGAAACAAAGGTTAATTCGATCTAGAGAGATCGAATAAGCCTTTTTGGGTGGATCAAAGGTTGATTCTTAAGAAGAATCCTCGAATATTGATTTCTTGGATCAAAGACGTGATCCAAGGAAGAAACTTGAGAGATAGAAGAGAGGTTTTGATGCCCAAGCTAAGTAAGAAGAAATTCTTCTCAAAACTTAGTAATATTGAACATGAAAAATAAGTGAGGCAAGATATCTCTTATATAGAGAGTCTTGCCTACCTATGGGCCAACGGGCCAAACAAAAATACATGAAGAAAAGCCCAAAAGGGAAAACCTAAAAGGATAAGATCAAAACCTAAAAGGATAAAATCAAAAGGGAATATTCTTATACGGAATATCCCTTTTATTACATAAAAAGGAAAACATGAAAATATAGTCCGAAAATAAGCTAGCTTCATGCCATGGAGTCGGAAAGACGAGACATGCCGCTAACGGAACCGGTAGCCTATGCCATGGTGGCGTAGAGACACGGCATGCCGGTAATGGAACCAAGTGAAGAAGTGGTGTGGGCGATGATGGAGCCGGTGGCTCGGGCAATGGCCTTAGCTCGGGATCGGGTGAGCGGTCCATCTGAGCGAACCCTTAGAGCCTCGTCCTCCTCGTCTACGGTCAACGTAAAAGGGACATCCAAGGGCGCATCAAAGATGGCTGAAAATACTGAGAGGAACATCGAAGAGGAGTTGGATGAAACTCGAACTCAACTCCAATTGAGTGAGAAGGCTAGCTTGGAGGAAAAGGAACGTAATCAATTTCAAATGGATGAGCTTCGAGCAATGATTCTAGACACGAAACTAGAGAGGAATAATGCTAAGAAGAAGAATAAAGCTAAGAAACCTAATGTTGAATCATCCGACGATGATGGCATGCCGGACCTAGAGGATATTGCACCAATAATCCATCCAGTTCGTGACAATCCTAGACCACATGTTGACCCTTGCATTCCTGCTAGAGATGTGAGAGCTGCTAATGGCGGGGATGAACTACGAATCCTTGGAAAACGGATGGATCCAATTCAGCAACCACGCCGTTTAGGTGTGAATTTCGGAGGTGAAAACGTCCAGGATCTCGGGTTTAACCCGCAAGTTATTACCATGGTTCGCCAAAGTCAATTTGGTGGAACGAATGCTGAATCTCCACAACAACACTTACAGAATTTTGAGATTCTTATGGAGACATTGAAGCCGAAGAGGGTTGTCAACAACAATTACAAGATAAAAACGTTCTTCTTCTCTTTGAAGGACAAGCTTTGTCTTGGTATTAAGCTCTTCCGGCTGGAAGACTTAACACATGGGAGGATTTGACTTCGGAGTTCCTCACCAAGTTCATTCCGCCATTCAAGACGGCGGAGTTGAGAGGTAAGATTAATGCCTTTTCTATGAAACCTAACGAAAGTTTGTTTCAATCTTCGGAAAGGTTTCAGGATCTTCTATTGGATTACCCACACCATGGCATTTCAAAGCTGGAATTGTTGGAGATCTACTACAAGGGAATGATGTGGAGACACAATTCAAACTCCAATCTCTTTCTTGTGGTACATTCATGGACATGAGAGAAGATGACACTTGGGACTTCATAGAGAAGCAAGCCCAAGTGATTGAGAAGTATTCCCAGCGGAAGATGGATGCTAGTAATCGGAACCAGGGAGATCCAAGAGCGAAGTTGACTCAAGCTGCACAAACTCAAATATTTTCCCTCAACAATGAGATCAAGGAGTTGAAGGAAATCATAAGAGCTGGCCCTCAAAAGACGAAGGAGCAAGAAGCTGGCTACCTAGGGAGGGATAATAACCATGGAATTAGGAACACCTACCGGAACAATAACTGGAACAACAACAACAGGAACTCCAACAACAACAATTGGAGATCCAACCAACAAAACTCCGGTATTTCCTATTCACAAAATGAAAATTTACTAACACCTCCATCTTTGTCTACTCCTTTGAAAAGCCAAGGTCAAACATCGAATAGCTCGGGCAAGCCGGAGAAGTATAAGCATGGTGCTATGATGGAGATAATCTTGGGAAAGCTCCAAGGACTAGAGAATCACATCACTTCGGTTGATAAGGCACAAAAAGCCTTAGAAAATCAAGTGTTCAGCAAGGCCGGAGAAGTTTCTAGAGATCAAGGGAAGCTTCCCGGAAAGACGGAGGATAATCCAAAGGGGCAAGTAATGGCGATTACTAATAGGAGCGGTGTAACAACCACCGACCCGCATCCCAAGTTTGTAGAAGTCCCCGTTGAGAAAGAGAAAGATAAGGAGAAGGAGAAAGAAGATGTTTATGTTCCTCCTCCAGCTTACAAACCTCCTCTACCGTTCCCACAATCTAGAGCAAGAGCGCGTCTAGATAAGCAATTCGGTAAGTTCATTGATCTAATGAGCAAACTGCATATTAACATACCTTTTATCGATGCAATTGTAGGTATGCCCGCTTACGGGAAGTTTTTAAAAGAAATCCTCTCTAACAAGAGGAAGCTGGAAGACTTTGGAGAAGTCAAGATGAGTTCAGAATCTTTGTAGCTCATCAAAACAATGACGGAGAAGATGCCCCCAAAGCTGAGAGATTTGGGGTCATTTTGTATTCCAATAGGAGTTGGTGAAGTCACATACGATGCTCTCTGTGACTTGGGAGCAAGCGTAAGCATCACCCCGCTTGCTTTGTGTAGGAAGATCGGTTTAGGTTAACCTAAACCGGTGAAGATGATGTTGTACATGGCAGGTCGATCCATAACTAGACCCGTAGGTATCAATGAAGACGTCCCAATCAAGCTCGGTAAGTTCTATATTCCTATAGATTTTGTTGTGCTCGACATTCCTGCAGATTTTCCGGTCCCGATCATACTCGGGAGACCATTTCTTGCAACCTCCGGTTGTATGGTGGATTGCAAGAATGCTAGACTAGCCATCGATATAGGAGAAGAGAAGGTTGAATTTGTTCTCTCAATGTTGGTGAAAGAGCCTGCACTTGGAGAGGACATGTTCAACACCTATGACGAAGAGGCATCTAGAGAGGAAGTAAGTTCGATCTTGTTTAAAGATCCATTGCAAAAGGTCATAACCATGAGCATCATGGAAAAGGGAGAAGAAGAGGATTGCAATGCTGAGGTTGAAGCTTTGGAGGAGCTAAAAGAGGTGCAAGATGAAGAGTTCGAGAAATTATACGATGGCTCGGAAAACGTTAGAAACCACGGCCAGTCGTGCTATTCCACGGCCGTGGTTCCACCAATACGACCCGTAGAGTGTTATTTTGAGACCATCAGAAAGTTCCACGCCCTAAACCACGGCCATGGAACTAACAGGTGTACCATGGTTTTGGAAAATGCTAAGAACAATTTTGTCCTTTCTACAACCACTCTTAAGTCTTATTCCACTACTCCCACATCCTTAGAGACTTCTAAGGAAGCATCGAGCACACCTCAAGATACACCAAAGGCATCAATAGCTTTGGAATTGAAGCCGCTTCCCACACATCTTCGGTATGCATTTCTTGGAACTAATTCTACATTTCCCGTTATTGTTAGTTCCGATTTAAATGAAGATGAACATGAGAAACTTATGGATGTTTTGAGGAAACATAGGAAAGCTTTAGGCTATACCATAGAGGATCTTGTAGGAAATAAACCATCTTTATGTATGCAAAATATTCTAACGGAGGAGGATTACAAGCCTTCACAACAATCTCAAAGACGGTTAAACCCGATCATTAAAGAGGTTGTGAAGAAGGAAATCCTTAAGTTACTTGACGTAGGTATCATCTATCCTATCTCCGATAGCAAGTGGGTGAGCCCCGTTCATGTCGTCCCAAAGAAGGGACGAATGACCGTTGTGACCAACAAGAACAACGAACTCATTCCAACGAGAACCGTGACGGGTTGGAGGATGTGCATTGACTATCGCAAGTTGAACAATGCAACTAGGAAGGATCACTTTCCGCTACCATTCATCGATCAAATGCTTGAAAGGTTAGCACAACACTTCTATTTTTGTTACCTTGATGGTTATAGTGGTTTCTTTCAGATTCTGATTGACCCGAACGATCAAGAGAAGACCACATTCACGTGCCCATGGGGTAAGTTTGCTTATAGGAGGATGCCATTCGGACTTTGTAACGCTCCAGCCACCTTTCAAAGGTGTATGATGCCATCTTTTCGGAATATATTGAGGAAATCATGGAGGTTTTTATGGGCGATTTTTCAGTTTATGGTTCCTCATTTGACAATTGTCTTGCTAACCTTTCTCTTGTTTTGCAAAGATGTGAAGACACTAACCTTGTCCTAAATTGGGAAAAGTGTCAATTCATGGTTAAGGAAGGCATTTTGCTAGGACATTTGATCTCAAATAGAGGGATCGAAGTTGACATGGCTAAGATAAAGACGATAGAGAAGCTTCCTCCTCCATCTTTGGTGAAGGGGATAAGAAGTTTCCTAGGACATGCAGGATTTTATAGGAGATTCATCAAAGATTTCTCGAAAATTTAGAAGCCACTAACTAATCTATTGATGAAGGATGCTGTTTTTGAATTTTCGCAGGAATGTTTAGATGCCTTCTATAAGATTCGAGAAGTTCTCATCTCAGCCCCGATAATCCAACCTCCGGATTGGAATCTTCCATTCGAGGTTATGTGTGATGCGAGTGACGTAGTTGTCGGAGCGGTGCTTGGACAAAAGAAGGAAGGCCGCACTCATGCCATCTACTATGCTAGCAAGACGCTAGATGAAGCACAGCTCAATTACGCCACGACGGAAAAGGAATTTTTAGCCATTGTATATGCTTTTGAAAAATTTCGTTCTTATCTTGTAGGAACGAAGGTGATTGTATACACGGACCATTCAACAATACGGTATTTGCTCGCCAAGAAGGATGCAAAGCCAAGGCTGATTAGATGGATTCTTCTTCTTCAAGAATTCGATCTAGAGATTCGTGATAAGAAGGGTTCCGAAAATTCTGTTGCGAATCACCTAAGTCGTCTACCGCACACCGAAGGATACGACCTACCTATCGATGACTCCTTCCCAGATGAACACTTACACATAATGGAATAATGCATCGATAAGATTTCTAGAGGTAACGAACCTTGGTTTGCTGATTTTGTAAATTACTTGGTTTGTCAGGAAATACCTCCGGGACTATCCTACGCACAAAGAAGAAGTTCTTTAGGGATGTCCGCCAATACTATTGGAATGAACCTCTACTCTTCAAGAGAGGTCCCGACAGCATCATTAGAAGATGTGTGCCGGAAGACAAAATGCAAAGTGTCATTCGTCATTGTCATTCACTTTCTTGTGGAGGACACGCTAGTTCCCATAAAACTAGCGCTAAGGTATTGCAATCCAGATTCTTTTGGCCTACTTTATTTAAGGATGTGCAAACTTTTGTTTCTTGTTGCGATGCTTGTCAAAGAACAGGAAATATCTCTAAGAGAAATGAGATGTCTTTCAACAACATTCAAGAGGTGGAAATCTTTGACGTTTGAGGAGTTGATTTCATGGGACTATTCCCATCATCTTGCGGAAACCAATACATACTTCTCGTTGTAGATTATGTTTCGAGATGAGTTGAAGCTATTGCCTCTCCAACTAACGATGCTATGGTGCTTGTCAAGTTCTTTAATAGAACTATTTTCCCAAGGTATGGGACACCATGAACCATCATTAGTGACGGAGGTTCACACTTCATAGCCCGACGATTCAAAGCTCTACTAGCTAAGTATGGGGTGAATCACAAGATCGCCACTCCCTACCATCCGCAAACAAGTGGACAAGTGGAAAATTCAAATAGAGAGATCAAAGGTATCCTTGAGAAGACGGTGTCAAAAACAAGGAAGGATTGGTCTTTGAAGCTAGATGACGCATTATGGGCATATAAGACAACATACAAGACTCCTATAGGCACAACACCATACAACCTTGTGTATGGGAAGTCTTTTCATCTTCCGGTAGAGTTGGAACACAAGGCGTATTGGGCCGTGAAGTGGTTGAACTTCAGCATGAAAGGAGCAGGCGAGAAGCGCCTCTTAGACCTTAACGAGCTAGAAGAACTCCTCTTGAACGCCTATGAGAATACCAAGATCTACAAAGAAAGGGCGAAGCGTTGGCATGATAAGCATATCATTCCAAAAGATCTCAAAGAAGGAGATCAAGTTCTCCTCTTCAATTCTAGACTTTGACTCTTTCCAGGTAAACTTAAATCTCGTTGGGCAGGACCTTATGTGATTAAACGTGTCTTTCCTCATGGTGCAGTTGAAGTATGGGGTGAGAAGTGTGGAAGCTTTAAGGTGAACGGCCAACGACTCAAGAAGTACTCACCGGAGCTCCAAGCTGAGGAAATCGCTTCGATTGTCCTCATTTGAACATAGGAACGGTCTAGCTATGGACCCAAAACAAAGCGCTTCTTGGGAGGCAACCCAAGGTTTTGCATTCATGTTTTTGTTTTGTTTTTGTTTCTTTCTTAGGTTAGTTTAGTTTAGATGTTTTTGTTTGTTTTTCCCCGATACCTCCCGGTATGTTTGTGTTTTTTGATGTCAGGAATAAGGAACAAGTAAGAGAAGGGAAGAAAAGAATGACAAAACTTGGATTTTTGGCACAAATCAGAGTATTCCATGTGTGTCCGTACAAAACCACGGCCGTGGAACACCCCTACTGGCCGTGGTTTTCCAAATTTTTACGGCCACTGTATATTTCCCTCTTCTTCACAAAAACACACACTTTTCTCTCAACCACGCCCCAAACCACGCCCTAAACACCAAAACCAACTCACCCTCGTGATTCTTCATCCAGAGACCGTTTCGAACGATTCTTCAACCAAAAGTGAAGCAAATCGAACCCTCTACGAGATCCCATCAACAAACTGAGCAAACAATCAACAATAAGAAAGGATTTTGGATTTTTTCAAATCCAAACCCTAGGTTTTCTCTCTATCTCTTCTTGGTTGATTTTCTTCGTTTTTCTTGCAAGTTTCTAGGAGAACTGAACGAAATTGGAATTAGAAATAGTTTAGGGCTGTAATTGTTGAGTTTGATGTGTATTTGCTAAACTTTCGAGCGAAATCAAGAGATTCCACGGGTCTGTACATTTCCACGGTCGTGGTTTTCTGAAGAACAAGCCATGGTTTCTTCTGTTTCGAGAGAAAATGTTTGGAAAAAGGAAATCCAATAGAAACAAGAAGTCAAAGGGTGATGGGTCTTCTTCTTCCCAAACCCCTCCTGTAGAACCACCGGTCCCTAGGATTCCCACAATCCATGTGATTAAACGTGTCTTTCCTCATGGTGCAGTTGAAGTATGGGGTGAGAAGTGCGGAAGCTTTAAGGTGAACGGCCAACGACTCAAGAAATACTCACCCGAGCTCCAAGCTGAGGAAATTGCTCCAATTGTCCTCATTTGAACATAGGAACAGTCTAGCTATGGACCCAAAACAAAGCGCTTCTTGGGAGGCAACCCAAGGTTTTGCATTCATGTTTTTGTTTTGTTTTTGTTTCTTTCTTAGGTTAGTTTAGTTTAGATGTTTTTGTTTGTTTTTTCCCCGATACCTCCCGGTATGTTTGTGTTTTTGGATGTCAGGAATAAGGAACAAGTAAGAGAAGGGAAGAAAAGCCGAAAAGAATGACAAAACTTGGATTTTTGGCACAAATCAGAGAGTTTCATGGGTGTCCGTACAAAACCACGGCCGTGGAACACCCCGACTGGCCGTGGTTTTCCAAATTTTTACGGCCACTATATATTTCCCTCTTCATCACAAAAACACACACTTTTCTCTCAACCATGCCCCAAACCACGCCCTAAACACCAAAACCAACTCACCCTCGTGATTCTTCATCCGGAGACCGTTTCGAACGATTCTTCAACCAAAAGTGAAGCAAATCGAACCCTCTACGAGATCCTATCAACAAACTGAGCAAACAATCAACAATCAGAAAGGATTTTGGATTTTTTCAAATCCAAACCCTAGGTTTTCTCTCTATCTCTTCTTGGTTGATTTTGTTTGTTTTTCTTGCAAGTTTCTAGGAGAACTGAACGAAATTGGAATTAGAAATAGTTTAGGGCTGTAATTGTTGAGTTTGATCTGTATTTGCTGAACTTTCGAGCGAAATCGAGAGATTCCACGGGTCCGTACAGTTCCACGGCCGTGGTTTTCTAAAGAACATGCCGTGGTTTCTTCTGTTTTGAGAGAAAATGTTTGGAAAAAGTAAATCCAATAGAAACAAGAAGTCAAAGGGTGATGGGTCTTCTTCTTCCCAAACTCCTCCTGTAGAACCACCGGTCCCTAGGATTCCCACAATCCATGAAGATTACCATAGAGCCATGGAGAAGATTTATAAGAGGGATGTGATTGGACCTAGGTACATTGTCATGGAAGAGCTTGAAGAGCTGAATGTGGTCAACAATTTGACTTGGATGCTAGATAGGGCTGGGTTGATTATATTCTCCGCCATTAGGGAGGATGCATAAGAGAAAATTACAAGGGAGTTCATAACTTCCTTCGAGCATAGCGTCGTTAACCGAACGGTATCCTTTAGGTTCTACGAGTTGCAGTTTGGAACCATGTTTGGGTTTCATGAGACCTTCAATGGAAGGTTTCCTAGAGGAGTGAACGCTAAAGATTTTTGGAGAGAGATAGACTTGATATATGCTTCAGAGGACCGTTGGGAACCGGCCGATTCTAAGGCCAAGCTTATCTACCATTTAGCCATCAAGATAGCTCATAGGATCCTCTCAGAATGCCTTTTCCTTAGAACCGAAACACCTCAAAAGATCAAGGCCGATGAGCTTTTCCTCCTATATTGCATGATTTCCGGTCATTCCCCGGATTGTGCAACCTTGCTTGCCGCCACCCTTAGTAAGGTGAAGAACAAATCAGCCGGGAATATAGGATATGGAGGTATGGTAACACACATTGTTAACCAACTGGACATTGATTATTCCGCTAGTACTAGGATAGCTGCGAGACCTTTGGGTCTCAGTGACCTCATGACTAGAGGACTTATCTTCCCTCGCCACCGTGGTCCACCTACCGCAGCCATGACTTGGGAGGAAAGAGATAGTAGAGGCATTCCATGGCTCCCGGAGTACTCTCTTATGCTTGGCCACCATAACTGGAAGAAGACCTTTGTTCTGATGCATGCTAACAAGTTAGTAGCTCCTCGTTATGTTCCCGATGAGGTTTCAGATGCAGCTGCAGTTGATGAGGATGAGGAGGTGGGAGGAGGAGACTATCTGGATGCAGGAGGGGATGAGCAGGACTTTGGATCATTCCCGGAGCAGCCAACAGATATCCAAGAGCCAGCTAAGAGGTCTACTTACCAGCCGAGGCCTTCCGCTTCTTCCTCTTCCCGCCGAGCTAGTGTTAGTGAGCGCCCCACATGGATGGACAGAGCGCCGGATTGGTACGGGCAGCAGCCGGATTGGATGGGAGCTCCTCCAACTTGGACTCAGCAGTCTCCTGCATGGTACCAACAACCGCCAACTTGGGCACAACAACCCCCTTCTTGGTATGGACAGCAGCCGGCATGGGCGGGTGATCTTTCCAAGAGGGTGGACGACTTAGAGAGCCGCCAGGGAGAGCATGATGTGGAGAGGCGGGAGAACAAAAGGATCCTCCGTGACGTCTATCGCCAGCAGTTTGGGCGACCTTTCAGTTCCGACTTCTCTCCTTACCCACCGTCACCACCTCCACATTGATTGATGATGGATGTTTCGAGCTACTCCACCACCTTAGTGAGTTTTCTTTATTTCTTTTCTTTTCTTTATTTTTCTTGAGCATTGAGGACAATGTGTATGTTAAGTATGGGGTGGGGTGTGACTCTCGTTTGTAATAACTCGATACACTTGCTTGCTTTAATTCCATGAACACTTGTATCTTTCTTTTATTGTCACACGTTTCTATATTACATTGCATTAAAAAGCTTTGAAAACCCCATAAATATTTTGAAAATTTTGAAAATTATTGTGCTTCTAAGATTGGAGATGATTTATATGATGAATCTACTTGTGGAATGAGTTTTTGATGACAATTATATGCTTGAATTGAATTATGAATTGTGAAGAAATTGAGTATGTTGTTTAACCTTTCTTCCAAGTTTCATAATGTGAAAGTTTTATCTAAATCATATTGAGGAATGAAGGTTGAAATCACAATATAAGTTCTTACACTTCTTTATGAAATGATTAAGGCACCTCGATTTTTTTGCTTCTTTCTTTGATCATTTAGCCCCTCAATGAAAATATTTGCCTCCTTTACCTATCCGGGATTTAGGAAGAGTTGATTTTGGCATATTTGATGTGGGAGGGCCGTGAAAGTAATTGTTTGAATTCAAAGTGTATGAAAATAGGTTTGGGGAAGTCAATCATGATGATGAGTAACTTGGCACCATTCACATAGCCGGGTGTTTGTGTCTTACCAAAGTCGGATTGAGCGATATTCCTAACGGATTATGGTATGTGCATCAAGGGTTTGAGACATCTCGAAATTGAGAAACGCCAATCTCCTAGGCTTCGGTTTTTGTGCACCACTGTCCATATTTCCAAAAGTAAAGTCGAAAACTTTTGTGCAAAAAGTAAAGAGCAAAGCTCTAAATTGGTGGCTAGTTCAAATGGTGAAAAGAAAAGAGTTTGTGTTATTCCTTTTTCCCGGATTCATACACCACATTCCTTTACAAGTTTCTCACCCTTTTCATATTCTTGACCTTACTTGAAAGTCCTTGAGATCATAAGAATGTTGTTTGACTTGATGATATAAATTGAAGTTTAACATGTTTGATTTTGACATTACTTGAAGGTTATGATGTTTGTCTTGAAGTTTATGCAATTTATGATATTTCCTTTGCTTTACATATTTTGATTTATGTATATGAACGTTTTCAAGGAGGCATGAAGCAAGATTTGAGGATGATCTATTGATTAGAAGCACATTACCAAAAAGATTGTTTTTGTTTTGTTTTGCAGTCATATTTCATTCTACCTTATGTTCTAAGCTTTTCAAAACCTTGCTTGGGGACAAGCAAGCGACAAGTATGGGGTATTTTGATAGCATGAAATATGACTTTATTTTAGGCACTTGTTTTGATTGTTTTTCCCTTTTAGATGTGTACATGGATATGAGTTTGTAGCATTTATGAGCACATTCACCTATTTTGTCGATATAGAGATCTACACAAGCTTTGTTATGTTTATAGGTGAATAAAGGCTTGAATTGGAGAATATGCAATGGGATAGGAGTATCAGATCATGCTAGATGTCAAGAAGATGCTTTGGAGAAGCTAAGGAAGGAGTATAATTAGAGAACTTTACAAAACAAAGGCTTTCACAAAGGCTTTTGAGTTTCCACGGTCAAACCAAGAGAACCACGACCGTGGTTATGCATTGAGATCGTGGAAAGTGATGTCGAAGAGAAACAGAAAGTTCCACGCCCTAAACCACGTCGTGGAATGCTACATTAGACTGTGATTTCCATGACGTTGCCGCGTGTCATATTGGCCACGTCAGCAATAGTTATCGGGCTTTCTCGTAACCCTATTTTTCCCTATAAGAAGGCTGGAGGAGGGAGAAAAAGGGGGACGCTCACATTGACGGATGCTTATACCCCCGAAGAGAGAGATTTTCGGATCGTTGCTTAAGAACATTTCATTGCGTACAGGGAAGATCCCGAGAAGGACGCGATTTGGAGATTGCGTACTTAGAGATTATCTTAGGGTTTACATTCGGAGACGGATTGGCATCCCGTTCTTCATTGTTTCTCAAGATTGTTGTGAGGATTTATGTTCCCTTTTTCCGCATTCATTAAACACATATATTGGTTATTTGGATTTGAGATTGATTATTCGATTATTATTGAGTTTTTGAGGTTTTTACCTTTTTCTCTTTTAAACTTGATTATTGATTCAATGATGATGGTTATTGGCTAAAACCCTTTATCAATTCAAAGGTGAAGGGTTGATAGTTGTGGCTTAGATAATGATAGATTGAACCAAAACAGATTGGACCCTGAGAGTTGCGAGAAACTTCGTCGACAACCTTTTCCACGGTCTGTTCTTGAGTTCCACGGTCGTGGTTCTTCAAGATCCATCCGTGGTTTCCTCTGTCGTACGTCATTTGCTTTTGCTTTGATCCAAAGTTAGAGATATGCTTTAACCTAGCTTTGGCTTGCCTTTCCTAGGTAGTAGTGAGACTCAACATCCTCTATTTCGGTTTCGAGTGTCACAACCTTAACCCTTTTGGCTTATCTTTGAATCTCTTGGGTTTGGACATGGGTATTTGATAGTAATTCTTATCCTTTGATCCTTTCTAT
Organism: Fagopyrum esculentum; assembly: GCA_033239045.1. Classification (NCBI taxonomy): domain Eukaryota; kingdom Viridiplantae; phylum Streptophyta; class Magnoliopsida; order Caryophyllales; family Polygonaceae; genus Fagopyrum; species Fagopyrum esculentum. Next base: position 85,800,180 of record BSUD01000003.1, on the reverse strand, counting down.
ACTGTAGCCTCAACAACCTTTATAGAGAGAGTCCTTGGTGAGACATATAGGGTTTTTGGAACTTCATCGTACATAACCTTACATTAGATATACCTTTGCAATCCCGACTCTGTCCTTAAATCTATAGATTATCTTGAATCGATTGCCACAATTGGATACTTGGATCTTTAGGATTGTTGTTTTTCCAATATTTGCAAAGCTTCTATATTTTACTTGCTCGACGATTGTGAACTGATTTTATTCTCACCAAATCCCTGAGTTCGACTCTGGAATTTCTTGCCTTACTACGCCGATCCGTAAACTGCGGATTCGCTTTTGCATAAGTTCTAGATATAAATTCAAAGCTTATTTGCACGCACACTTTCGAGCAAACAGTGCCTGCATCTGCACCTGCACCCGCGAGATCAACAAAGGTCTCACATTGAGGAATGAGGCTAAGGGCTTGCTTACTTAAGAGCCAAGCCTTTCGAGCAAACAGTGCTTACTTAAGAGCCAAGCCTCGTTATGAACCGAACACTTGTAGCCAATAAAATCAGCAAGCCCTTAGTCTCATGCTCAATCTTCTTAACGAGGCTTGGCTCTTAAGTAAGCAAGAGAGCAACGACGTTAAAGCACCGGACTCGGCCAGCCCCGCACATGACGCCGCTGCTCCTACTCCTCAACACGTTTCCAGCACCGTTCCATGTCTCTCATTGAGGAATGAGGCTTTTTAAGGCCTGCTGAGTGATTGTGTGTTTTAAGTAGCCCATTGGGCTTAATTTCCAGATTTTATTGTGTCTTTTGTTTAAGAACTGAAAACTATTTAAAGGCTCTTTCTGTTACTTTTTAGGGAAATTATTATTGGTGAAAAACACTTGTTTTCAGATTTCATCTTCAATCAAAGGCGAGTTTTGATTGAAGAGTTATTGTGATCAGATTTGGCTTAGTTGTTTCGCGTGTGTCAATTGCTCTCGGGTTCTCGGTGTTCGTGAGATTCCATAAGCATCCTCCTCGTGTTGTCGATGTTCTAAGTCGGCTGTGTGAGGTTGTAAGGGGCTGAGTTCGTTGCATCGTTCTTGGTGGTTCTTGATCCCGAGATCAAGGGTTTCCACGTCGTTTGTGTCGGGTTCATCTACATCGTACCTTTCCTTTAATTTCCGTACCTTCGTTTTCAGTTTAGCGTCTTCTTGTTCCTTTTATTCGCAGGTCACGCAGCACATGAACCCTAACCGGTTGTTTGATCCGTTTTCTGCGTCTTTCCCTCCTTCCGTCGTCTAGATCGAGCCAACGTCGGGTCGTCCCCGTATCAACATCAAATTGGATGATTTGATGTTGATAAAAAAATATAACATCAAATTGGATGATTTCCTCAACTTAGTTAAAACTAAATTTGAGCCATATGCGGCCCAAATATGTAGCCCCAAAAATTTAATCAATTAAAAATAAAATCTCCATGAGCCTAAAATAAAATTGAGGGAACCAGTAATGGGGTGAGTACGTCACAATTATCCAGCCTTCAAATTCTCCAAATTAATGACCCTTTCAAATTTTCCCTTAATTTTGGCTATTAATATGGACAATTAGTTGCTTTCCATTTTGGAGGATCGAAAGCCAAACACAAAAAGAAAAAAACACGACCCAATTTCTTTTGAATTTCATAGATTAATCCTACCTTCAATTTCGTGCACCCATTTGAAGGCCAAAATTACATGTTTAAAGTGCCTAGTGGAGAATACATATAATTATATATCAATTTTATGAATGATTAGTGTTTGCTCATGTTCCATGTGTACAGTACACTTGTGCTACCTACTCTCCCATAAAATACAAAGTCCTGGAGATGCACAAAGATTTCAATTATTTAAAGAATATAAGCAAATATAAAAAGGGGGAAGGAGTTACGTTAGTGACTAGTCAAATGCCAGAATAATGAGCATTCATTATTTTCTTTTAAGGCATTGCAGAATAAACGCTGATATCCTTGCTGTCCATGAATTATGATTTGAAACAGTCATCATAATTACCTTCAATTAAAGCATAAATCTATCATTATATAAGGACAAGGTAATGCTTGTACTTGGGGTAAAAAAAAAATACAAACGGGTGCTGCAAGAGAAAGGAAGAGAATCAGAAGAGGCGAAGGAAATAAAAAATTGCAGCCAACGCTATACAAGAAGGAGAGAAGGTGACACACATTTAGCAGTTGAATATCAACCTTCTTTGACGACCCTTCGAGTCATACGAAGGATCGAAGGTCTCCTCTTCACAAATATAACAAAGGTAATGTTTGTATAACTCATATTTTTCTCTCTTTGTGTCTATATATTTTACTTTCAGTCTCAAGTTCACCGACGCCAGTTCCAAATACATGCGATACGAGGCAACCTTGTGAACGGAGGATTCAAAAACATGCAAAAGTATTCAACAACACCGGTTGAAGTCGATATCAAATTGGCGTTATGGGTGCTTTGAAAGAAGTCATAGACAAATTCGAGAAGTGCTTGGAGGAACTTACATGGCGTTTACAGCTTGAGAAGCCATTGAGGACCAATTAAGAAGCGAAAGCCTTGGATTTTAAAGTTGCGGGAATCATTGAAAGTTATGCAAACTTCAAGAAGCCGGAGCCATGACGACTATCAACAAGAGAGAAGCCAAAAAAAGCTTTGGAGATTCAACGCCTCAAGTTAGACAACTTGACATCCGAATACATGCGATATGAGGCAACCTTATGAATGAAGGATTCAAAATCAAGCAAAAGTCCAACAACGTTGGGATAAGACGAGATTGAATTGATGATACTAATACTTGCGAAAGGAAGGAAATGTACGCCCAAATGATAGTTGGCTAATCAAATTTGACCCTAGACCGAAGACCATAGTTGGTTCTAAAATGAGGGCGCGAAGGACAAGCACAAGTATATGGAGGGATGGTCAATGCAATCAACAAAAGTATTTCCAACATCATCTCTAAAGCAAAGCCGGTCTTAAGGGATTTCACACTTCCAAATCATCTTCAATCCAACCAGATTCTTTAATGTCAAGCAAGGAGGCAAATAGCAACGCCAACTTCCTAGACGATCCAACAAAAAGCAAAAAGTGATAGTGGATAGCACCTCATCCTCTTCATCAAAGCTTCTTCTACCATGGACGATGAATATGAGTCCAACGATCAAAAACTATGTCACTGTCGAGCTACCATTTTTGTCAATGATTATATTTTCACGGTCTCGGGTTGGCATTTTTTTGCAATGATGCCTCAATCAATACTCATCTTCTTGTTCTAGGCTTAAAGGGTGATGATCAAGAAAGAGTTTGTAAGCCTACAACCATCTAATGGATCTCTAGTGATTGATTTGGAGTATTTTCTCCTATAAAACTCCATGTTTTAACTAGCTACTCACCAACCGATATGAAAGGGCATATACCCATACATATACTCGACCCGCTAAACGCAACGGTGAGAATTACTCTAGTCCAAGTTATGGGAACCTTGAGAGGGATATGACAAAGGTATACGTGAGACTACTAACCAAGGTCTCTAAATGTCACAAATTAGTCCACGAAAGATATGGATATTATATTCCACGTAGGGGGGTTTTATTTGCAAAAGATCCGGAAATATTAAAAAGAAAAGCGGCAAAGTTCATTAGATAGAAGGCCGTAAACGCAAAATGGGAATGAATGACTTGTTCCGTCATCTCCGTTACGATGATTCAAGCAAGCAAAATAAGTTGTAAAGTCCACATTCAAGGTTATGGATCCAAATAAAGTTGAAAGAGATTCTAAACTTAACACTATATTATATGAGTTACGTGTTTTAGCTCGTCAATGAGGTTCTTACTACTCACCCGAGACATCTTGATGGACTTATGTTCGTATACCCAAGTTAATTATCCTACATATACGATTGCGTCTCAAATTATATTAAAGAATTTTCTAGTGAATTCGATAAATTGAAATCGGCGGTTGGGCGATGCGGTTTGTTGAGCCATCACTCCAATTTTGTAGTGTTGAGAAATACTTGGATCTCTTAACAAGAAGCAAAAGCATAAATATGCAGAAAGTGAGTAAGAAATATGGTCTCATTGTCTTGTTGTATTAAAGCATTGGACATAAATAAACTTGAGATATATAGGCACCATATTATCTTGGAAAAGTTGAAAGCAAATGGAAGTTTGAGACCTTATAAAGTTATTAGCGAACTACGCGCGGTTTGATCTCCGCAAAGAGGGGTACGTAGGAGACTTGACCCAAATATCAATCAAGTTCAACCGCCAATGTCAAAAGTGTCACAAAGGGGCAGAACTATGTGTGATTTGATCTTCATCAAGGAGTACGTAGGAAATTCGATCTAATAAATTATCGCATTCAATCACAATTTTCAAATGCACTAAAATTCGATTGTTGAGTAGAACTACGTCCGATTTGATCCCTACAAAAGGGTACGTAGGAAACTTGATCAAATTAATCGTCGAGTTCAATCGCGGATATTAAGTTAATGATTTTCTAAGTTATGATGAACTACGGTGACTTGATTCCGTCTCAAACGGATACATAGGAAGCTCGGTATAAAGCAAGACGTTCATTGAGTTCGGTCACACCCAAAACTCCAAGATTTGTTAAACTTGAGAACTAAGTCTGACTTGATTCCGTTGAAACGGATACGTAGGAAACTTGTTGAGTTCAGTCATACCCCAAAGGAAGAGAGGAGAGAGATACTCAACTATTAAATTTCTCATGCGCACATGATAGTCGGATAATTTGGAAAACCCTTCATAGAAGGTGGGTTCGAGTGATTCCGGTGATGCGTAAAAAGTGGAGAAATACAAGTGATAATTGATGCGGAATGTAGGAAACCCGTCGGGTGCACCACAAATACTCAAGAAAAATCCAAGAGGTCGTCCAAATAGTAATCGGTATTATTTTGGAATCGTGAAGATACAACGAATAAGGGTCGAACTTTAATAAACATATTTCAATTGAAATGTGTTACGCAATTTTATTTTCTTGTAATATTTTTGCCTAACAAGATTCGTTTACATTCTGTTTTCGCAGTTACAACCGAATGGGGTAAATGTATTACGTAATATAATCAGAGTAATTAGGTGGGGACGATTATTTTGTTAGGCAGGAAGGATAGATCACTCATTTTGATTGGTTTAAGCTTGTTAAAATTTCAAAAAATCATCAATTTTAAAGAGAGATAGAAAAACAACTAAATATTTAGGTGAGTATAATGCTAATCAGTGAACTGAGCTCTCAACGCATTTGGTAGCTGTATTGACCGTCAATGGCTGGTAGGTGCATGCATGTTTTATTTATAATTTATTTTTCTAAAAAAGTAGGTTTTAATATCATGTCCCATAATATATATGTATATATATATATATAGATATATGTTCAAGTGAGGAGAACCCTTGTGAATAAGAATTAGGAGAGCCGTGGTGGTGTCACGTGGCATGCCACGTCACCGTTTTTTTTTTCCCTGAAAAAAAAAAAAGAAAAGTCTGACGTGGCATGCCACGTGGCACCACCACAAAATGAGCATTTAGTAATAAAAATATGAACACTACTTATAATAGAAAAAATGAACAATCATTAATAAAATTATGAACATTGACTTTATAAAATATGAACACGTACTCTGAAAAATATGAACACATACTCTGAAAAATATGAACACTGTAATTGTAAAAAAATGAACACACACTTGTAAAATAATGAACATCATATTTTTTTTACATGATTTGAAACAAAAAGAAAATTTTTACAAAAATCAAAAACGAACATTTAGTGTGAAATCATGAACAATTAGTGTTGGGAAAAAAATGAACAGTTATTAATAAATATGAACAATGACTTTTTAAAAAATGAACACTTACTTTAAATACCATGAACACTTACTTTAAAAACTATGAACACATACTTGTAAAAATATGAACAACATTTTCTTTAACAATCATGAACGCCATATTTTTATTACTAATTGTTCATTTTTGTGGCGGTGACACGTGACATGTCACGTGTCACCATCCTAGCTCTCCTCATTCCTATCCATAAGGGTGCTCCTCACCGGAACCAGTCTCTAAATATATATATGTATATATATATTTACTATCATTTATCGCACAGTAGTTTTACTATCATTTCCCTTCTAAGTTTTTTGGGATAATTTGACATACTAGGCTTTTTTGAGTTTTTGTTTAAGAAAATGTACCCCAAATTTTTTACCACTTTCATTTAATAGTAGGTAAAAATTATTAACCCTTCTATTAGAAAGAAAGAATAAATGATGTTTGTTATTTGTTATATAAGTATAATTTTTAATTTTAATTACTGAATTTGTTTTCTTTTATTATTTTTCTTACCTCTTTTTTATTTATTTTTATTTTCTGGACTGAATTTCTCATACCGGAATTTCTCATACCAGAATTTTCATACCAGAAATTTCATACCAGAATTTTTTTCATACCAGAATTTTTTTCATACCAGAATTTTTTCATACCAGAAATTTCATACGAAAAGTTCTTACTAGAAATTTCATGCCAGAAATTATCATACGAAAAGTTCATACCAGAATTTTGTCATACCAGAAATTTGTAATACCAGCATTTTGCCTACCAGAAATTGTTATACTAGATTTTTAACACCAGATTTTCATACCATAAAATTACATACCATAAATTTCATAACTGAAAATGGCATAAATTTCATACCAGATTTATATGAATTTTGATCAATATACCAGACATATATAAATTTCATACCAGATCAGCAGGACCATAAAATTACACCAGATTTTTTTCATATGAATTTCATACCAGAACCAGAAATGGTCATTAAGTATGTTGAACAACATTACGTTTACGTTTACAATACTGTTATGTAAATCTAAGAACCTTTCTATAAGAATTTGATTTGAGGTAGAATTCTTGGCTGCCAAATTGTAATACATATCATGTTCAACATATCATGCACTCCACCTAGAAAGAAAAAAATCAAACTAAAAGCCCTAAAAATTCAGGAACTATCTGTGCATATTTCTTCTGCTGAGGCCGAGTACAGATCCATGAAACACACTACAGCAAAGCTCGCTTGGCTAAGTCGAGAACTATCTGTGCATATTCATTCAGAATAATATAGCTTTCTATCAATGTTATGTTAATAAAGCATAATTAAGTGTATTATTTGCCTCACAATTCCATAGAAACTTTGATGTTTGCTTTGGATTGTATAATCAACCAAACATATATTATCAAGAACCTAATTGAAAAAGATAAACAAGACAAAAACAAAACTGAACTGTAATATCCCAGAATGTTGTACCTAGGACTAAATCAGTAAGAATAAGCATCGGATTTATCTAATAAAACAAGACTCTCGACGAAAGGATTCATAGGACGTATATAACGCTTCTCACGAAATATAATCTTATCTTGTTTGCCTTCATGGTCAGTTGATACCACTCCTTCATCGCCAAAGCTTTGATTTGACAAAGGTGACGAAGATCCACAAATTAACTGTAGTACCAGAAGTAGAAGAACAAAAAATCAACCAAATATGACATATGTAGCTCTCTAACGACCAAATTGGTGAGAAGCCGGTTGAGCCTCGAGTCGGATAGGAGAGGATTGGATAGTATCTAGATCTAGATCTAGAGATCTAGATCTAGCAATCGACTGTCTCCCTGTACTCACTACTGCTACTTCTCTTCGACGAGTAGTCCCCATCAACCGCCGCCCTAATCTGGTTCGTCGTTCTAGGGCTCCAACAGGCCAATGTCGCTCCGGTTCTCCATGAAGAGGAAGAAATGGAGAGGACAGAGAAAATTTCTGTGGCAAGGATACATGGAGATGAATCGGAGAGGAATGGAGATCCATAGCCTCCTTCAACAATTGCCGGACTACAGAGAGGGAAGCGAACGATAGAGAGAAGCGGCTACCAGAGAGGGAAGGGGAGAGGAGAGGAGAGTAAGGAGAGTTAGGGTTCAACGGTTAAAAAAAAAGGGGGGGCTAGTTACTTAATCAAAAATAAAAAAAGCCTAGTTACTATAATCATAACTCAAAAAGGCCTAGTTTCCAAATTAGCCCAAGTTTTTTCTACATCAAATTTTGTTCTTCATGACAATCAATCAATGGATAACACAGTGGAATCAGCACTTTTGGAACCTAGTTTGAATGGTGAGCATGGCAAGAAGCAGCTAACGAAGAAGGTGGGGGATGAGATGAAGTTGATTGGGAAAATTTCGTTACCTTCATTTTTGTGTAGGCTTACGACTTACGATATTTACATAGTGACGCAATCGTTCATCGGCCATATTAGATCCCTCGATCTCGCGGCTTATGCTCTTCTTCAGTCCATTTCGATCCAGTTACTGATGAGGGACCATCACTAACAGCCCCTACTAGTCCTACAATGCAAGGGCCAATCACTAGATCAAGGGTAAGAGCAATTCAAGAGGAGGTGTCCAACTTGTTGGTGTCCTTAGCTCCTAAGGAGACCATTGAGGATCCATTGCTGACTGAGGCTTCCTTAGTCACGTTAATGACGATTACCGACGACTTGGACGTGGAAGGGAGACCATGCACACGTGATTTGGAGCCATGCAAGAGCAAAGAAGAGACACTTGTTCCGGAATTGCAAGAAATGGAAGATTGAGGCTTTTGGAGCTTCTTTTGTATTTTATATCATCTTTTGTTATAAAATGAAAGACTTTTTATAACCTTTAGGTTCAAAACATTTTAAGGGTTATTTTTATATGTTTTAGTTGTTTTATTTGTTTTATTGTCCTTTTGACAAATGTTATTCCTTTTTTTAGATAGGAGGCTTTCTAGGAATATAAAAAGTGTCCCTTAGCTTCTTCCTGATTAGATAGATTTTAGCAAAACTTGATAAACCGTCTCTTTGAGAGCTTTTGTTCATATTCAGAAAATTCAATCAATAAAGTGAGCCAATTGATTGAATCGTTGTGAATCCCTTCTAGATTGTTCTTGTGTGTGTTAATCTCTTTAGAGATTGGTGCTACTAGTCGATACTAGTCTCTCCTTGTGCCTGTCTCCATTGAAGGCTTATGTAAGGTTATAGAAGAAAGGGTTGAAGGTATCATCTTGCTTGGGTTTTGATCAATCTGATCAAGGTTCTTGTAAGGGAGTCTTTTGGTTCTTTTGGATCTACTTCTACCATACATCCTACGTCTCCTTTCATCCTCTTTTCTTCCATCTTTTCATCGTCATTTTCTTGTTCTAACAATCTGAATTTTGTGCCATTGGTCAAGGAAAAACGTCATTGTTGGTTTCAAGGATTCCCAATCTAGATCTAGTCATTCGCGGCCCCAATCCCGCATCAAAGTGGTATCAGAGCTAGTTGATTGCGAGTCCGGAATCAGCCATCACCATTGACGGTTTGAGTATCTTCTTTGAGTCTTTTCTTTGTGTGAGTCATTTGCTTCATCTTAAGAGTTTATTTGAGTCTAATTTTCTTTGTTTCTTGTGTTTATTGGAGAAGAGAGAAAGCCAAGACAAAACCACCATTTTTCAGCCACTCTACATCACCTTCATCGGCCTTTTCTTCGTCCAAAACGTCCAGCTGCATCCTCTTGTCAAATAACCGTTAAAAAAAAAGAAGAAGGGGGACCACTCTCCAAAACAAATCAGTCGTTGCAAGTAGGAGAGAGAGGCCACAAAAGCTCCTTATTTGTAGCAACAACAAGAGACTACTTCTAGTTAGTTATCTCTTATTTCTTTTCAATTTTTAATTTCATTCCTCTCTCCTATTTTCTTCCACAAAAACGTTAGCCAAGGACCACAAAAAAAAAACAAAGAAAAAGAAATATTTTCTCATATATTTTCATCATCCTACATATCATACATTTCATATCATATTCTATACTAACCTAAGTTGTGTAGAAGCTAGAAAAACAAGTGTTTTTGCAATCTGATTGTGAAAGGATCATTGAGACTACAAACAAGAGTTACCTACCTCATTTCTTATCCATCACCATTACCCAAAAGCCAACGTTAAACACCACAGCTGGCCATATCTCTCTCCATTGCATAAGGACAAGGTAAGTGAAGTTCTCTTCTTAGTCTCTTGTGTGTCTATCTTCCTTGTTTTACTCTAATTCTATCATATCTTGAGTTTACCATCTTTTCGAGTCCATATCAGCCTTTTGCATCTATCTTTGAGTCTTGTGTCTTTTTTGAGTATTTTGTGTGATTTAGCTAGTTAACATTGCTTGCAAGCAATACTAGTTGAGTCTTGAGTCTTATTTTAGCTTCTTAGTGTATATCTTGACGTTTTCTGTTGTGAACCTTCAAGCAGCCATATATCACCCTTTTTCAAGTCAAGGAGTGTGCTAATTGAGTTAAGGCATTGATCTTAGAAGGAGTTTTAATCCATCCAAGTCAATTGCATCAAATAGCTTGTGATCAGCACAACTTGAGTGTGAGAGTGAGAGTAAATACTTGTGAGAATTTTTTGTTTTATCTAATTCAACTAGTTTACTTATTTTGTGTGTTTTTTTGATCATGTCTAGGTCTAATAGTCCAAGCAAGTCCCACAACAGTGAGCCAATGCACCCGGAGACATTTGCTATGTTGAAGCAACTAATGAATTCGGTGGCAAGATTGACACACCGGATTGACATGTTGGAGCCTCGACCAGCACCCACAGCCACGCCACAGCTGAGGTCCACTTTCGAGCTAGGAGGCACATCTTGAGATGCCCCTAGAGAAACAGCCCCTGAATCACCCCAAAGAACCCCTCAAGGGCAAGGTATGAGACATGCTAACACTCTTCCTAGAACACCTAATGTGCAAGGTTTTGTGGATGATTTTCAGGAGCCACAAGAGGATGTTGAGGAAGAAGGTATGTGGAGAGAGTTCCCTAGGCGTCACCCACAGCCAAGGAGAGGACGAGAGAATATGAGCCATTTAAGCCTTATCAAGAGCTAGATGGAATAGGGAAAGTGAAGGTCAAGATTCCTAGTTTTGAAGGCAAGTGTGACCCGGATGCTTACATGGATTGGGAGACTAAATTGGAGCAAATTTGGTCTTGCCATCACTTTGGAGAGCAAAGGAAGGTCTAGCTTGCATCATTGGAGTTCCAAGGCTATGCACTAGTATGGTGGGATCATCTTGTCAAGGAAAGAAGAAGAACCTTGGATCCGGCCATCACTACATGGGAACAAATGAAGGCCTTGATCAAAGCTTGTTTTGTACCTCAACATTATGCTAGGGAGCTGAGGCAAAGGTTGGAGAACCTTAGACAAGGAGCCATGAGTGCCGAAGAGGTCTACACCTCTATGCAAATGGCAATGGTGAAAGCTAATGTGGTTGAAGATGAGGAGTCTACAATGGGTAGGTATCTACACATTTAAAACTCATCTTTGGCTAATGAAATTGATTTGTATCCTTATAGTACCATATGGAGCTGCTGCATTTGGCAATCAAAGTAGAGAAGAAGACAAAGGCTAGGAACCAAGGTGCCAAGACAAGCTTTGGAGCTACAAGCTCATGGAAAGCACAAAACAGCCGGCCCCAAGGATCCTACAGCCGTGAGCCTACATCCACCAAGGAGGACCGAAAAACATCAACCATGGACCAAGGAGCACAAAGAAGGAGCTCAACACCTCATTCATCTTCTAGACCCTTGAATGAGCCTTCAAGTGGTCCTAAAGGGAGTACCTCTAACTCTACTCTTCGTTCTAGAGATATTGTGTTTTAAATGTCAAGGTAGAGGTCATTACATGAGGGATTGTCCTAATAAGAAAATTCTTATTTTAAATCAATTTGGACAATATGAGAGTGAGGATGAGCATGAAAATGATGATAACACCCACCTTAATGGATTGCATGAAATTGGTAGTGATAGTGATGAGGGCATTGAATATGAGCATGGAGAATCATTAATAACTAGAAGAACTTTGCATGCTAAGCTAGCTCCATGTGAGGATAATCAAAGAGAGAACCTTTTTCATACTAGATGTCTAATTAAAGGGAAGATGTGTAATATGATCATAGATGGAGGTAGTTATTGCAATATAGCTAGCACTGATTTGATTAATAAGTTGCAAATTACCATATTTTATCACCCTAGGCCTTATAAATTGCATTGGATGAATGATTGTGGGGAATTAAAAGTAAATAAGCAAGTTAGAGTTACTATCACTTTAGGTAGCTATGAGGGCACCATTACTTGTGATGTAGTTCCCATGCAAGCTTGTCATATTCTTTTGGGACGTCCAAGGCAATTTGATAGGAGAGGTAAGCATTATGGTTTTACTAATAGGCATACATTTGAATTTAATGGTCAAATACTAACTCTTAAGCCTATGACACCATTGCAGATTGCTGAATTTTATGAGAAGAAGAAGGAGTTGGGTGTGGAGCAAAATGAGGTGAAAAAGAGAGGGGATAGCTCACGGTCTAAAATAGAACCCACGGCCAAGATTAGTACCACCCTATTAGCCACACCTTCTAGTGTCCTTCTAGCATCCAAGGAGGAGTACATCCTAGATTACACCCCTTTAGATGTCATTCTTGTGAGCTTGTGCAAGAGCTTAGTGACTTTGAGTGATGAAGCCAAGGTCACCCTACCTAAGCCCATCCTAGCTATCCTAGATGAGTTTAGTGATGTGTTTCCTGACGAGATTTCGGCTGGCCTTCCACCTTTTAGAGGTATTGAGCACCAAATAGATCTTATTCCCGGTGCTACACTCCCAAACCGTCCAGCCTATAGGATGAACCCTAAGGAGAGCCAAGAGATCCAAAACCAAGTCCAAGAACTCCTAGATAAGGGTTATGTAAGGGAGAGTTTGAGTCCTAGTGCCGTTCCCGTCCTCTTAGTGCCTAAGAAGGACAATACATGGAGGATGTGTGTTGATTGTAGAGCCATCAACAACATCACCATTAAGTACCGCCATCCTATCCCACGTTTAGATGACATGTTAGATGAGTTGAATGGAGCCACATTGTTCTCTAAGATAGATCTTAGGAGTGGTTATCACCAAATCAGAATGAGGGAGGGAGATGAGTGGAAAACGGCATTCAAGACCAAGTTTGGTCTTTATGAGTGGCTAGTGATGCCATTTGGTTTAACCAATGCTCCTACCACATTTATGAGATTGATGAATCACGTGTTGAGACACTACATTGGTAGGTTTGTTGTGGTTTACTTTGATGACATCCTCATCTATAGTAAGTCACTTGAAGAGCATGAGGAACATTTGAGGAAAGTACTTGCAACTCTTAGAACTAAATATTTGTATGCTAATTTGAAGAAATGTGAGTTTAGTACTATTCAAGTTGTTTTTCTTGGTTTTGTAGTGAGCACAAGAGGTCTAGAGGTGGATGGAGAGAAGATCAAGACAATCCAAGAATGGCCTACTCCCGCAACCGTCGGTCAAGTGAGGAGTTTCCACGGCCTAGCAACCTTCTATAGACGTTTTGTGCGAGATTTCAGCACCATAGCAGCCCCACTCACGTCCTTAACAAAGAAGAAGGTGCCATTTGTGTGGGGAGATGCTCAAGAGAAGGCGTTTAAGGAGTTGAGGTGGCGGCTGTCCCATGCACCTCTCCTGGCTCTTCCGGACTTTACCAAACCTTCTGAGGTCGAGTGTGATGCTTCGGGTATTGGCATTGGAGGAGTACTGATGCAAGAGGGTAAGCCACTAGCCTTCTTTAGTGAGAAATTAAAGGGAGCATGTTTAAACTACTCGACCTATGATAAAGAACTTTATGCATTGTTTAGAGTATTAAAAACATGGCAACATTATTTATGGCCTAGTGAGTTTGTCCTACGTACCGATCATGAGTCCTTAAGACATTTTAGGATTCAAGATAAGTTAGATAGGAGACATGGTAGATGGATGGAGTTTATAGAAACTTTTCCTTATATCATAAAGTATAAAAAGGACAAGGATAATGTTGTAGCGGATGCTCTCTCTAGGAGACATTCTTTAATCACAACTATGGATTCTAAGGTCTTAGGTTTCTATTATATTAAGGATTTATATGTTGATGATTCTGATTTTGGAGACATATTTAAGCAATGTGCATCTAGAGGAGCCTTTGATAAGTATTACTTGTTTGAGGGTTTTCTATTTAGAGTTGATAAAGTGTGCAAGTGTTCCCTTAGGCTATTACTTGTTGAGGAAGCCCATATGGGAGGCTTAATGGGGCATTTTGGGAGAGATAAGACTTATCACATGCTGCATTCACATTTTTATTGGCCTCATATGCTTAGAGATGTAGAGAACTTGCTTAAGAGATGTCTTGTGTGTTTAAAGGCTAAGGCTAGATTGAAACCTCATGGATTGTATACCCCCTTACCCACGCCTAAGTCACCTTGGGAGGATATTAGTATGGACTTCATTGTTGGGTTACCTAGGACTAAAAAGGGAAGAGATTCGATTTTTATGGTAGTAGATCGATTTTCTAAAATGGCCCATTTTATTGCTTGCCATAAGACTGATGATGCTTATAATGTAGCTAACTTGTTCTTTAGGAAAATTGTTAGATTACATGGAGTACCTAGGACTATAGTGAGTGATAGAGATGTTAAATCTCTTAGTTTCTTTTGGAAAACTCTTTGGGGTAAATTAGGGATGAAGTTGTTGTTTTCGACTTCTAGTCATCCTCAAACGGATGGTCAAACCGAAGTAACTAATAGGACGTTAACAACCATTTTGAGGGCTGTTTTAAAAGATAATTTGAAAGCTTGGGAAGATGTCTTGCCTCATGTAGAATTTGCATATAATCGTACATTACATTCTTCTACTAACCTAACTCCTTTTGAGTGTGTCTATGAGTTGAATCCTTTGAGCCCTTTTGATCTTATACCGTTGCCCATTGAGGAGAGAGTAGATTTTAATGCAGGAAAACAGGTGGAGATCATCAAGGAAATGCATGAAAGGACATGCAAAAGGCTATAGGAGAAGGGGAGGCAAGTGGCAGCCAAGGCTAATAGGAATCGCAAGCAAGTGTTGTTCGAACCGGGAGACCTCGTGTGGCTGCATTTGAGGAAGGATAGGTTCCCGGAAAGGCACAAGTCCAAGCTATCACCTAGGGGAGACGGACCATTCAAAGTACTACGTAAGGTTGGCAACAATGCTTATGTACTAGAGCTTCCGGAGGACTATGGAGTGAGCCCTACTTTCAACGTAGGAGATCTAAGTCCCTTTGAGTCAAGTGATGCGGATGGTGATGATTCGAGGACGAATCCTTCCCAAGAAGGGGAGTATGCTGAGGGACCATCACCAACAGCCGCTACTAGTCCTACAATGCAAGGGCCAATCACTATATCAAGGGCAAGTGCAATTCAAGAGGAGGTGTCCAACTTGTTGGTGTCCTTAGCTCCTAAGGAGACCATTGATGATCCATTGCTGACTGAGGCTTCCTTAGTCACGTTAATGACGATTCCCATAGACTTGGACCTAGAAGGGAGACCATGCACACGTGATTTGGAGCCATGTAAGAGCAAAGAAGAGACACTTGTTCCGGAATTGCAAGAAATGGAAGATTGAGGCTTTTGGAGCTTCTTTTGTATTTTATATCATCTTTTGGTATAAAATGAAAGACTTTTTATAACCTTTAGGTTCAAAACATTTTAAGGGTTATTTTTATTTGTTTTAGTTGTTTTATTTGTTTTATTGTCCTTTTGACAAATGTTATTCCTTTTTTTAGATAGGAGGCTTTCTAGGCATATAAAAAGCCTCCCTTAGCTTCTTTCCTGATTAGATAGATTTTAGCAAAACTTGATAAACCATCTCTTTGAGAGCTTTTGTTCATATTCAGAAAATTCAATCAATAAAGTGAGCCAATTGATTGAATCGTTGTGAATCCCTGCTAGATTGTTCTTGTGTGTGTTAATCTTAGAGATTGGTGCTACTAGTCAGTACTAGTCCCTCCTTGTGCTTATCTCCATTGAAGGCTTGTGTAAGGTTATAGAAGAAAGGGTTGAAGGTATCATCTTGCTTGAGTTTTGATCAATTTGATCAAGGTTCTTGTAAGGGAGTCTTTTGGTTCTTTTGGATCTACTTCTACCATACATCCTACGTCTCCTTTCATCCTCTTTTCTTCCATCTTTCCATCGTCATTTTCTTGTTCTAACAATCTGAATTTTGTGCCATTGGTCAAGGAAAAACGTCATTGTTGGTTTCAAGGATTCCCAATCTAGATCTTGTCATTCGCGGCCCTAATCCCGCATCAGCTACCAAATGCGTTGAGAACTCACTTTCAACTTCTTGGCTCTTGAAACCCAGGCCCTATGTTTAAGCGACATAGGGCTAATCTAACAAGCACTTGCTTTTGGTAAGTTACAATCTTATCAACTAGTTGCATACTTTTTATTGTTATTTATGTCGTTACAGAGTTATTGTAGTGTTATTTTAGTCGAATGAACTAAACCTGAAAGACATTACATTTTTACTCTTTTTCACCCACGTTAATTTTACTTAAAACACACCAAAAAAAAGACATTAAGTTTTGTTGGATATATATTTAATGTGTCAGAGTATGTACTCCTTCTCTTTTAGTTAGATCTTATCTTAATAAAGATTGAATCCTTAAATCTCGGTTGCATAAGTTCTGATGGTACAACTCGGGTTTTAGTGTAAAATAGTAAAATTTTTTGAGTGTGTGAGAACAACGCCGTACCCGAATCACCAGTGGCGGGCGCAGGATTTTGAAAGGGGGGGCAAAAATTTATTTTCGATAAAAATATCTATGAAAATAAAATAACGATAAAAACAAAGTCAATATGCCATTTACTTACAATAAACAAAAATACAAAAAAAAATTACACTTAAAGGCGCGGTCGTTGACCGCACCTCTATTTGTGTTTTTATCTATATATACTACTAAAGTAGACTACACTAATGTTGTTGTGGCGCCCCCACAATATTTCTCGGATTAGTTCTTTTACTAAATCAAGAACTAAGCCAATAAATCTTTTTTCATTAAAACAAAATCTAAAAAAATATTTTCTTAACTAATCTTTTAAAAAATTAAACCAAAAAGCTAAGTTTATCACGTTCTAGACTTCTCTGCTATGTTTTATTAAAATAAAAAAATATTAAAAATCTAACAAAGTCTAATTCCACAATTTACGTTGTGTGATCATAAAACCTAAATCTATATATATACACTACTTACACTACTAAAGTAGACTACACTAATGCTGACGTGGCGCCCTCATAATTTTTCTCGGATTTTCTTTTACTAAATCAAGAATTAAGCCAATAAATCTTTTTTAATAAAACAATTTTTTTTTAACTAATCTTTTAACAAATTAATCCAAAATTTTAAGTATATCACGTTCTAGACTTCTCCGGTACGTTTTATTAAATTAAAAAACATTAAAATCTAACAAAATCTACTAATTTCACAATTTACGTTGTGTGATCATAAAACCTAAATTTCTCTTGTACGTGAATAATACCTCATCCTTTTTCTGACAGTTTTTGTTTTCCAATATTGATCATATTTCTTCATCTTTTTCACGGTTGTGATAATTTGAAGATTGGATATTTCAAAGTTGTTTCGTCTAAATTTTCAGGCTATCCCCTACGTTTTCAATCATCACACTCATTCTGCTATTGTTTATTCATTCCTTAATGTGTTTTCAATAAATGTTATTTCAACAACTTTGGTTTTCATTATTCCGTGTTTATGAAAGTATTTCCCCTTCCGCCTTTCTTCTCACTTACCTACTCGTAGACAGATTTTTTGAGATCCGTCTGTGAAGATCCATCAATATTTAATATACCCGCACAAGGTGCGGGATATGAACTTGTTATCTTTATTTTGGATATTAAAACGTTGTCCTCGACAACGCGTTTTACAAATATGAGTGCGGTCTAAGACCGCGCTTCTAATCCAAACAACAAATCTCGTGCATTTTGGTAAATTATTTCACTCCGAGACTAAAACGGGAAATTCTTTTAAAATTTTGTTCACTTCGGCAAAACATCCAAAAAAGCATTTAAATGTAAACAAGAATAGTGATATTTAAAAAAATAATAAATTGTAGAAAACAATTTTATAAACGAGAGAAGCCACAACCTATTTTGAAATAATTTTTTTTTAAAAAAAATTTTGGGCCCTGCGGATCACCTATTTCTCCCTAATTGATATAGACCTTGTTGAGTGCCAGCATATGTACGGAACCCCGGTACATATGCTGATGACAACATCTCTTCTTGATTATTAGGGCTGCAGGATACCTTTCACCCACCTCATATATAAGGACACACATTATTCCCCATATCAAAAGTAGCAAATAACGGACTTGTTACACAAGATGGAAATAGCTCCACTCAACCAAGTTGGGGGACCCTCAGCCATGAACTTCCCCAACATTAATAAGTTGGGTTATAAAGATAGAAAGGTGAAAGGTTGATCGAAAACGCTAATACCCCGCTCTCGCACGTCACCCCCCTACGGGACTCCTAGCCGCACCTTCGGCCTACTCGAAAGATCAATAGAGTAAATAAGCTATGGGTCCCTTGTATATTATTGTTTTAATGTACTGAGTAAGGTGTAATCCTTTGCATCTATTGCAACTAGGTCGGATCGAGGCTCTACTCCGGCTCTTTTGAGATGGAGCTGTCATTATTGATGTCGGCAAATAGCAAAAGTTTTATTTTTGAGCTAGAAAGAAAGAATAATGGTTTTGAGTGATGTTGAAAGGATACCTACAAATGTAGGTTAATTTCATCGGGGTGTGAAAGGAACGGGAGATCACCCCTAGTTTTCAAGTCCGCTCGTCCGGCTCCAGGATACCTTTCGCCTACCTCATCTTTACACTCTTGAGGAATTGCACAATATATGATCTGGGTTATAACCACATATTTATAAAATACTTTTACCAACATCTGGAGAAACCTCTTAAGAGATCAGCGGTGACTAGCTAAAAACCATCCTGCAGCTCGGCTGTAGGCACAGTCATCACCTCATCTTGATGTGGTACAAAATATGGCTTATCATACGTGAAAATTCATTGAAGAAAATGACATTTGCATGTGGGTACCAAGGATTCTTGTGTTCGGTATGTACTCCCGGTTTATAAGTTGCCAAAGCCAAATTTTACTTTTTTTATAAAAAAGTAAAGGTTCTTATGCTCCTTTGACCATTCCTATACTATTTTCTTTTCATACACTTGTCGACTCCAATATAAAAACTAAAAAGATGTGAACTCCATTGATAATAAATTTACATAAGGATTGATTTGTCTCAATTCTCTCTGTAACTCGAATAGGCTTGAATATTATGTTAAGAAAATAGTATATTATGTTAATATTTCTAGTTATATTGGAGTCGACAAGTATATGAAAAGAAAATAGTATATTATGTTAATATTTCTAGTTATCTTAGCTAGCGTTACAGTTTTATCAACAAGTTTAATGGTGTTTATTCATTCTTTACATCTCTTTATTTAATATGCAAGCCTAAACTAAGATCATAAGTCATGATCATACTTGTTGTAAGACTCAGCTGGTTTCAAATTGGAGATAGTAATTTTGTCATTATTTTCAAAATATCTTGTTATAATTTTATTTTAGTAAAACGTTTTTAAAAAAAGATTGAATCTTTACACTTTTTTTTGAGGAAAGCATCAAATCTCTACGTTTGGACTTTTACTTGATGACAACTGGCAACGAGAAAGGCACAAAAACGGGAGTATATGATTTGCACCTCAGAGTACGAATTAATGGTCGATTCGGTCAGATTTACCTCGTTGTAAATACAACACGGGAGGATCAATGACTGCTTATCTATAAGTTCATAACATTCGCTTATATTAATAATGATATATACCCGGAATCGACCTCTCCTCGCCCTCTGCTTCTCCTCCTCTTTCAGCCTAAAACTACAAGGAGAAGAATGTAGAATGTTGTTCAAAGGAAGAACTCGTATACACATGACTTAAAGTGAAGTCAAAGTCAACAAAGAATCTCAAAGGATATAGTCATATCTTCCTCTGAATTGGGCATCCTCATCAGGAAACTGGATGTCCAGCTCTAGCCAAGCTAGATCTCTCTGAAGCTGAGGCTGAACGGTCAGTCTCGCAATCGCCTTCTCTCGAGGCGTCTTCCTGCTCAGGGCGTCAGCTACAACATTCACCTTCCCTGGATGATACAAAATCTCAAGGTCAAAGTCCTTAATCAACTCAAGCCATCGACGCTAGCGGTTATTCAACTCCCGCTGCGTAAAGATATACTTTAGACTCTTATAGTCTTTGAAGATTTGACATGTGGCACCATACAGGTAATGTCTCTAGATCTTCAAAGCATGAACTACCGCTGCTATGAAATATTTACAACGTATATTTCTTTACCGGTTTAGGCACATACAACGGGACCCATAGGGCTGATCTAAAATCTTTATTCTAAGCTGTTGTTCGATTAGAATAACTTAGTTTAGAAATCAACCTTTATACTCTTTTTAAGGGTGGAATCATGTTTGTTTTATTAGCTCAATATTCAATCTAAGAAAACTTTAAATTGAATAATAGAACAGTTCATAGTGCAAACTTTATAAAGGAGTGTGTTACGCTAGAGATGTGTAGCACAAAAGTCTTACAATTTATAACTCGATATATTCTCCTAACTCCTAGCGAACCCACTGTGTATGGGTCATTTTGTAGTAAGGATAGTACTCCGAGGTCGAACACGAAGACTAAGGTGAAATCAAATCAAACAAGTGATCATAGATAGTGCAATTCTAGTCTAAGAAAAGAGAAAGAAATAAAGAAATGAAAATCATGATATTTTTTGTTGGGTTTTTATGGTGATCAAACAAAGATCAGAAATCATGAAAGATTATAAATCAAACGAACAACTCAAACTAGCAACACAAACACAAGATGTGAGATCAAATTAAGAAAAGCGGATTCTAGGGATATGTTGGGAAAGGGTGTTTCTCCAATGGGATCAATCACCGGGTAGGTCTCATGGTCCACTAATCCCGCACCTAAGGTCCTATTACCGGGTAAGTCTCTAGGAACCTAAGGACGAGAATTCTACACAAACCGGATTGCTATCTAGGGGTCAAACCTCTCTTTACCGGGTAAGTCTCGGGAAGGCAAGTCCTAAGCAACAATCCTTGCACACTCAATCCAATAGCGGCTTGTGAGGCTCACTACTACCTAGAGTTTGTCATCTTTGGTATCTAAGATCGGGAATTACCGGGTAAGTCTCTTCCCTAACTTAGTTTGCTAGCATTAGGTCACCCTAAGCTA
The DNA here is from genome assembly GCA_033239045.1 of Fagopyrum esculentum. Taxonomy (NCBI): domain Eukaryota; kingdom Viridiplantae; phylum Streptophyta; class Magnoliopsida; order Caryophyllales; family Polygonaceae; genus Fagopyrum; species Fagopyrum esculentum. Next base: position 85,778,962 of record BSUD01000003.1, on the reverse strand, counting down.
GATAAGGATTAACAAACACTAGGATTTCAACAATCTAACATCCTAACATTCAGATTTATCAATTTAAGCACAAACAAAACAAACCACGGCCTGATCATACGAAACCACGGCCGTGGTTTATGAGGAACATGTCGTGATTATGGTCGGGGGTTAGGATTCAAGCATGCAAGTCATCCAAAGGTACATTCAAGTCTATTCTATCATATTCCAAGCCATCACCATCATTCTATCACCCTAGAATCACAACAACTTAGCCAACAACATGCATTTTAAGATCCAAACTCATCAGGTAAGCATACATGGTTTCCATAGCAAGAAAGTGAAATAAGAGTGAAAAGAAACAAGTAAACTTAGCTGAATATGAGTTTAAACAAGACTTACAACCCTTCAAAAACATCTCCAAATCGTTCATTACAACACTTCCAAAAGCTTCTCAACAAAAGTCACTAAAAACCACTCAAAATCTCACTCTACATCTAATGTTTGATGATCTTCTTCTTCTCTCAAAATGAGAATGTTTTTGTGTTCTTCCAAGTCTTCCCCCTTACAATGGATGATGAGAGAGTGTCCAAAAGCCAGCCTGCAGGCTCAACCAAGTTCACACTCAACCAAGAAAAGCAAAGGTCGGGCAAAGAAATCGCGTGACAAGTGTCAAGGTTGTCCAGACAGAAACCACGGGCGTGGAAATGGCCTATGAGCTGTGGTTCTGCACCAGAAACCCTCCTTGGATCACCAAGTTATGAATTGGTGCAAGGCATGCATCAATAAGGTATTTCGTGTTCTCCTTTGCACCTAGTTTACTCTTTAATGAGTCCGGAAGTGTGCCATTACGAGGAATGATCCTCGAATATATCGATTAAGTCTTAAAGCTCCCCAAAATACCTACAAAACCGACAAAAGCTTGTGTAGACGTCTATTTCGACAATATGGATGAATTAAGCGTAAACGTCACGAACTAATGTCAAACCATGCATGAATAACGAGAAAAACTATCTAAATGAATGTCTAAACTAACGTCATAAATCATGTCATCAAAATACCCCATACTTGCCATTTGCTTGTCCCCAAGCAAGGTTCAAAACTAAGCTACAATATGGCATGAGTTATGAATGTGAAAAAACGGAAAATATTTTTGCAATTGTGCTTCTAGTCATAAATCACCTTCATAGTGATGTTCATGGCAAAGGATGAGGAAATGTGTATCAAGAGAATAAATTCATGGAAAGACAATCACACTTAGCTTGAAATCATATATGCAAAGTAAATCAAGAATGTCTAGATGATCATGAAGACAGCAAATCTAAATCACTTAAGTCAAAACACATGTATATAGAGGTAATGACTTAGGAAAGAAGAGTCCAAGAAACGTTGTTATAGGTGGGAATTTTTTTGGTTATGTGATGCTAATCCGAGAAAGGAACTAACTCCACAACTTCATTTTTGTTCAACTCCACCGTAAGTGTATATTTCTCCATTTGTTTCTTCGGTTTCTTTTCTTTTTCTTCTTTCATTTATTTTTGAGATAATGGCACTGGTGTACAAAAGCCGAAACCTTGGTGATTAGCGGACCTCGGGATTTTTCCGAGGTGCCTCACACCGGGCACAAATAACAATACTCGTTAGGACTATCGGTTAATCCGACTTTGGCAAGACACAAACACCCGATTATGTGAATGATGCCGAGTTACTCGTCATCAAAACCAACGTCCCCAAACCTATATTTTTTTTCTACACTTTCACAACAAATTCAGCACTTCATTCACAACATTCATTCATCAACAACTTCACCCCACACTTGCTTTTCACACACAACACACTATCATGCTCCTATTCCCGGATGGGTCAAAAGAGGCCAAATTTATATCAAGTGAGGTGCTACAAACAACATGGGGGAAAACCTTCCTCACCACATAAGGACCCGTCCATCTTGACTTAAGCTTTCCGGGGAAGAGCTGCAACCTTGAATTGAAGAGAAGGACTAAGTCACCTGCACTCAATTCTTTTGGGATTAGACGTTTGTCATGCCAACGCTTGATCCTTTCTTTGTAAATCCGGGCATTTTCATAGGCATCCAACCGGATCTCCTCAAGAGCATTTATGTCTAGCAACCTCTTCTCACCGGCTTCCTTGAGGTTAAAATTCAACCACCTTATAGCCCAATATGCCCTATGCTCCATCTCTACCGAAAGGTGGCAAGACTTGCCATAAACTAGCTTGTAGGGAGTGGTGCCAATTGGTGTCTTGAAGGCGGTTCTATATGCCCACAAAGCATCATCAAGCTTCATGGCCCAATCTTTTCTTGTCTTAGAAACCGTCTTCTCCAATATCCCCTTGATCTCCCGGTTGAAGATCTCAACTTGGCCACTAGTTTGGGGATGGTAAGGTGTGACCACCTTATGAGTCACCCCATACTTAGCCGAAAGTGTCCCAAAGTTCCTATTGGTGAAATGCTTCCCTCCATCACTTATGATCACTCTTGGTGTTCCAAACCTAGGGAAGATGACTCGGTTGAAGAACCGCACCACTACTTTGGCATCGTCTGTTGGAGAGACGATTGCTTCCACCCATCTTGACACATAATCCACCGCCAATAGAATGTAGAGGTTATCACATGAAGAGGGGAATGGCCCCATGAAGTCCACACCCCAAACATCAAAGACCTCAACCTCTTGGATATTGTTCAAGGGCATCTCATTTCTTCTTGAGATGTTTCCTGTCCTTTGGCAAGCGTCACAAGCTACTACAAAATTTTGCACATCCTTAAACAAGTTAGGTCAATAAAAACCGGATTGCAATACCTTTGCACACGTTTTGTGTGAGCTAGCATGGCCTCCACATGGCAAGGAGTGTCAATGACGGATGACACTCTCCATCTCGTCCTCCGGAATGCACCTCCTAAAGACTCCATCCGGTCCTCTCTTGAACAAGAGAGGCTCACTCCAATAACAATGCCTCACATCCTTGAAAAACTTTTTCCTTTGGGCATATGATAAACCGGGAGGCACCTCTTCACACACAAGATAGTTTACAATATCTGCAAACCATGGCTCACTGCCTCTAGACACTTGAAGTATGCACTCCTCCATTACTTGCAATTGCTCATCCCGGAATGAGTCATCAATCGGGATGTCATCTCTTTCAATCTCCAACGGTGGTAGCCTACTAAGATGGTCCGCTACTGAATTTTCGGAACCTTTCTTGTCCCGAATCTCCAAGTCAAATTCTTGGAGGAGAAGGATCCACCGAATGAGGCGAGGCTTGGTATCTTTATTTGTGAGGAGATAACAGATCGTAGCATGATCCGTGTACACAATAACCTTTGCTCCAACAAGATATGACCGGAACTTCTCAAAGGCATACACTACCTCTAGCAACTCCTTCTCGGTTGTGACATAGTTGAGTTGGGCATCATCTAGCATCTTGCTAGCATAGTAGACGACATGTGTAAGCCCATCTTTATTTTTTCCTAAAACAGCCCCAATAGCCACATCACTCGCATCACACATTACTTCAAATGGTAAGCCCCAATCCGGAGGTTGCATGATGGGGGCCGAGATCAAAGCATCCTTCAACCTACAAAATGCTTCAAGACAATCCTTGGAGAAAACAAACTCAACATCCTTCATTAGGTTAGTGAGAAGCTTAGAAATTTAAGAGAAATCTTTTATAAACCTCTGGTAAAAACCGGCATGCCCTAAGAAACTCCTTACCCCATTCACCAAGGTAGGTGGTGACAACTTCTCTATCGTTTATATCTTTGCTCTATCAACCTCAATGCCTCGGTGGGAAACCAAGTGTCCCAACACTATGCCTTCACTCACCATGAAGTGGCATTTCTCCCAATTCAATACAAGATTAGTTTCCTCACATCTCTTCAACACCAAAGACAGATTAGCCAAACAATTATCAAATGAAGAGCCATACACCGAGAAATCATCCATAAACACTTCCATAATGTTCTCAATATATTCAGAAAAATAGTCATCATACACCTTTGAAAGGTGACGGGTGCATTACACAACCCAAATGGCATCCTTCTATATGCAAATGTTCCCCAAGGAAAAGTAAATGTTGTTTTCTCTTGGTCATCCGGGTGAATAGAAATTTGGAAAAACCCACTATAACCATCAAGGTAAGAAAATGTGAATGTTGAGCTAACCTTTCTAGCATTTGGTCAATAAAGGGAAGAGGGAAGTGATATTTCCTAGAGGCCACATTAAGTTTCCTATAGTCAATACACATTCTCCACCCCGTAACCTTTCTAGTTGGGATTAGTTCATTGTTCTCATTAGTTACTACGGTCATACCACCCTTCTTAGGAACAACATGAACGGGACTAATCCATTTACTATCCGAAATCGGGAAAATGATTCCCTCATCTAGCAACCTTTAAGATCTCTTTCTTGACTACCTCTTTCATGATAGGGTTCAATCTTCTTTGAGGATCCCATTTTTGCAATCCACTAAGCATCCGGATGTTGCTAAGAATGGCCTCCCTAAAATGATAGGAACCGGGTAGTCCGCCGGGATGTCCAAAACAACGAAATTGATTGGCACATATAACTTCCCAAGCTGAACCGGTATGTCCTCTAGGATTCCACGGGGTGAGTAATTGAACGGTCCTCCATATAGAGGGTCATCTTGACCGGCTTCGGTTCTCCTAGCCCAACCTTGTTGCAAAGTGCAAGCGGGATAATGCTTACACTTGCTCCAAGGTCACATAGGGCCTCATATTGCACTTCTCCAACTCCAATTGGCACACAAAAAGACCCTGTATCTCACAGCTTGGGAGACATCTCCTTCCTCATAGTTTGAATCAACTCGGAAGACCTCTTTGTCATCCTCACTTCTCCATACTCCTCCAACTTCCTCTTGTTGGAGAGTATCTCCTTCAAAAACTTTCCATAGGCCAGCATACCTAGAATTGCATCCATGAACGGAATGTTAATATGTAATTTAGACATGAATTTAAGGAATTTACCGAAATGTTTATACAAACGAGCTCTTGCTCGTGATTGTGGAAATGGTAGTGGTGGCTTGTATGGAGGAGGTGCCACATATGTTGGCTCATCATCTTTGCTCTTGCCTCCTTCTTGCAATGGTTCTTCCTCCACTACTAATTGCTTCCCCTTGTCATTCTCCTTTGGTGAGGGATCTTCCATGCTCAGCCCACTCCTTGTGGTAATGGCCAACACTTGGCCTCTTGGATTGTCCTCGGTCCTTCCGGGAAGCTTTCCCAGATCTCTTTGTGTCTCACCCGCCTTTTGGAACACTTGTGCTTCTAGCACCTTTTGATCTCTTTAAATGGATGCCACCGTGCTCTCAAGCCCACTCAACCTCCCTAGCAATTGTTCAAACATCAATTCGGTCCTATCCTTTGGAGGTTGAGCAAAACCGGGTGGAGGCTCTTGTGAAGCCTTAGGTGGTGGGGTTGCGCTTGTGGAAGCGGGAGGGTTCAAGGCACCATCCGAATTAGAATATGAGAACCCGGGATGGTTGTGATTAGGCCAGTAATTGTTGTAATATCGGTTGTTGTTGTTGAAGTTTTTAGGACCTTGGTAGTTGTTGAAATTGCCTCTTCCCATGTAGTTAACATCCTCCTCTTTGGAAGCCAAATTGGCTTGCACTTGCACTTGAGGACTTGCTTGACTCTTCAAGGTTGTGGTACACAACTCCGTCAAGGACTTAAGCTCATTGTTTATTGCATCAAGTTTGTAGTTGCTCATGGTGACTTCACTTACTTCATATGCTCCCGATTTCCTCCCATCACTCTTCTTATGGGAGTACTTCTCTATCACCAAGGCTTGCTTCTCTACAAAATTCCAAGCTTCATCCACATTCTTCTCCATGAATGTTCCCCCAGAAAGTGATTGGAGCTTGAATTGACTATCTTCATCAAGCCCCTTGAAATAAATCCCCAATAGCTCTATCTTCGGTATCGTATAGTGTGGACAATCTAGGAGGAGGTCCTTGAACCTCTCCCAAGATTTGAATAGGCTCTCCTTATCCTTCATCACGAAGGCATTGATCTTCCCTCTTAGCTCGGTTGTCTTGGAAGGTGGGAAGAACTTTGTAAGAAATTCGGTTGTCATCTCCTCCCAAGTACCCACACGTCCTAGTGGAATGGATTGGTACCAAGCTAAGGCTTTATCCTTAAGTGAGAAGGAAAAATCCCTAAGCTTGTGGTTGTTACTCAACAATATAGGTGGCCTTAGAGTCTCCATCAAGATCTCATAATTCATCAAGTGTTGATGAGGAGACTCTCCTTCCATCCCTCCAAATTGATTGTGCCGGATCATTTGTAGCACTTGAGGGCGGAGCTCGTAGTCATGGGCTACGGGATCTCCTAAGTTTACACCCTGACGGTGCACTCTTTGGGCTGGATCCATACGTTGACCTAGCGTTTGTGGCTCCTCAATGATAATAGGCTCATTCCGTACATGAACCGCCGGTTGCGGTGGTGGTGGAGGTGGTGGTTGATGAAGATTAAGCTCCCTTTGCACAAGAGTTTGCCTAATCTCTTCAATTTCCCTCCTAGTTGCTTCTTGCCTCTCATTTGCAAGTCTCCTCTCATTCTCCAAGGCTTCATCCCTTAGCCTAATTTGCTCTAAGGCATCATTCAACTCAGCTTGAAGATCTCTTCTGGCCATCCCCTTGTTCTTCTTCTTAGTGCCCTTGAATCTAGTCTTAAGGGTTTTCTCCGGTTCGGGATCGAATGGAGCTAAATCCTTACCACGAGATCTTCGCATGCACCTACAGAATAAGAGAGTTCCTGAAAAATCAAAGACACAAACCAAACAAGATCAAAAGCAACAAGAAAGACCTACACTATAAACAATCACACACAATGATTCAATCTAGACCTAGTCTCCGGCAACGGCACCAAAAACTTGTTACGCTAGAGATGTGTAGCACAAAAGTCTTACAATTTATAACTCGATATATTCTCCTAACTCCTAGCGAACCCACAGTGTATGGGTTGTTTTGTAGTAAGGATAGTACTCCGAGGTCGAACACAAAGACTAAGGTGAAATCGAATCAAACAAGTGATCATAGATAGTGCAATTCTAGTCTAAGAAAATAGAAAGAAATAAAGAAATGAAAATCATAATATTTTTGGTTGGGTTTTTATGGTGATCAAACAAAGATCAGAAATCATGAAAGATTATAAATAAAATGAACAACTCAAACTAGCAACACAATCTGATACGGGAACATCCAAGCCAATTAATGGATCCAACATTCCAAGTCCATCATGATGCTGATGAAGGGTCAAGCTCTAAGATGATTGCATTGCTCAACTTACTCTTGTCCAAGGACCGTCATGGTCATCTCAACCTGGAGTCCAGATTCATTGAGCTAACTCCATCTTCACCACCTCAAGGGACTTTAACAAGAGCGCAAGCTAAACGTCAAGCTGAGATGGATGCTTTTTTCCTAAACATGGTCCATGAAGCTCAACCAAGTCCACCTTCATCAAGTCTAAGGACCATCTTGTGGATCAGCCACGAACACATCCCAACCAAGATGATTAATGGAGCTTAAATGGTATTTCTAGTTGCTCGGCAGGCCTTGGGACGCATTTCAAAGGATAGACGGAGGCCTTGAAATCAGATACAAGGGGTTTCACGTGTGTGCATGTGCATGGCTAGAACATTCATTTAAGTATGTGGACGTGAGAGGCTGAATAGGAGAGTTTAATTAGGCCCAATTGTGTTCTATGTTTGCTGAGCTTTATTTACCTCTCTCTCAATGTAATTATTGTAATTAGTTTCTTTTTTCTGTTTTAGAATAAAAGGTCTAGGATGTATATAAAGCCTTTTCTCTCTTCTTTTGTAGTTAGACAAGTTTTATACAAGTTTTGCTGAGAGCATTTTCAGAATTGAATCCAAGAGAATTCAATCATTCTTGTCTCGTGAGATTAGGTGTGCGTGATCTAGCTTTCTCGTTCTTGTGTATGGCAATCTTTTTCGGGATTGGTGTTGCAAGTCGAACAAGGCACCCTCTTCGTGCTCTCGATTCCCAGATCGATTGTGTGGAGTTGTAAGAAGCGGGGTCGAATCGTCACTGGTTTGGTTCTTGGATCTCGAATCCAAGGGTTCTATCATTGTTCCTTTCAGTTCTTCTTGTCCCTTTCTGTTTTCTTGTTTTCATTGTTGTCCTTATTTGTTAATTTTGTGTGTTATTCATTCTTCAGAACAGGTTGTTCGTCTAGATCCGTTCTTCATAGTTAATCTCCGTATCAATTGGTATCAGAGCATAGTTGACGTCCAACCACCAAAAAGAGTCGGTAAATCAATCATAAAATCACAAAAAGAGTCTGTTTTGATCATTGCAATTGATCATTGTCTTTTATTTGCGTCTATTTCCGTTTCTCTCTTCTACTCTAAGCTTTGTTTGAGTCTAATGAGTTTGTTCCTTGTTTGTGAGTCTGGACACCGGAAACCACCATAGCACCACACCAACCATCATCACACCACCATCAATCACCATTTTTCCCTCAGCCACATTAGCCTCACTTGAAGCATTTGTTTTTCTTCTACAGATCTGGCACGTTGAATTAGTTGCAACAATCTAGGAGCTGAGATTTGATCTTATCCTAAGGGTTTGCAACAGCTTGGCCCACATTTATCTAGAAACAAAATTTTGTTTTTATTTTCTTTCAATTTTTTTTTGTTTACTCTTTTTTCTAATTTCCTGAATCATAAAGTTCAAAAAATAGATAAAAAAAAGAAACAAAGAAATCCGAAATCAAAAAAAAAAAGAAAAGAAAAGGAATCAGATCTATTCATTTCATTCTAGTCTTGTTATTTCATTTCATGTTTTTATTTCATAGGTTGTAATTAGCCTAAGTTTGTTACTTGTACTTAGTGCTTTTTCAGCAAGTAAAGTGGACTTCAAGAAGGACTTAAGCTCAAGTATATAACCTCATTAGAAGGAAGAACCAAGTTGTCTCGTTGAGCCTATCTAACCACGCCAAGACCCTCACTAATTCCTATCCAATTGATACGGGGATTAGCTGCGAAGTACAAATCTAGACGAACAACCTGTTCTGAAGAATGAAGAACACACAAAGTTAACAAACAAGGACAACAATGAAAACAAGAAAACAGAAAGGGACAAGAAGAACCGAAAGGAACAATGATAGAACCCTTGTATTCGAGATCCAAGAACCAAACCAATGACGATTCGACCCCGCTTCTTACGACTCCACACAATCGATCTGAGAATCGAGAGCACGAAGAGGGTGCCTTGTTCGACTTGCAACACCAATCCAAAAGGAGATTGACATACACAAGAACGAGAAAGCCAAATCACACACACAAATTCACGAGACAAGAATGATTGAATTCTCTTGGATTTAGTTCTGAAATGCTCTCAGCAAAACTTGTATAAAACTTGTCTAACTACAAAAGAAGAGAGAAAAGGATTTATATACATCCTAGGCCTTTTCTTCTAAAGC
>BSUD01000003.1:85718510-85765890 GCA_033239045.1 Fagopyrum esculentum | reverse complement strand
AAGAATATATATATATATATATATATATATATATATATATATATATATATATATATATATATATATATATATATATATATATATATATATATATATATATATATATATATATATATATATATATATATATTTAAAAAATTTGTTTTGTTTGGATTTTTTTTAGCGTACAAAATAAGTTTAAGGTTTATTTTAATGTAAATTGTGTTAGGGAATAAGAACATAGAGATTTTGTAGATTTTGATATAATTATATTTAGTTAAAAAATATAAATTTTTAAAAAATTTATTTTGTTTGAATTTGTTTTTTAACGTGCAGGAGAAGCTTAAGTTTTATGCTTCATTGTTTGAAGCTTCTATACTGATTGGAACATATATCAGAAAGAACAACTTTAAATTTATGTTTTAAGAATGAATTTTATCAAAAACAATCTTCCAAAATTTTATATTAATACGATAAAGGTTAAAAAATATTACTCACTACTAGTCGTGTTAGTAGTGAGTAATATTTTTTAACCTTTATCAGACGGGACGACCTGAGAGACAACGTGCCGGACAAATAGGTGCAGAGCATTGAAAATCCTTCTTAACATAGGCTAATTTTGTGTTATGATCCAATCAGTACAGAAGCTTCAAACAATATGCATTGAAAGAATATCCGCTCAATATTCTTTCAATGCAGCATATTGCTACTAGCTGTGATTTCCCGAGACTCCTCTTTGAAAACGTCTAGTCTGATCAGTAGTTTGCACAAGAGGGGCGACCAGCCTGAGCCGCAGGGGCGGCCAACCCAAGCCGCAGGGGCGGCCACTTGCTCAATCAACTCTCCCGTCCGGCCTTCTTCTGCTCTTCGCGGTTATTCTTCCTTCCTTCCGTGCCGCGTCTTTGCCCCAATGAGTATCCCCTCTTGAGCATGTGTTCTTTGCTTATCCTAGAGTGTATACATGTTAGAAGCATGCTAGGATGGCCTTAGATAACCTTGTGGAATGTCATGTAGGCCCATACAAGGCGGGTCGGGTCAACCCAATTCAAACTAATCCTGGTCCAAAGAATATATCAGGTTATGGCACTTACAGTGACGGGAACAACATACAAATTGAACCAATACCATTTGCAGACTTGCAGTACGAATGTACCATATAAAAAAACAACTCTAAAACAATGTGGGATAGGATTTACTTATAACAAGTCCGACCATTTCGTCGGGAGTGAGTTTGAGTCGAACTTTTGACAAGCCAAAACTGAACAAATAACAGTACTTCCTCGCTAAGTAAGGGCCACGAGAAAGAGAGTTTCGACCGATAAATATATATGAGCTCCCACTCTAGACGCACAGATGATTATAATTGTTCAACCTCTGATAAAGAATGTCGAACTTCCAATTATATTAGTGGGTTTGCTAGCCACTAATAAAATATGTCATATAGCTATGAAACTAATTAAGCTCAACCAGCAGCATAAAGAGTTGTTGAAGTTGAGATATGCGTGCAAGAAGGTAACCGAGAGTCTGAGCGGAAGAAAGGTGAGCTTTAAATGTGAGAGGCGACTAGGGTGAGAAATGAAGCCTTTGAGAGCAACTATGGTGAGAAATAAAGCCTTTGAGAGCAGAAGTCGGTTGTTGCGTCAAGAGTGACAAAAATTACACTCAAAGATAGAGGTTGATTGAAAGAGGCAGTTCATAATGACAAGAGATGAAGAAAGAGAGTGAGAGTTGAAACTAAGAGAACTAGAGCGATAAAGGGCAAAGGAAATCCTAATTCTGGGTTGATTGAGCATGCCTTTTTTCCAAACGTGACCTAGAATAGAAACATGTCAAGGGCTTCTCTCGAGTGTCCCCCCGGCAAGGCCATGTCCGGAATTCCTCGTCGAGTTGTTCACTCAAACAGAGCAAGAGCAAGTCGGGCAAGTGAAGCAGGCATCTCGGAAGAAGCAGTCGGGAAAGAAGATCCGGTCCAATCCAGCGGCATTTCTTGAGTTGATGAGTTTCTTTTGGATGGAAAAAATATTATTACATTATGTTCTCACCTTAGTCTTAACCCAATTTTCTCTCCATTCTCGGATGTGACAGGTTTGATTGAAAACAGGTCCCGGTTTTTTTGGGGATTTTAGCCTAAAACTTCGGTCAGTACAGGTCGGTTATTCTAGGTTGAGTAATTTTTATTCATGTCTAATAGTGACGTGTGTAGTTGTGAATGGGTGCATATAGAGTAGAAAAAACTTGACTTGACCCTTGAAATCGACCCAACGAACCTTTATCCGCCCGAGAGCATAATTTTTCAAAAAAAAAAATGGCAAATACACAACCAACCCTCTTGAACCCAAATTCATAAATTACCTGAACACAAAAATGATCTTGACCATATTATACCCGTATATAATAGCCCGATCACGACCCGGAATAAAAAATGACTCTACCCGAATTAACCCGACCCAAAATAACCTGACAACCCTACCATCCCTACCAACCCGAACAATTGTGTCTGACCCAAACTGAATCAAACCTTTTGAAAACCAAACCTATGTTTGACTAAACCCGATTCTAACCCGATTTTATTGTGACACAAGCCGTCAGCCGAGTTTGAAACATTTTGGTTCAACCGAGGGAATTAGAGAATGGATGATTCAAATAATATCAACTTTTATTTTATTGAGATTTTCCAAGTTACATTAAAACAATAATATACAAAGGAAATTTAATGGAAAAAATATGGATAAAAGTGTACTAATAACTATAAAAACATTGAGGGCCCGTTTGGTTTTAACTCCGGAATCGGAAACGTAATGAAAACGAATCTAGTCCATATGTATACCATTGTTCATGAAGGTTTATGGAATCATTCCTTGTGGTGTGAAGGAATTGAAGTAGAGTGTGATTACTTTTGATACCCAATAGGGTAACAAAATGTTGGGAAGCAAGTACATTTTGCATTAATTCACAACGAATGATTCCACAAATTTTTATGCATAAGGATATACATATGGACTAAATTCGTTTCCATTCCGTTTTCTTTTCCGGAGCTGGAACCAAATGGGCCCTGAATTGATTATGATCTATCCTTTATATTTCATGGTTGTTATTGGAACACAAGCGCTGTAAACTAAGTTTATTCGAACCTTTTTATTGTTATTAAAAAAGAATGATGTCACTTTTAGCAACACTCCTCAAGATAAGCAAAGAAGATAAGCAAAGAAGAAGACTCTAACTTCACTATTAGTGAAATCAAGCACTTGCTTTTGGTAAGTTACAATCTTATCAACTAGTTGCATACTTTTTATTGTTATTTATGTTGTTATACAGTTATTGTAGTATTATTTTAATCGAATGAACTAAATCTGAAGGACATTATATTTCTACTCTTTTTCACCCACGTTAATTTTACTTAAAAAAAATCTTGAAATCAAGCACTTGCTTTTGGTAAGTTACTATCTTATCAGCTAGTTGCATACTTTTTTTATTGTTATTTATGCCGTTATAGAGTTATTGTAGTGTTATTTTAGTCGAATGAATTAAACCTGAAAGACATTACATTTTTACTCTTTTTCACCCACGTTAATTTTACTTAAAAAAACACCAAAAAAAAGACATTAAGTTTTGTTGGATATATATTTTATGTGTCAGAGTATGTAATCCTTATCTTTTAGTTAGATCTTATCATAATAAAGACTCTACACCAATTTTCTCTACTTATTATGAACTATTCAGTTATAGTTGTTGAGTTGCTGACTGAGGGCACAAAATGTGCCTAGACCGCCCCTGCGTGACCCAGAGGCCGCCCCTGCGGTTTTCTTGGGCCGCACCTGCGCCTCACAAGGTCCGCCCCTACGGCTCTGTGTGGTTGTAGTCATCTTTGTTGGCCCCTTGACCCGTGCTTTACTCTTTTCTTCCTTTATAAGCTCTTCTCACTCCTTCCTAATGAGGGTTCTTCATTTAAGGATATGTAAACTGTTCTAACAAAACTCAAGTGTATATGATCAAGGCCTCTGCATCTTCCCTAACTGCAGATGTAGTTCTTTTCATCAATTCAATCATCAACCACGTATCCCAATTACTCCACAATTCATCAAGGAAACCAACAGTCAAGAAATGCATAAGGAAAATTTTCCTTAAAAATATTCCATTATCCCATAGGGAAGAACCAAAACTCAGGTTAATGGTTGAAGGGATGAAGCAGAGCATCTCATAACCAAATAAACAGGATGACAAGTTTTGCATTATGAAACAAGCATATTACACATGTTCCTCTTACACAACACCACACAAATCACTCTAAACACAAACACACTCATTATTGAACAACTTCAATTTGATTCACACAACTATAGTTTCCGAGCTCAGCCAAAGATGTCAATGCTCTTAACTTCAGGATTCTTCTCCTCCATTTTCGGAACAGTGACAGTAAGCACTCCATTCTCCATAGAAGCTTTAACTTCTTCTAGTTTCGCATTCTCAAGCAACCGGAATCTACGAAGGAAATTACCAATACTCCTCTCGGAACGATGCCACTTCTCATTCTTCTCTTCTTGCTCCTTGTTGCGTTCACCGCTGATCTGAAGAATTTTACCTTCTTCAACCTCCACTTTTTAAACGAGCTTCTCATAGTCGAGGGCGCTGTGGGGCGACCAACCTATATATATATTGGGTCCGTTTAATAATGACTCACAACTAACCCCCCGTGGTTTGCCAATTTTTTTTAACTCCTCCACCTCGATTTGGTTTAATCTACATTAAAGTTAGGACATAATAAGATGACATCTTCAACATCTATGATGAAGAAGACTCTCGAGAATTTATTGTGAGATCTGTAACACCCCAAATTCTAAGAACTCGGGGAGCTACTGATTAGGACCTCACAATGGGTCCCGACCTTAGTTTGACAATAATTTTACTAGGATCTTACAACAAGGCACAACAGTATTAAAAACATTTGAAAACTTTAAATAATATATACATGAAAAATATGTATCAGCCTTACAAATCAAAGGTACTAAAACGATGCATATGAAGTATATAAGACAACCTCGTCCCCAACTAAATGAGTACGTGGACCCGGCTGACCATTCCCTCCGGATCTCTCTACAACTGTCTTAACCTGCAAGACATCTACAAGCGGTATAAAACTGTTAGCTAACATTCTATGCATAAGTATAAAGGTAAATGCACAATCACACATCATATAAAATCAACATACAACACTCAATCCTTTTATTATCTTTAATTAGGTGATAGGTCATTACTAATGATACTTATTTTGTGACACGAGGGATTCCCAAACCTCGCCCCTGTCCCCGTTTACCAACGCGGAATGGTACTAATGCATCTGACCGTCTACCGGATTGGGCTGGTCGCAGGGAACCTCCTAGACTCTCGCAAGAGCTAGGCAGATGATGTCACGACCCATTATCATACACTTGGGTCAATTACGTAAATAATAAAGTCGGCCTAATCCGGTTTCGTTGTTTATCATAACTAACAAACACCACTCATACACATTACACTCATACAAGAAGCTAGCTAAGTAAGTCCGTGGACTTACCTGAATCAGATCTCGACTTTCTAATTCGCAAATCGATCTGTACAGTAGGAATTCAGTGGCCTGTCAAAGGAGGCAAGTGTGTCAGCACACTTTCTAGGTGATTAGAAGTCTAAGACTTCTGAGATAGTAGGTCTTAATAGAACGGAACTGATTACAGTATTAATTTATGGTAAAATGACTATTTTACCCTTGGTCCCGAAACTTCTAAAAATTCCATAATTTATGTCTAAACTCTTATTTGGACTAAAATGTCATATTCTAACTCCTAAAGATGAGTTTGGTTACAAACTGGCAATTTACACATTCTTCTTATTTTCCTAAAGGTCATTAAGATCCAACTTCGGCTTCAAATATCAAACTCGAATAAATTTAGAAAATTTCTGAAATAATTCCTTAGGTCCTCTATGATATCCCATCTACTCATAGGAGAAAGAATTTCTTAAAACTGTTAAAGCATCACTTCTACAAAAATTTCTAAAGTTGGTTACAACACTTAAAAAACAGCACACTGTCTTAAATTTGAAAAATCATAACTCCTAAACTACTTGCTGGATTTATCCCAAATTTTGATATGTTCTACTATAAAATCTTATCTATAATATATCCAAAATTCAGTCTCAAAGGAGATCAAAATCCTATTTAAAAATATCTCACAAAACCGAATTTCAGCACAACAAAAAAACTGCTTACGACTCAATCTTTGAAAAATCATAAATCCCAAACCACTCGCTGGATTCCTCTCAAATTTTAATATGTTCTACAAAAATATGTCAGCTATATCATATCCAAAATTCAAGCCAAACGGAGATCAAGAGCTTATTTAAAACCATCTCACAAAACAGCATCACTTGCTATTTTCCCCAACACTCAGCACATATATAAAAACTGTATGAGGCGTCAACTTTGGAACACAATAACTCTCAAACCATAACTCCGATTCTACCCAAATTTTAGTATGATCTACTATATACTACTGACTACAACATATCCAAAATTCAGCAACAAAGGAGGAGTAGAACTTACTCAAATCTTGACCCGAAGTTGACTGTTTTTCACTTCCGAAAATTCAGAAAACTAAGAGATGTAACAACTCTCTGAAGTTGCTCCTTTGGGCTGAAATGTATGGGTTTAAAGATGGTTTAGAGGCACCCATTGACACATAAACATGGAGGGGAAGTAAGGAGGTAGATGTGGGTCTTACTCGATTCTAGGGTTGATTGTATGCAGAACCAAGTCCTGGAGACGAACAGCCTGTGCAGAAGCGATTCCTGGAGTCGAAGTGCACAGAAGAGGGCTGCTGCTGTGCGAGGTTGGTGCTTCGATGGGCTGCTGAGATCTAAATGTCGACGCAGAAGAAGGGGAGGAGAGGTTTACGTGCATATGGACAGCCGATAAATGAAATTGAATGAAGGAAGGCAGGCGCCAGTAACCTCTGGTTGTTACAAGCAGATGGGGAAGGTGACGGTTCTGGGCTGAGTTCGGGCTGCTTCTGGCTGGGCCTCTTGGGCTGTTTCGATCCGCCAGCAAGGGTTTAAGGTAAGGGCTGAGAAAAATAATTCCAATTAAGAAACAATGGGCTGAAACAAGGCAAGAAATAAGTGGGCTGAAAGTTTGTCAAAACTTGTCAAAAACTCGTCATGGCTTTGTCAGGCCCATGCACGACTTCGTCACAGAGTTCTCGGGCTTCGTCATGACCTCGTCTCAACTCTGTCATGGTCTCGTCACAGCTTTGTCACATTCTCGTCTCAGCCTTGTCATGATCTCGTCTAAAGTCATCGATAAGAATTAATTATAAGAATTAGGGTTTGATATAATTCTATCATTTTATGTGAATTAAATTCTACATAAAATGATAAATAATTATAAGAATTAGGGTTTGATATAATTCTATCATTTTATGTGAATTAAATTCTACATAAAATGATAAAATTTGTGAAGAAAGAAATACTAGATAGAATGGAAAACCGTCAACGGCTCGAAGTCCGATTTGCTTCGGAATTAAACGGAACGAAAATTCCAGATATTACATCAGTACCCCCTTAAATAAGTTTCGTCCCGAAACTTAGAACAAGGTATTTAATCAGACGACTTCCATACATAAATTTGTTTATCCTAGTTTCACTAATTTTTAATTTTGTTTTCTAAACCCCTCTAACCCTATTAAAGCGTAACGAAAAATCCGGTCGTTACATCAGATCCCCCTCAAACTAAGTTTTGTCCCGAAACTTAGGATAAGACAATTCTGATCGGCCTTTAAGGCACCAAATGGGTGTGTTTGATCATTACACAAAAGTCTCGTCGATCCAACATCTAAGTATCCTATACATCAAGGTTACCAAAAGAACACATCACTAACTAAACACTCAATCATGAAATAAACAAGCAGTCAAACAATATCACACATACAAGGTCAACCCCTAACTCGTCACTCCCGAGGTTACAACTATCGCTACATAGGTATTTGAAAGGTTACGTCATTTACTATCCCGATATCTTAGGTAGCCTTATCAGCTTTTTCTAAAACCACTGAATCTTAAATCTTTTCACGTACTTACATCAC
Source organism: Fagopyrum esculentum (assembly GCA_033239045.1). Taxonomy (NCBI): domain Eukaryota; kingdom Viridiplantae; phylum Streptophyta; class Magnoliopsida; order Caryophyllales; family Polygonaceae; genus Fagopyrum; species Fagopyrum esculentum. The sequence goes on along the minus strand of BSUD01000003.1, from coordinate 85,757,800 downwards.
AAGCGTCTGCCACCACGTTCTAGAGTGGTTACCGTATATCTCACCAGTATCATCCGGCTCAACTGTCTGCTCCTCTAATCTGATCACCTAACTGTAATGCCCGGAAAAATTTAATTTCCGTTTAATACCTGATCAAACCAAATTCTGATCCGCCGATTTTTATTCTTTTAAATAAAATAAAATGATATTTAATTTCTATCATTTTATGTGACCTTAATTCACATAAAATGATAAATTATGTAACCGGAAATAATTACGTACATTTTTTTTTAAAAAAAAAACGAAGAGCAGTTCCGTGCGAAACGGTTATTCATTCAGCTCATACTTTAACTAGAGAACAGGCCCAATAGATCCGCCCAGTGACCTTTCAGCCCAACCCATAATTAACCTCAAACCTAATCAGCTTTGACCCTAATCCTTTCCCTTAATCACGTTTAACCTAACTCTCAGCACTCACGTACCGTCTCCCTTCCTCTCCCTTCTGCACCAACGACAGGAGACGCGTGCCCAGCTTCGACCACCGGCGTCCTAGACAACCGCCACCGAGGCCCAGACGGCCGTCCCTACGCCGGAGCCCGCTTCGTCCGCTTCACTAGGTGAGTACCGTCCCTTCTTCCTCCTTCCCGAGAGAGAGAACCACCCTGCTGACCCACTGTTGTCACACAGCAAGGGAGGCTGCTCGCGCTGGTTTCCTTCCGCTAGCCAGGTCGTTGCCGTCGCCGACGTCGCCGCTGCAGCAGCCAGGAAGAGTGGTACAACTGGGTAGTGTAACGAGTTGGTGTACGAACAGGGCAGGTACCCTTCTGCATCGACTGCCGGCTCCATTCCGTTGCAGATTGCAGTCCTGATTACTAGCACTTACTGTGGTCCAAGCCGAGTCTTCTCTAGGAGATCAACTACAATTTCGAGTCTTCACTGCTACGGGTAAGTAGCTGCAACCTCCATCCTAGCACCATAGTGTTATATAGTGTGTATGCAGTAGATTGTTGAGTAATGAAAAGCTTGGTAGGCAAAAGAACTAGGAAGAGATTAAAGAGATCAGTAGGAGGAGAGAACCAACAAATGGGTCAATAAGGTTCTTGCACTTTGGGTTCTGTAGGTGTCGAACTGCTGACCTCTAGGTATAAGTAAAGGGAACAGGTGCTGCCCTGGAGAATCGAAATCAGGACCTCTTGCACACATTATACTCCAGCCTTGATCTGCTGACTTTAGGACCTAGTTTCGATACCTTAGATCAAGAATTCACCGTTGAATTTTTAATATGTTCGAGATAGAAATATTAAGTTTACTGTATTAAAATTTGGGAGAAAGTTAACGGTCGGATTAGAAGTTATAAGCTCTCAAAGTAGAGCAGTAGGACTGTTTTTCCAGCAGAGGAAAATATTGGCTAAGTATAGAACTTCTAGCTTTTATCCAACTTTAGATTTTTATGTAGGAGTTATGGTTGAATATTTTTTAGAGATCTTTGCCCCTATGGTTAGTATGCATATCATATAGGATCTAGAGATTTATTCCGGAATTTTTATCTTTTTATTCAGGCCTCGTATCTTACCCCAAAGTCGGACCTTAACGACTTTTTGGAAAAAAAAACTAGAATTTTGTGTAACTATTATAAATCTTTACCAAAATTTTCCGTAAGAACTAGATTGTGGAAATGGGTTCCAAAGGAGAGTTTGAAACTAAGATATAGACAAATCCGGGAGTTTCAGAACCGGGGGTAAAATAGTCATTTTACCTTAAGAGGGCATTTTAGTAATTTTCTCTTGATGAGTTTGTGCATCTTAGAAGTTATAGACTTCTAAGGTTATGGGATGTATTTTGATCCACGTGCCTTGTATGACAGGCGTATGAGTTTCTACGGTTGCAGACCGAGTTGAGATTGTGAGAGTTGTGGTTTGATTCAGGTAAGTCCTTGCGACTTACTTAGTTGGTTTCTGGATGTTAGTTGGATGACGATAGTGGTGTGTGTGTTGTGTGTTTATAATAACAACTTGTTAGGACGACCGTTGTTGTTATGTGTTAAGGCCCAAGTGTATGTATAACGGGTTGTGACATCACTGCCCAGCTCTGCCAGGAGACTGGGAGGTTCTCTATACCCAGACCATACAGGTACACGGTGAGATGCATTGGATCCACTCCTGATGGGTACACAGGGGCGGAGGCGAGGTTTGGGAATCCCTCGTGTCACAAAATAAGTATCATTAGAGTGAATGACTTAAATGAAGATAATAAATGGATTGTTTGAAAGCATGTTGAGTGTTTATCATTTTATGTGTGTGTGTGCTGTTATTATTCTTCTAATGTTTAGATAACTAGTTAATGGTTGTTTTGTTATGTTTTTAGATTTACTGCAGGTTAGAGCATCAGTTGAGTGATCCGGAAGTAGTGGTCAGCCGGGTCTCCGTACTCCTTAGAATGGGGTTGGGATGTTTCCTGTGTTGTTCTTTCATCTTGTTAAGACGGTCTGTTTCGATGTTTAAGTACTATAGGTTGTTAGACGTTGTTGCATTCATTCCTTTAAAAATACTATTTTATAAATTTCGGCTTTTCTTATTTGTGTCTTGTTGCAAGATCCTAGTAATATTGTTGTCAAACTAAGGTCGGGACCCATTGTGAGGTCCTAACTAGTAATGTCCCGAGTTCTGAGAATTCGGGGTGTTACAACATGGTATCAGAGCTCTAGGTTGGCAACAATGGCACTTGAAATCTTTTGAAAGACCGAATAAGTACTTAAGCAGAATCCGAAAAGGGATCTGAGTTTCAAAAAAAAAAAAAAAAAAGACTTTTGGTTTTCAAATGCATGCATAGTCTGATTGGGAATAGAAAGTACGGATGACCACCACTACTACCGCGGATCTCAGTATGCTTAGTAAGGACTTTAGGTTGTTACTCTCCTTGGGCTTATTAGCTTGATTATAATGATAGGTAATGTAGATGAGCATATGCCGAAGATTAGTAGAATTTATAGTTATAGTACGCCCTTAATGGAGATAACAATATGAGATCCTCATTTAGTTGACACACCTAAGTTTTTGAAGGGTGTCAACGTGAGGATTAGTATGCACATCTTATGTGCATTAGGGTAGGCGAATGGCGGGCAACTCCTTCGAGCTGGCTGAGGAGCGTCGAGGCGGAAAAGTGAGGACTGAAGGACAACATCAACGAACATGGTAAGCAGGGGATCCCGAGTCAACTTAAGGGAAACAAATGAAGGTTATACATGAGAGTAGTTCCGGAAAGATATTGGATGATCGACAATTATTCAAATTGGGAGCGACATCACCTAGGTTCTTTCAAGTGTGGTGTAAAGCAACGTTACAAACAAAGCGGATACCTTCTGAAACACACATGGGCATGAAAGTCCAAGTGAAATATAGTAGCGATCTAGACAAGAGGCATTGAATCTAAGCTTACTGACGGATCAGAAGGTGAAAGTTTGAGGCTAGAAGCAGAGCGGAAGATGATCACTCTCGACAAGCTACTTATCACCACAATCAAGATGGGAAACCGAGACAATAATAGGCGTAGGAGTCGAGATGAGATACCTTGTCCACCCAAATACGAAGAATAAAAGATCCGCAAAAAGGGAAGCTTACAAGTTGCTAGAATGTGGAAGAAAGATTTCACCAACATGGAAGTGGTGTGACCTCCTAGAACACACAAGAATTGCAACAAGGATCGGGATACAACAAAGACCGGATTTCTATGAAGGAGGAAGTACAAGTAGCACCCCAAGAAAGGAGGGTATAGGAGAATGGTCTGGGTGAAAAAGAGGGTCTCTAATAACTTCTCGCTCACGAAGGGATTTAAGTTAATGACACTAGCAGATCATAATAGACAACCGCAAATAGACGATAACTCAGGTAAAAGAATCACGGAGATGTACCTACAAGCTACCCTAGAAGGATTGAAAATTCTGTTGATGGAAGAAGAATGATACAACTTGACTCGTAAGAGTATAACGATCTTACAAAAGTGTAGATTTTAGGAGGAGCTTAAGAAGTATAAACAGAGAGACTGGAGGAGATATATTTCACCAAGTATATCAAGCCTCAAAAGAGATGGAAGAAAAGTAAGTCTATGATGTTGTAGAAGGTCAACTACATCCTACTTGGTGACAACTTAGAAGTTACATGTGCGGGTTAACTGGTGATGATTGGTTGACAGATAAGAAGAATAACCACAGAATACAAAAAAAAAATCCTTGAAAGTAACATTGAATGAGTCTAATACAATGACGCTAATTAAGAATTTAGAAAGAAGATTTGGACGGTCGGTAATGACCCTTATATCAGTAATGGTATAAAGAGAATTTCTGTGAGAAGTTGCTCACTTACTGGCTAAGGAAAATTTTTACTGATCACAGTTAGTAAAGACGAATTCGTGTAAGAAGAACTAGAAGAGTAAGAAGAAGCAAATGATTTGACCAAATCCTACGTCAGTCCAAGCAGAGGGTACTTAACATTTCACACCCATAAGATTGAGGGCGCTCTTTCATAAAGGCGGCACAAACATAGGAAGTATGATTTAATGTGATGGTAAAATATCTTATCGAGTTGTGAGGTGAGTGCAGATGGAATCTACATGTTGGCTAGAACATACTTGAGAAGAAGTAAAGTTGAATGACTAAAGGCTATTATAAGGATCCATGTCACCCCAATAAGATGATTACCAAAAGATGTTTATATAAGTGTTTCCAGAGAAATGGTAGCACCCCAATAGCCAATCTAGATAATCGGTCATAGGTGGACGGAGAAGTAGTTTTGGAACCGCATACAAATGGTATACCTTGAAGTTTTCTCGCGGCTGATGAAAGGAGAATTTATGAAAGCACCAACTATAATCAACATCATTCATGATGGACTGTACGAAGAAGCTTAAAGAGATTTAACTATCCTACGGGAGTTAAGGATTAAAAGAAGGTAAAACAACGTGAGTATAAGGACAATATAATGAATGCGAGTCGAGAAATTTGATGTTTGAGAAAACCATATAAATCTGATGTCTCTAATACAAATGGTACTGGTAAATGTTTAATAAAAGTCAAATGATTGGGCCGATAATAAGATGATTGGTAAAGTGTAAACCAAACAGATAAGGTAGCCAATGAGAAGTAAAGCCATGTATCAAAAGACGGGAATGGCTAGAATAACTGAAGTATTGGGATGATGATGCCTTTATGGGATCTATGCAAGGGTACAACGTAACTGAGGTTCCAAAACGGAATGGGTGATAATGATCAACGTTCAGTTAGAGACTAATTCAAAGAAGGAAAATGTTGTAAGTTGAGTCATCTAGAAGAAGAGCTTACAAGGCAAACATGAGAGAGTATCTTTTGGTTGGTATTCTTGTCTCGATGTAGACTTGTTACCACACCTTGAGAATTTGGAGCTAATTAGAGAACTACATGACCAGATGATAAAAAGGTCAGGATAAGGACTTGTAGGTCAACGTGATGTACCCTAAGTTTGGAGGTCAAAAGAACTGGGAAAAGACAACCACATTGAATAGTCCTCACGAGTAGTAAGTCAAGTTTTGATGAGACATAAGGAATTCTCGGGATTTCTAAAGACACACGTTCCAGTTCTTCAAAGGAAACGTGACCGATGAGTTATTTTACCGAGGAGTTATCTAGACCGATTGTGAAATTCCATGGGTCGAAGGCCATAGTTTCGACAGATATAGATGGTTATCCCGAGGTTTAGACAACCAATACTCAAGGCTAGAGCATAAGCCTTCTCTTTACTCAAGTGAACCATCTTTAGAGTGACGGGAGGTGTGAGAGGATCTTGCTTATTTTTAGAAGGAAAGTTACAGGGAGAGAGGTAAATCATCCGTACTCACAGAGAACACCATTAGGATTAATGGGGGGCAACATATTGATCAGAGTAGCGCAGAGGAAGCGTGGTGAGCCCATAACCCACAAAACATGAAACTCAATGCTAAGTTAACTAGGACCTCCAGTTAAGGAACTATAGATGATATGAAAAACCTCCACATGGAGTGTGATTTGTAGGTTATAGCAAGTTGACGGCTTGACCAAGGGCGAGAGATATTTCATTAATGGAGAGACGGACCGACCGAGTCATATTATAGGGACAAGACTAGGTGAATGGTCTTACAAAGAGCATTAGACACGCAGTAAATTGCCGGGATATGTCTAAATCATTGTTTCAGAGTTGATAGCCGGGATCTTCCGAAAGGTAGAAGCAAGTGGGCCCAGCGGAAAGAATAAAGGTTTATAGTTATTTTACAGTAGTGTTATCAACAGATATGGAAGAGGGTTTAGAATAGAAAACCAGTGAAATCTTAAGGAAGATTGGGAAGTTATTTATCGACCATCACACCTACCCATACTGGAAGAGGTGTTACCAAGGTGGACATGTTGGATCCGGGACATATCATCAGCTATGAGAAGCTGATAGTTGAGCTAGATCATAAGCGAATCGCATTCCAAAAAATAAATAGAGTTGTACCCGTAGACGCCCAAAGCGTAGTACTAGACGTCTACAGTCCAAGGAGATACCGATGTTGAGGATCCCGTGGTCTAGACGGGGAGCTGATGAGGCCACTTGGGAGACCGAGGAGAGTATTAGACGTAATTATCCCGAGTTCTTTGCAGGGTTAGATGTCACTTTTGTACCGACGAGTTAGTACTCGGATGCTGTTTGTTTGACTTTTCATGGGTTACCTTGGAGTGAGTAATTGTATTTTATGTGATGAGTGTCTGAGTATGATGATTGAGTAGTTGCATGTTAGAAAACGGGACTTAATGAAACCAAGTTATACCAAGAAAGTTTTTTGAGTAGATACATTATTCTAAGTTTCGGGACGAAACTTCTTTTAAGGGGGCACTGATGTAATGCCCGGAAAATTTTAATTTCCGTTTCATACCCGATCAAACCAAATTCTGATCCGCCGATTTTTATTCTTTTAAATAAAATAAAATGATATTTAATTTCTATCATTTTATGTGACCTTAATTCACATAAAACGATAAATTATGTAACCGGAAATAATTCCGTACATTTTAAAAAAAAATGAAGAGCGGTTCCGTGCGAAACGATTATTCATTCAGCTCATACTTTAACTAGAGAACATGCCCAATAGATCCGGCCCAGTGACCTTTCAGCCCAGCCCATAATTAACCTTAAACCTAATCAGCTTTGACTCTAATCCTTTCCCTTAATCACGTTTAACCTAACTCTCAACACTCACGTACCGTCTCCCTTCCTCTCCCTTCTGCACCAACAACAGGAGACGCATGCCCAGCTTCGACCACCGGCGTCCTAGACAACCGCCACCGAGGCCCAGACGGCCGTCCCTACGCCGGAGCCTGCTTCGTCCGCTTCACTAGGTGAGTACCGTCCCTTCTTCCTCCTTCCCGAGAGAGAGAACCACCCTGCTGACCCACTGCTGTCACACAGCAAGGGAGGCTGCTCGCGCTGGTTTCCTTCCGCTAGCCAGGTCGCTACCGCCGCCGCCGACGTCGCCGCTGCAGCAGCCAGGAAGAGTGGTACAACTGGGTAGTGTAACGAGTTGGTGTACGAACCGGGCAGGTACCCTTCTACATCGACTACCGGCTCCATTCCGCTGCAGATCGCAGTCCTGATTACTAGCACTTACTGTGGTCCAAGCCGAGTCTTCTCTAGGAGATCAACTACAATTTCGAGTCTTCACTGCTACGGGTAAGTAGCTGCAACCTCCATCCTAGCACCATAGTGTTATATAGTGTGTATGCAGTAGATTGCTGAGTAATGAAAAGCTTGGTAGGCAAAAGAACTAGGAAGAGATTAATGAGATCAATAGGAGGAGAGAACCAACAAATGGGTCAATAAGGTTCTTGCACTTTGGGTTCTGTAGGTGTCGAACTGCTGACCTCTAGGTATAAGTAAAGGGAACAGGTGCTGCCCTGGAGAATCGAAATCAGGACCTCCTGCACACATTATATTCCAGCCTTGATCTGCTGACTTTAGGACCTAGTTTCGATACTTTAGATCGAGAATCCACCGTTGAATTTTTAAAATGTTCGAGATAGAAATATGAAGTTTACTGTATTAAAATTTGGGAGAAAGTTAACGGTCGGATTAGAAGTTATAAGCTCTCAAAGTAGAGCAGTAGGGCTGTTTTTCCAGCAGAGGAAAATATTGGCTAAGTATAGAACTTCTAGCTTTTATCCAACTTTAGATTTTTATGTAGGAGTTATGGTTGAATATTTTTGAGAGAGCTTTGCCCCTATGGTTAGTATGCATATCATATAGGATCTAGAGATTTATTCCGGAATTTTTATCTTTTTATTCAAGCCTCGTATCTTACCCCAAAGTCGGACCTTAACGACTTTTTGGAAAAAAAAATAGAACTTTGTGTAACTATTATAAATCTTTACCAAACTTTTCCGTAAGAACTAGATTGTGGAAATGGGTTCCAAAGGAGAGTTTGAAACTAAGATATAGACAAATCTGGGAGATTCGGAACCGGGGGTACAATAGTCATTTTACCTTAAGAGGGCATTTTAGTAATTTTCTCTTGATGAGTTTGTGCATCTTAGAAGTTATAGACTTCTAAGGTTATGGGATGTATTTTGATCCACGTGCCTTGTATGACAGGCGTATGAGTTTCTACGGTTGTAGACCGAGTTGAGATTGTGAGAGTTGTGGTTTGATTCAGGTAAGTCCTTGCGACTTACTTAGCTGGTTTCTGGATGTTAGTTGGATGACGATAGTGGTGTGTGTGTTGTGTGTTTATAATAACAATTTGTTAGGACGACCGTTGTTGTTATGTGTTAAGGCCCAAGTGTATGTATAACGGGCCGTGACATCACTGCCCAGCTCTGCCAGGAGACTGGGAGGTTCTCTATACCCAGACCATACAGGTACACGGTGAGATGCATCGGATCCACTCCTGATGGGTACACAGGGGCGGAGGCGAGGTTTGGGAATCCCTCGTGTCACAAAATAAGTATCATTAGAGTGAATGACTTAAATGAAGATAATAAATGGATTGTTTGAAAGCATGTTGAGTGTTTATCATTTTATGTGTGTGTGTGATGTTATTATTCTTCTAATGTTTAGATAACTAGTTAATGGTTGTTTTGTTATGTTTTTAGATTTACTGCAGGTTAGAGCATCAGTTGAGTGATCCGGAAGTAGTGGTCAGCCGGGTCTCCGTACTCCTTAGAATGGGGTTGGGATGTTTCCTGTGTTGTTCTTTCATCTTGTTAAGACAGTTGGTCTGTTTCGATGTTTAAGTACTATAGGTTGTTAGACGTTGTTGCATTCATTCCTTTAAAAATACTATTTTATAAATTTCGGTTTTTCTTATTTGTGTCTTGTTGCAAGATCCTAGTAATATTGTTGTCAAACTAAGGTCGGGACCCATTGTGAGGTCCTAACTAGTAATGTCCCGAGTTCTGAGAATTCGGGGTGTTACACTAACTCATGTCTGGTAGGTATTTCTCCAACTGAAAATCTCAAACTCAGTTCCCAAACTTAGTCTCTGTGGAAAACTGAAGCTGCACTCTCCAATAGGGTGAGGAGTACTAGTCCATCAGTCACTTTTAAACCGCTTTAAAACTTCCAATGGTTACCTTACACAACTCACTTCTAGATCCTTTGATGACCCTACGGAAAAATGGTCTATTCAACTTTCTTCCCTTTGTTATGACCACTTGCTTCCGGCCTTCTGAAAAGGTTCTGACTACACAATCAGGTCAAAGGTCGTGGACATCCACCAACACTTACCAAGTGCTCAATGCTCTTCGTATCACGACCCACTTGGTCTTGTATTTTAATATTTCTCAGTCATGTTATTCCTCAGTTAAGGAATTGCCACCTTTACCCTTTTCAGGTCTAACACTCGAGACAACAAAAAAATCAAATCTAGTGGTCATCTTCTCTGTTCACTTGGCATGATTATATTATTTATAGATCTCTAGTATATCGTTAACTCGAACCTATGCTTCTCACGCATTTTCCAAGATCTTAAGTGACGTAGAATATGTCCGGAATGACGGAATTAGACACAAAGTGATCTCATATCACCGTTATTTGAGCATAACTACTCGATTAATGCTAGAACACCATCAACATTGAACTCTTATATCCTCCCCTTTTATCAGACTAGTAATATCCCTCTAACTCAAAACGCAACTAGGCTCTGTTCCGACATAATGTTACACATAAAATCTACTCCGAGATTATGCTTTCTTTAAGCACGGTTACTAGGTTGCAAGTATGCTCTTGTCACTTCTCTTTCTTATGTATCTTCGACTCAGAATGCTAGCTACTCACTTTGAGCTTTCTAGTGCAGGCCATGCACAATATATTTATTTTTTTTTATTATTTTTTTATTACATCATTAATTCTTTCCTAATCCATCCTGAAAACTCACTCTAGAGTATTCTATTAGTATAGAATTCCACACTACTTGTCTGGCAACATGTAACAAAGCCATCACTCTTCACTCGGATCCATAATAGGGTACCAGTCTCCTTCTATTACCTCTACATGCACCTAAGTTTCCGTACAACATTTCCAGTCACTCACATAGCCTATCTCAAGTTTCTTTCAACTAGAATGCATTTCACTAACTATCACCATCTTAAACTCGACACGACATCCATCAGTACCCTTGAGGTTCTTGCTTTGTGGGTTAGGACACACCACGCTTCCGTTGCGCTACTCTGATTATCCTGTTGTCACTCATTAATCATAAGGACCTTTTCTGTTAAGTATAAAATAATTGGCCACAAAACTCTTTCTTCCAATTACACCATGAGTCTTATACGGACGAAGTATCAAGTACCTTCTTTACTTGCCTTAAGAAAATAAAACAACGATAAAAAAAAACAACTTCTTCCGCTTACTTTCTTAATTCTTCTACCACGGATCCAAACTCCCTGACTTGACCGGAGTTTGATCTTAACTAGCTAAGAAGTAACCCTTAAAACGTTTCTCTTTATACCTTTAATTCATCCAAGAAGGTTGTCGTTACCTACTTGAGGAAATCCTCTAAGGTGTCGGTAAAGCTACTCCATAGATCCACAGTCACAAATATCTCTTCTTAACGGCACATAACTCGTTAATACCAAACAATACTTGCACGTCCTTGGTTGACATCGGTCAGTCTATAATTGACTTATCTCAATTCATACCTCTACTGGTATTAAACTTTTGGTGCACATCACCTACTAGAATAATCCTTTTATCCTTCTTTAGTTCGTCTTATCTTTCACTCTTCTGCTTCCTTTGGGACAACTCTCTTTCTCTAGTCCGATTGTGTCATTCATCTGACATAAATAGTCGTTTCAAGTCTCCCATGATAGCTTGCAAGCGTCTTTGCAATTCTTGTGGTCGTAATGATCATCCACTTGCAGTTCCTCTTGCATGGACCGTCTGTATTGATGGCTTAGGTCCCGTGATAATTGGAGTTATCCTAGACTCTCGAGTCCAGCAAGGTCGTTCCCCCATACACATTTCTTCACCGAAGTTAGTAGTAATATCGCCTTCATGAAACTCCGTTGACCTTGCTACAAGCTTCCATTCTTTAGATATTGGGGTCGCGGTTTCTTTCAAACGTCTTATATATTTGATGAGGTCAAAACCTCTCCACACTTGTGGGGTCTATCTTTTCTCTTTTACACTCAATTGTAGGTCTTTATTCTGTGTACCTTAGATCCACATATCCGGGTTGACACCCTAACTCTTCTGGTCTCTCATGCCCATAATTGCCTATGGGCATCCGCCTCGATTGTAACGCCCTTTATTCTGCAAATCTTGGTTGTACTCCGTTCTTCTTGGTACTTGCTCCAATATTGTTATCTCTAATCTGCGCTCTTGTCGTCTCTTGTATGGTTCTTCTAATTCATCTCTCGGCTTCATACAACCAAGTCCCTTGTATGACTTTCTATTCCTTCTATCTAAGCTGACTCAGGAATTTCTTACTCATCTGCTTGTGCTTGTGGTAAAAATGATCTTCACAACTTTAGTTCCTTGCTCACCTGATCATTGGATGATTTGTAAGGGTCACCAAGCAGCCCACCCGAGTATAATACTCCATTCAAGGTCCGATTCCATTGCCTCGTGTTGAAAACTCTTCAAGTCCGCTACTGATTTATAATGAGGCGATAATCGCTTCATTATATCACAACTAAAGGATACAAAATATCCTTTAGGGTACTAACATGCTATACATATACATATATATAATAATACATTAGAACATATTGATATAAGTCTATATACTAACTAACACACCTATCATTCTAAGTTGCAGAGATCCACGGAGAGCGATGGTAGTCCGACGTACTACTAACCCACAACCCGACTATGCTCGTGTAAAAAAAACATAAATCCGTTTTGAAAACTTTAGACCCCTTTCGGGTTCTAGTTATTTTATACAATCGGTCTTTCAGAAGATTTCAAGTGCCATTGTTGCCAACCTAGAGCTCTGATACCATATTGTAACGCCCCAAATTCTAAGAACTCGGGGAGCTACTGGTTCGGACCTCACAATGGGTCCCGACCTTAGTTTGACAACAATTTTACTAGGATCTTACAACAAGGCACAAAAGTATTAAAAACATTTGAAAACTTTAATCAATATATACATGAAAAATATGTATCAGCCTTACAAATCAAAGGTACTAAAACGACGCATATGAAGTATATAAGACAACCTCGTCCCTAACTAAATGAGTACGTGGACCCGGCTGACCATTCCCTCCAGATCTCTCTACAACTGTCTTAACCTGCAAGGCATCTACAAGCGGTATAAAACCGTTAGCTAACATTCTATGCATAAGTATAAAGGTAAAAGCACAATCACACATCATACACAATCAACATACAACACTCAATCCTTTTATTATCTTTAATTAGGTGATAGTTCATTACTAATGATACTTATTTTGTGACACGAGGGATTCCTAAACCTCGCCCCTGTCCCCGTTTACCAACGCGGAATGGTACTAATGCATCTGACCGTCTACCGGACTGGGCTGGTCGCAGGGAACCTCCTAGACTCTCGCAAGAGCTAGGCAGATGATGTCACGACCCGTTATCATACACTTGGGTCAATTATGTAAATAATAAAGTCGGCCTAATCCGGTTTCGTTGTTTATTATAACTAACAAACACCACTGATACACATTACACTCATACAAGAAGCCAGCTAAGTAATTCCGTGGACTTACCTGATAAGATGACATCTTCAACATCTATGATGAAGAAGACTCTCGATAATTTATTGTGAGATCTATAACACCCCAAATTCTAAGAACTCGGGGAGCTACTGTTTAGGACCTCACAATGGGTCCCGACCTTAGTTTGACAACAATTTTACTAGGATCTTACAACAAGGCACAAAAGTATTAAAAACATTTGAAAACTTTAAACAATATATACATGAAAAATATGTATCAGCCTTACAAATCAAAGGTACTAAAACGACGCATATGAAGTATATAAGACAACCTCGTCCCCAACTAAATGAGTACGTGGACCCGGCTGACCATTCCCTCCGGATCTCTCTACAACTGTCTTAACCTGCAAGACATCTACAAGCGGTATAAAACCGTTAGCTAACATTCTATGCATAAGTATAAAGGTAAATGCACAATCACACATCATACAAAATCAACATACAACACTCAATCCTTTTATTATCTTTAATTAGGTGATAGGTCATTACTAATGATACTTATTTTGTGACACGAGGGATTCCCAAACCTCGCCCCTGTCCCCGTTTACCAACGCGGAATGGTACTAATGCATCTGACCGTCAACCGGACTGGACTGGTCGTAGGGAACCTCCTAGACTCTCGCAAGAGCTAGGCAGATGATGTCACGACCCGTTATCATACACTTGGGTCAATTACGTAAATAATTAAGTCGGCCTAATCCGGTTTCGTTGTTTATCATAACTAACAAACACCACTCATACACATTACACTCATACAAGAAGCCAGCTAAATAAGTCCGTGGACTTACCTGAATCAGATCTCGACTTTCTAATTCGCAAATCGATCTGTACAGTAGGAATTCAGTGGCCTGTCAAAGGAGGCAAGTGTGTCAGCACACTTTCTAGGTGATTAGAAGTCTAAGACTTCTGAGATAGTAGGTCTTAATAGAACGGAACTGATTACAGTATTAATTTATGGTAAAATGACTATTTTACCCTTGGTCCCGAAACTTCTAAAAATTTCATAATTTATGTCTAAACTCTTATTTGAGAATAAAATGTCATATTCTAACTCCTAAAGATGAGTTTGGTTACAAACTGGCAATTTACACATTCTTCTTATTTTCCGAAAGGTCATTAAGATCCAACTTCGGCTTCAAATATAAAACTCGAATAAATTTATAAAATTTCTGAAATAATTCCTTAGGTCCTCTATGATATCCCATCTACTCATAGAAGAAAGAATTTCTTAAAACTGTTAAAGCATCACTTCTACAAAAATTTCTAAAGTTGGTTACAACACTTAACAAACAGCATACTGTCTTAAATTTGAAAAATCATAACTCCTAAACTACTCGCTGGATTTATCCCAGATTTTGATATGTTCTACTATAAAATCTTATCTATAATATATCCAAAATTCAGTCGCAAAGGAGATCAAAATCCTATTTAAAAATATCTCACAAAACCGAATTTCAGTACAACAAAAAACTGTTACGACTCAATCTTTGAAAAATCATAAATCCCAAACCACTCGCTGGATTCCTCTCAAATTTTAATATGTTCTACAAAAACATGTCAACTATATCATATCCAAAATTCAAGCCCAACGGAGATCAAGAGCTTATTTAAAACCATCTCACAAAACAGCATCACTTGCTATTTTCCCCAACACTCAGCACATATATAAAAACTGCATGAGGCGTCAACTTTGGAACACAATAACTCTCAAACCGTAACTCCGATTCTTCCCAAATTTCAGTATGATCTACTATATACTACTGACTACAACATATCCAAAATTCAGCAACAAAGGAGGAGTAGAACTTACTCAAATCTTGACCCGAAGTTGTCTGTTTTTCACTTCCAAAAATTCAGAAAACTGAGAGATGTAACAGCTCTCTGAAGTTGCTCCTTTGGGCTGAAATGTATGGGTTTAAAGATGGTTTAGAGGCACCCATTGACACATAAACATGGAGGGGAAGTAAGGAGGTAGATGCGGGTCTTACTCGATTCTAGGGTTGATTGTAAGCAGAACCAAGTCCTGGAGACGAACAGCCTGTGCAGAAGCGATTCCTGGAGTCGAAGTGCACAGAAGAGGGCTGCTGCTGTGCGAAGTTGGTGCTTCGATGGGCTGCTGAGATCTGAATGTCGACGCAGAAGAAGGGGAGGAGAGGTTTACGTGCATCTGGACAGCCGATAAATGAAATTGAATGAAGGAAGGCAGGCGGCAGTAACCTCCGGCTGTTACAAGCAGATGGGGAAGCTGACGGTTCTAGGCTGAGTTCGGGCTGCTTCCGGCTGGGCCTCTTGGGCTGTTTCGATCCGCCAGCAAGGGTTTAAGGTAAGGGCTGAGAAAAATAATTCCAATTAAGAAACAGTGGGCGGAAACAAGGCAAGAAATAAGTGGGCTGAAAGTTTGTCAAAACTTGTCAAAAACTCGTCATGGCTTTGTCAGGCCCATGCATGACTTCGTCACAGAGTTTTCGGGCTTCATCATGACCTCGTCTCAGCTCTGTCATGGTCTCGTCACAGCTTTGTCACATTCTCGTCTCAGCCTTGTCATGATCTCGTCTAAAGTCATCGATAAGAATTAATTATAAGAATTAGGGTTTGATATAATTCTATAATTTTATGTGAATTAAATTCTACATAAAATGATAAATAATTATAAGAATTAGGGTTTGATATAATTCTATCATTTTATTGAATTAAATTCTACATAAAATGATAAAATTTGTGAAGAAAGAAATACTAGATAGAATGGAAAACCGTCAACGGCTCGAAGTCCGATTTGCTTCGGAATTAAACAGAACGAAAATTCCAGATATTACATCAGTACCCCCTTAAAATAAGTTTCGTCCCGAAACTTAGAACAAGGTATTTAATCAGACGACTTCCATACATAAATTTGTTTATCCTAGTTAGGACATAATAAGATGACATCTTCAACAACGAAACTGGATTAGGACATAATAAGATGACATCCTTCAATACCCTTGAGGTAAGGGCTGTTTCGATCCGCCAGCAAGGGTTTAAGGTAAGGGCTGAGAAAAATAATTCCAATTAAGAAACAATGGGTTGAAACAAGGCAAGAGATAAGTGGACTGAAAGTTTGTCAAAACTTGTCAAAAACTCGTCATGGCTTTGTCAGGCCCATGCATGACTTCGTCACAGAGTTGTCGGGCTTCGTCATGACCTCGTCTCAGCTCTGTCATGGTCTCGTCACAACTTTGTCACATTCTCGTCTCAGCCTTGTCATGATCTCGTCTAAAGTCATCGATAAGAATTAATTATAAGAATTAGGGTTTGATATAATTCTATCATTTTATGTGAATTAAATTCTATATAAAATGATAAATAATTATAAGAATTAGGGTTTGATATAATTCTATCATTTTATGTGAATTAAATTCTACATAAAATGATAAAATTTGTGAAGAAAGAAATACTAGATAGAATGGAAAACCGTCAACGGCTCGAAGTCCGATTTGCTTCGGAATTAAACGGAACGAAAATTCCGGATATTACAAGATGACATAAATTTGGGTGTTGATTGATGTACCAGCAGATTTAATGAGACTTTAAAAAATTGAAAGTCTCGTAATAAAGCCCTAAAAACTCGTGAGCATAATTGAATGGCTAATATAATGTTCTATATTTTAGATAAGGTAGTGCAGTTTTTGCCTTATCAAATAACTTCCATTTATGAAGTTTGCATTTTATCAAAACTCAACCTTTTGTACTAACTATTCCGAATATGGATTGACTCGTTTTCTGCCTACAAACGTTTAAAACCCTCTATATCTTATATCCGGGAAGATCTGGGTTATAAAGATAAGGAGGGGAATGTCAAGGGACCCTCGACTAGTTTAATACCCAGGTTCGAACAAATAATCGATTGTGAGTTCTGCAAATTTTCATAAACCGGCTCAAATGCTAGGACCCTAAAACCCATAACAGCAACGGCAAACGTCGCCATACCAACATTAGCACCGACATCGATCACAACTCCATTCGCAATCTTCTTCTCCCCAATTTCACCCTAATTTTCTCCATGCACTTTTTATGTTGTCGTGTATATTTATGTAGTGGTTCAATGGAACGGAAATGCTTTTAATCTTTTTGTATAGTGTAAGAATAAATTATCTCGTTAATGTGGACCTATAGATAATCTACGTTTTTGCATTAATTCGCTAAACATAATAGTCGGGATTTTCATAGGGAGTAACCCGATTAATTTATCATTAACGGACCGATAAATTAATCTCGTAAATAAAGCCCGGTCCTCCGCTCGCCCTTAAATATGCGCTTTTCCGTTAATAGCGATATAAAACGTGTGTGACATATAACTTATGTAGTGATATTATGTACCCAAACTATTGGGCATTATGTACCCCTTATTATGTTGGGCATAAAACACATAAAAGATGAATATATGTTATTAGTAGAAAACAACACACGTAACACACATAAGAGAGAAAAGGGAGGTGAGTGGAGAAACTAGGGCTCCTTGCTCCAGCCACCACCGGACCACCAGCAGCCACCCGGGACGCCGCCGCACCTGCTGCCAGCCCGGAGCCACACCCGCCGGTCACTGCTCCGCCTGCTGCGCCGCCGCTGCACAGCCCGAGCCTCCCTGCGGCCTCCTCCACGAGCCGCTGCAGCAGCCCTTTGCCACCCGCCGGAGCCGCCTGCTGCGCCGCCGTTCACCACCTGCCGGAGCCACCTACTGCACCCCTATGGCTGACCAAGGTAAACATCTAAACATTGTTGATTAGTTTTCCAAATCTAAGATCCTAGTGGAATAGAACAAATTAGGGATGAATTGTTCTTTGATTATGTTGATGAATTATTGACTAACATGTGGTACCAGAGCATGGTTGAGATTAGAAAACTAATTGCATGTTGGATGTATTAAGTTTTGAACACTCAATTGCTTGGTTGAATTGCTGAATTTTTGTCACACCAAGTGTTTGATGAATTGCCTAAATGAAATGTGTGCTGAATTTTCTATGCACTTAAAAATGCTTGATGAAATGTGTGTGCTGAATTTTCTATGCACTTAAAAATGCTTGATGAAATGTGTGTGCTGAATTTTCTATGCACTTAAAATGTTGATGAAATGACCAAGCCAATTTCAAGGATTAATTGGTGAAAATAAAGTGTTTGATTGAAGTGATAAAAAGACCCATTACAAAGGGGGTTTTCGAGTCAAACGACTTCACCCGTAGTCGTTCGACATTAGAGTTAAGTCGATTGACCTAAAGGGGTGATGATCGATTATGTCAAGCATCTTTGTTGAGCATTTGGGGTTTTTGTGGGGCTTTCCCTTATACTTCCGCTACTGTCTGTTATAGTTTGGATAATCGCTTGAGAAATCTCAGTAGGGTTGTTTGGTTGCACACTACACATGCTTCCGTTCATATGAGATTGAATTCTCACTAATGATTATTCCATTTTGAATGGTAGAAATTATCGTTAAGTTGAATTGAGTTACACCACAGTGGGCCGATTCATGTTTGATTAATTTCATAAAAGCTTAAATAAGCCTCAGATTTTCACATTAAAAATTAAGTTACACCACAGTGGACTCACTTAAGGTAGTGAAGGTCAGAATATGCGAGTATTGTGGATAAATTGCTAGCCCTTAGGTCTTACCCACAGGTGGACCGGCATTTATTAGTAACTTAATCATATAAGTAGGGAATATTTAATCAATTGAGATTAGACTATAGAGGTTATCCACAGATGCCATACTTAGTTTAGTCGAGATTGCTTGAGTTTTCTCAATTATTGAACAAGTCTTATTCATTAGTGATTTTATATGTATGTGTGTGTTTTTACTCAAAGATTGATTGTTTTGAACATGTTTTTCCAACTGTGCAGTTTCCCAAAATAAGTTACTTCTTTCTTGCCTCTCGACTGTTCCTCCCCTTACTGGACCAAACTACGCTGATTGGATAGAGATTGTAACTTTCTCTATGTCCATGTTAAGTTACGGCGAATGTTTAAGGGAGGACGGTCCTGAAAAGCCTAAGCCTGATGAGAAGGATGAAGCAGTGCTTAAGGCATATAAGAACTGGAAAGACAAGGATGCTAACTGTCTTTCCTTTCTGCGCCTTACCACTACTTCGGACATTAAGACTCAATTACAGAGGCTGATTGTGACACAACGAAGAAATATCTTGCAAAACTTAAGGAAAAGTTCCAGCCTTCTGATAAGGCATTAATTGGAAAGCTTCTGTCTGAACTGTCTCACTATAAGTTTGATGAAAAACAGACTGATATGACTAAGTATACAATGCATATGTAAAGCTTAGCCTCTCAGTTGTTCAAGTTGGGGCTGAAAATTGACGGCCCCATATTAACGCATTTCATCTTTGAGGGTCTTCCCAAAGAATATGAGGCATTCCATGTGAGCTATAATGCCATTAAAGAAACATGGACAGTGGATGAACTTGCGAATAAGCTTGTTCAGGAAGCCGCACGCCTAGCTAATGCAAAAGTGCATAATATACCTCAGGCACATTATGTGCATAACAGTGAGGGCACTAAAGGGAAGGGCCAGTTCAAAAGGAAGGACAGTTAAAGCATCAAGTCTAGCTCGACCAATGTACCAGGTCCGTCGGG
The DNA here is from genome assembly GCA_033239045.1 of Fagopyrum esculentum. NCBI lineage: Eukaryota > Viridiplantae > Streptophyta > Magnoliopsida > Caryophyllales > Polygonaceae > Fagopyrum > Fagopyrum esculentum. The sequence goes on along the minus strand of BSUD01000003.1, from coordinate 85,737,988 downwards.
CATTAAGAAGGTGAAAAAGAAGGATGTCTGTCATTTTTGTAAAAAGGCAGGACATTTCCAGAAAGACTGCGTAAAGCGCAAGGAATGGTTCGAGAAGAAGGGTATGTACCTTTCCTTCGTATGTCCCGAATCTAATTTCATTAATGTACCTTCTAATACTTGGTGGTTAGACTCTGGTACTAATGTGCACGTTTCCAACTCATTATAGGGCTTCAGTTCAATCCAGAACATAAGAAGCAATGAGAAGAACCTACTCATGGGAAACAAGTCTGAAGCATCCATTAAAGCCATAGGATGTTTTTGTTTAGAATTAAGTAGTGGCTTTAAATTACTTTTGGAGGATACAATCTATGTTCCATCAATGACTCGTAATTTAATTTCAATTTCTAAACTTGACTGTATGGGTTTTTCTGTGACTTTTGGAAATGGTTGTTTCAGTTTATTCAGGGATAAGAATATAATTGGTTGTGGTGTTTTGGAGAATGGAATGTATCGTATTGATTTGGATAAATCATTTTCTGATTCACTGTTTATTTCTATGAATTCTGAGATTGGAATGAAACGTGTCAGGTCGAATGAGAACTCAGCGTTTTTGTGGCATAAACGCTTGGCCCATATTTTAAGGGAAAGAATGATGTTGTTAGTAAAAGACAACATTCTTCCTTCTCTTGATTTTACTGACTTTGGGACGTGTGTGGATTGCATTAAAGGAAAGCAAACCAAACACACCAAAAAGGGCGCCACAAGAAGCACTGCTCTTTTAGAGATCATACATACAGACATTTGTGGTCCTTTTGATGTTCCCTCCTTTAGTGGAGAGAAATATTTCATCACCTTTATAGATGATTATTCACGGTACTGTTATCTTTACATGTTGCATGAAAAATCTCAGTCGGTAAATGCTGTAGAGCTTTACATTAAGGAAGTTGAGAGGCAACTGGAAAAGAAAGTGAAGATCATCAGGTCGGATAGAGGTGGGGAATTTTATGGTAGATACGATGAATCAGGGCAAAACCCTGGTCCATTTGCTAAACTTTTAGAAAGTTTGGGTATTGTCGCTCAGTACACGATGCCTGGTTCACCCTGGAGGAACGGTGTAGCTGAGAGACGTAACAGAACCCTTCTAGAGGCTGTAAGGGCTATGATGAGTAAAGCTGATTTACCCAAATCATTGTGGACGCATGCGCTTATGACTGCAGTGTACGTCGCAAACCGAGTTCCTAGTAAGGCAGTTTCAAAGACTCCATTTGAACTGTGGAATGGTTGGAAACCAAGTTTGCGACACTTACACATTTGGGGTTGCCCCGCAGAAGCGCGCATCTACAATCCTCAAGAGAAGAAACTCGATTCTAAAACCATTAGTGGGTTTTTTATTGGGTATGCTTCGAAATCAAAGGGGTTCAAATTTTACTGTCCTAGCCACAGCACCAGAATTGTAGAAACTGGTAATGCCAAATTCCTAGAGGATGGCGAAGTCAGTAGGAGATTTGATGAGGTCATCATCAATGAGATTAGAGAGGGAACTAGTGTTCCTATTACTGTACCTCTAATCTCTGTTCATGACGTTCCAGAAAATGATGATGAACCTCAACCCATTAATGTGACTCCTGCCATTCCTGAAGTCATTGAAGTAACAGATACACCTATAGCTGAGATTTCTGTAAGAAGGTCCACAAGACCTCGTAGGTCTGCAATCTCAGATGACTATATGGTGTACATGCTACAACATGAGTTTGACATAGGATTGGATAACGATCCAGTAACGTTTTCACAAGCCGTAAAAGGCAATGATTCTGATAAATGGATTGATGCTATGTTTGAGGAATTGAAATCAATGGTTGCAAATAAAGTGTGGGAGTTAGTTGCTCTACCTATAGGGCATAAGGCAGTCGGCAGTAAATGGGTCTTTAAGACCAAGCTCGACTCCCTTGGCCATATAGAGCAACATAAAGCGCGCCTTGTAGCCAAAGGTTTCAACCAGAAAGAAGGCATTGATTATAATGAAACCTTCTCTCCAGTTTCGAAGAAGGATTCATTAAGGATCATTTTGGCATTAGTAGCTCATTTTGACTTAGAGCTACATCAAATGGATGTGAAAACGGCATTTCTGAATGGAAGTTTGGAGGAAGAAGTCTACATGTCTCAACTTGAAGGTTTCGTTGAAGACGGTAAGGAGGACCTAGTCTGTTTATTAAAGAAGTCAATATATGGACTTAAGCAATCTTCTCGACAATGGTATATTAAGTTTCACGATACCATAACTGCCTTCGGTTTTACAGAAAACCTTTTTGATCATTGTATATACCTGAAGGTCAGTGGGAGCAAGTTTGCATTTTTAGTCTTGTATGTTGACGATATCTTGATCGCTAGCAGTGATCTGGGTTTACTCAGAGAGACCAAAAATTTCTTGTCTAGTAACTTTGAGATGAAAGATATGGGTGAGGCATCCTTTGTGTTAGGGATAGAAATATCCCGTGACAGGTCACAAAGGACATTAGGTTTGTCTCAGAAAGCATATATTTCAAAGGTATTAGATAGATTCCATATGACTGGATGTAATTCCAGTATGGTTCCTATTCAGAAAGGGGATAAATTAAGTTTGAAGCAATGTCCCAAAACTGATGAGGAACGTAACAGAATGCAAGATATTCCTTATGCTTCAATAGTTGGAAGCCTTATGTATGCCCAAGTTTGTACCAGACCGGACATCAGTTTTGTAGTTGGTGTACTGGGTCGCTATCAAAGCAACCCTGGCATTGAACACTGGAAGGCTGCGAAAAAGGTGTTAAGGTACCTACAAGGGACTAAGAGTCACATGCTCACTTATAGGCATTCTGATCAGCTTGAAGTTATTGGCTATACTGATTCAGATTTTGGAGGATGCGAGGATAGCAGAAAAAGCACCTCGGGTTATGTGTTTGTCTTAGCGGGAGGAGCCATCTCCTGGAAAAGTGCTAAGCAAACCATTATTGCATCATCCACGATGGAGGCCGGGTTTGAAGCGTGCTTTGAGGCTACAAATCATGCATTATGGTTGCGGAACTTTATTTCGGGGTTAAGCGTTCTGAGCTCGATCGCAAGACTGCTGAGAATCTTCTGTGACAACACAGCGGCCGTTTTCTTTACGAAAAATGATAAGTATTCCAAAGGTATAAAACACATGGAAATGAGATTCTTATCAGTTAAGGACGAAGTTCGGAAGAGAACAGTATCTGTGGAGCACATTTCAACTAGTGCTAATATAGCAGATCCACTTACTAAGGGACTACCACCCAAGACATTTCTGATGCATGCTAGCCTAATGGGTTTTGAGTATAGTACTTAGTTTTTATGTTATGAGGATTGCAAGTGTTTTGTAAAGATACTGTGTTTTGATCATTTATGTTACAGATCTTCTGAACCATTCTGCTTTCACATTATTGTTCAGTATATATACATTTTGGTGGTTGAACAAAAATAGTCTTTTCCTAAAGACATTAAAAAGACCATTATGCTTATTCCCTTATACAGATCGGGTCCTTCTGGGATAGCAATCAGTAGTAGATGGAAGGAACCATGTGAAATAGATAATGTGGAACCGCCATTACTCTATTGTTGTTTTGGGATTCTCGAGGTAATTAAGATAAACCCGTAAAGTAAATTTAGCACCTTGTACAATTTAAGTTTAACTGCATATAACTGAATAGTAGATGTACCTATGGTCCAAGTGGGAGAAATGTAAGAATAAATTATCTCGTTAGTGTGGACCTATAGATAATCTACGTTTTTGCATTAATTAGCTAAACATAATAGTCGGGATTTTCATAGGGAGTAACCCGATTAATTTATCGTTGACGGACCGATAAATTAATCTCGTAAATAAAGCCCGGTCCTCCGCTCGCCCTTAAATATGCGCTTTTCCGTTAATAGCGATATAAAACGTGTGTGACATATAACTTATGTAGTGATATTATGTACCCAAACTATTGGGCATTATGTACCCCTTATTTTAGTTGGGCATATAACACATAAAAGATGAATATATGTTATTAGTAGAAAACAACACACGTAACACACATAAGAGAGAAAAGGGAGGAGAGTGGAGAAACTAGGGCTCCTTGCTCCAGCCACCACCGGACCACCAGCAGCCACCCGGGACACCGCCGCACCTGCTGCCAGCCCGGAGCCACACCCGCCGGTCACTGCTCCTCCTGCTGCGCCGCCGCTGCACAGCCCGAGCCTCCCTGCGGCCTCCTCCACGAGCCGCTGCAGCAGCCCTTTGCCACCCGCCGGAGCCGCCTGCTGCGCCGCCGTTCACCACCTGCCGGAGCCACCTACTGCACCCCTATGGCTGACCAAGGTAAACATCTAAACATTGTTGATTAGTTTTCCAAATCTAAGATCCTAGTGGAATAGAACAAATTAGGGATGAATTGTTCTTTGATTATGTTGATAAATTATTGACTAACATATAGTAAACAATCTTAATATGTGCCTTCATCTTGTACTGTAATATCTGATACTTGAAACAATTGCTCCTTGAGTTTGTATGGCCAATCTCATTTCGAAAAGTGCATAATCCTGTCAAACCTCACAAGTCGTGCTCAGAGAATGATATTTTTTAATGTTATTGTGAATAAGAATGACATGGAAGTTTATTTAATATTGGAGAACGACAAATCCCATCTCCAATATCTTGAAAGCTCAATAGAGATGCAATTACACAACAGATAATGAAGCATATCTTATCATCATCCTTTCAGGGCAGATTCCAGTTTCAGCTGGAATACTTCAGCGAATTCCCGAACATGAGATTCATTTACTACATCAATGAGTGTTAAATCATCAGCTTGTGATAGATCCAGGCCGGTCCTTCAATTTTTTGTGCCCGGGGCCATATTTTTTTCGGGTGCCCTAGTGATTTAAAATTAATGTCATACTCAAATTATTAGATATAAAAAATATAAAATAACACATTATAACAGAGGATATAAAACCAAAAGTTTAGTTAAGAAAAACTTATTGAACCTACATAGAAAAATTTTATTAAATAATTGAAAATAAAATCAAAACTTTGTTTTATATAATTGTAAATAAATCAAAAGCACATTATAACATACATTTTAATCATTTATGTTGTCTTGCATTTTTTGAACAAATCTTCTATTATCTTTGCATAATCAACAAATTCCAACAATTGACCGAATTATTACTCCATTAAGCCTATATTGAGTCATGGTAGTTCACAAACATGACTTGAATAACTACTTTAACTCATATATTTTGAATATATTTTTCCGAATAATAATAATAATAATTTCATTTTATTTAAATTATATTCATATTTTAATAAAATTTTAACTCTATAGATGTTAAATGATATTTATAAGTCATAAAGTAAATATATCATTATATTAAAAAAAATAACTATTTATAAAAAATAGCACAAATATAATATTAAGTTCGAATTATAATATAACATTTAAAATAATTTTTCATTAATGAAAATTTCATTATGAACTTATCAACAAATGAGATACTAAATGTAACATCTATAAAAATAATAGTTATAATTTTTATTACATTGAGTATCTTGATAGGTCAAAATTTATTAATTAAAAATTTTATTATATTTTTAAATTATAATTCGAACTTAAAATTATATTTGTGTTATTTATTATAAATAGTCATGTTTTTTTAACCGAATTATATCTTTATTTTATTGGCTTATAAATATCATTTAACATTTATAGAAATAACAGTTACAATTTCTATTGAATATTTCATATAATTTAAATAATATCAAATTATAATAATTATTATTCGAAAAAACATATACAAAATATAAGAGTTAACTAGTTAAAATTGAAAATATGATGAAGTGTAACAATATAACTCACAATCCTAGCTTTGTTGATAATAATAATTTTAGTTTTGATATCATATCACTAAATCAGAGTGGCGCAATGGGATTTTGGTTGCCTTATGACCCAGAGGTCTAAGAATCAATTCCCACAAATCTAATTTTATTCAATATATACTAGTTTTTTTTTAAATTTGGGGCCCCAAATTATGGGGCCCTCGGCTATGGCCCAACTGCCCAGCAGCAGGGCCGGCCTTGGATAGATCCTCAACTAAAGAACCACCTGCTTGAGTCTATCCTAGAACCCCTTTAATGCTTCCAACTCTTCGGTCCCGTATACCACAAGGAATGACCTCCCACTTTTATTAAATAAAAAATGAACTTGAGAAATAGATATTGTAAATAGTCTTTTAGCATTTTGTAATTAGGTTGTTGGCAGAGCAACAATAGGATTTTACAAGGCGGTCATAGTTATGCTCTACAGATATTATTCACCAATTTTCGACAGTAAGGGAGATCCAATCCACCCAACTCTCTTTTTTAAAAATATCATTCTAACAAAACTCAAGTGTAAATCCTTCCATGAATGTTTATAATTGCAATCACCTCACAACTCGACAACCAATACATACTTCTCTTGGATTAGTTCCTTATGGACTTGATGGACCTTCCTCTCTTCAAATATGTCCTTATATAATTGACTCAAGCTTAACACGTGGGTCCTATTAGTTACTTCCGTTTGAATATGTATTGCTCAGGTATAAACATTTATATAGGAATTACAATGTGAAGATACCCACATTGTAATCCCTATATAAATATTTACTTGAGAGCATGTCCGAATTTGTCCTTTCGGGAAGTAGTTAGGTTACATGGTGTTCCAAGGATTTGAATTCTTTCTTGATTTCCATTCATAATGTGAAAAATACAATCTTACAACAAGTATCACATAACAATTAAGACAATTCTCAACATAATGAATGATCAAATAATTTTTTCAAGCCCACCCTGTAATCGCAAATGTTTTTGAAGGAGTTAAATTCCCGTTTCTTTATGCTCTATTTGATTTCGACTCCTTGCCCGATAAGCTCCACAAGAACATCATTAGGCTCTTAAAGAATAAACCCGTTCGTAAACCCGATATTTCAGATCACATTTAGTTTACTTCACATGAAAGTTGTTAAAGCAAGATTGTAACAAAGGTAGAGGCCCCACTTGCTTCGTCCCTAGGATAAACACTTATAATCATTTAGCCGAGGACATCCACTTTGGGGCAACTTTTTGTAAATCGAACACTCACCAACCTTGTATACCCAAAACATCTCCGGAATTTCTAATTGTGTATGCAAGTATGTAAGAACGTTTGACAAACCCGTAAAACAAAATTAAGACTCCCAAACGAGTTGGGCTAGGGACATGGGTGGAATTGGAGAAAATTGTAATTATGAAGAAGAAAGGATACGCACAATTTTGTGTGAACTAGGTTAAGTTGTCCAATCATGAATCAACATGGGTGTTTGGATATCACGTGCAAAACCCCAATAATGGATAAACCTTTATTACTTACACTCATGATCTTGGGAATACAAACAAAGGAATCACCGGGTAAGTCTGATCCTAGGCTTGCGTTGAACCAGGAAAGGTATAACAAGGATAGGATTTGACAAACTGAAACCTCAACTTAGATAAGGATCGGGAAAGTATTTTTTAGTGATGATTGGTTATGCGGAAGTATCCTTTAAACACGTGTATTGCGTTGGATCCATTATGAAACAAGTGTGTGAACACCTTAATAGGTTCAGCATCCCCTTTCACTAAGTCAAAAGCAGGAGACACTCAAAAAAGGTTGCTTGCAAGCTACCAACATGGGAGGATCCGAGAGAATGGAAGATTGCATGGAAGATGCAAAATCTCGGTCAACAACCAAAAATCTCGCCCGAAATTTCACCCGAGATTTTGTGTCTGATGCGCGTTTGAAGATCCAGCCAAGATCTTCTATTTTTGGAAGAACTATTATTATTATTATTTTATTACCTTAAAAGTCTTAAAGATGGCAAGTGACCATAGGAATGTAACCATTAAAACTGAACGCTTCATCTTGAAACTAGTTTCTCCAATTGGTGGTGGATAAGGTAACGTGGTACTGTTTTGTCATTTCTGTTATCATCACTCCAACATCATCCATAGCCTCGGATTCTTCTTCTTCATCCGATGACGAGCTTTGTATGAGAACCGGGAAGTTAGGAGGGAGTTCAGGTCATACCATGAATAGGACAGAGGCTATAGCTTGTCATCCAGAGAGCTCATTGGCAGCCGTGATGATCCAAGCTCTCGCGCACCGTATAAACTATGTTTGGGTGATTGATGCTGATTACAGTGTGGTCAAAATGATCACATTTTCTGGAATACTGAAGGTCCTTCGTGTTTGTTCTAAGAGCTAAAATGGTAATTACTTTGTGTTAACTTTAAGTATCATTCGAACTGGTTGTTTTGTTTTGAACATTTGGTCATGTTCAAAAGTTCTGCCAGTCAGTTTTTGTATCGTTCTTGAGCGGCATTGTTTCTTTGTCAGATCTTTCACATCTAAACCAAACCCCTACAAAAATGTAATCATGCAAAACATTTTCTTCTTAACGAAATTGTACTTTAAAACACGTAGATCGTTCTATGTAGATAGTTTTGAGTGCTTGAACATTCAAATCTAGATAGATTTGAAGCCTAAATCTCAACTTGAAGATTGGGAGAATAGTTGGAGAAAATAGAAGGTTGAAGAGAAGGAGAAATGAATATGGAAAATTATCACTTAATTACAATGAAAGTCGGGTTATGAGTATTGTTTTTGATGGATTGTGATTTGTAGCCTACTATTAAGTATTGGTATTTCAATTTGGTCAATGAATCAATGACATTAAACATCATACTTGAAAAGAATTTTTTTGTTAAAAAAAACAAGCGGGAAAAATGGCCTCTTCTTCTCTATCAAATCTAAATCTTAGAACCGGGTTGAGTGATTTTGAAATTGATTCCCGATTCCTCCGCGAAACCCATAAGATTTCACACATTCAACTTTCAACAACAAATGAACATACTTATTTTATTAGTTATACTTCTTCCTTTTTTTGTTAAATATTTTAGCACATTGTAAAAAGAATTTATCCTTATACCCATCCATTTCTTGCGGCGGCATATGGGTACGCCCTACCATAGATCCTCCTTATCTTAAACTTCATAGATAGATGTAGCTTCTCTTCCTCATGGTCTCATTAGCCTCATTGAACATGACCAAATGTTCAAAGCAAAACAACCAGTTCAAATGATACTCAAAGTTAACACAAAGTAATTACCATTTTAGCTCTTATAACAAACACGAAGGACCTTCAGTATTTCAGAAAATGTGACCATTCCGACCACACTGTAATTAGCATCAATCACCCACACATAGTTTATACGGTGTGCGAGAGCTTGGATCATCATGGCAGCCAATGAGCTCTCTAGATGGCAAGCTATAGCCTCTGTCCTATTCATGGTATGACCTGAACTCCCTCCTAACTTTCAGGTATGAATATAGTACCAAATAGTGCACTTGTTCTGTGACATTAGGCTTACCTAGAAGAAATGTGCACATACAATAGATTGGTAAAGAGACTAAGTGATGAGTAGTTTGCACAAGAGGGGTCATATTTGCAATACCTTCATCGAATGCTTTAGGTTGTAACGTACATGAGAAGTTTATGAGAAGATGCCACATGATCTAGTCAAATTTTCGTCTTGTCAACCTTGAAATTGCCAAATGGGAATGCAAAAGTAAATAGGAGTCATATTACTCTTTTGGTGTACTAGGATACCGTTCTTCCCATGAAGCAGTTCAGACTCGTCCAGTGGAGGAAATCGAAAGAGGGTTGGGTTAAGGTTAACTCTGATAGGGCTATAAGAGGAGACCAAGGCAAAACCACTGCTGGAGCTATCATTAGAGATGAAATCAATAATGCACCAACCCGAGACAATTGTTTTCTTCTTAGCTCCATGCTTGCTTTCTTCAGATCTCAAGTTTGAAATAAAGGTCTATAAAAAGTCTCCCAACGATCTAAGCAGAAACAACAAGTGATATCAATCATCGTCTATATCAACCATCTTGGACATCGTTGTGAGTAGGTTGGACCTCTTCTGCTAACATTTATTTTTGTCAAAACAACATATATTCCACGGTCGTGGTCTCCATGGAATTACTCACTATATTGGATCATGTTTTTGGTTTAACTCAAATCTCAGCTTTTACAAAGAAGGCAACATGCTGAATAGGAGAGTTTAATTAGGCCCAATTTTGTTCTATATTTGCTTTGTTTTCCAAAGCAAACATAGAACTATATATTATTAGCCTTTACATAAAATAGTCAGTTCCGGAGTTGGATATTAACCCTATATGAGGTGTTACTTCCTTTGTTTAACATATATATTACTACATGGTTTCAACATCAGAATGAATTAACAACTCAAATTTGGGAGTACCACTGACACTCTCATTTTCTATATCTCTTTAATGACTATGTAATCCGATTATATACGAGCATTAGCTGAGGACATCCACTTCGGGGCAAGTTATATCCTTCTTGTAACGTATGGTTAATAACTCCATCGAAGGCTCTTAACGAATCATTTACCCTTAGCTAAATGATTCTTTAAGAGCCATCGTAGGCACCCTTGGGGTGCCTACGAAGGCTCTTAAAGAATAACTCTCCGTTCAAACGATCTACCGTTACTTCCTTTGTTTACTTCACATGGAAGACCCGAAACGAAATCATCTACTATAATGCCAACCATGCTGTTATTTAATGAGCATATTGATATCATTATGCTAGTAGTTATTGACACTTTAATCTACATACCGGGTTCTAAACTCTACCTGTTTTTTAGGTCTGGTTTTCCTAGAAATACTCTAGGTGAAGTTCAAAAAATTCTATAGAAACAATCAAACTCAATAAAAGGTAAATGTAAATAAAAAAGATTTGGAGAGAGGATAAACTTAATCTAACCATTGGATCATCATTGAATGTTAAGATTCATTCAATTCTAGGTGAATTTTTTTTCAAGAACTCCACCGTAACTAATCCCTTGTTTTTTTTTCTCTCCATTACCCAAATAAGTTGTGGTAAAATGATCAAGAAAAGAGTATCATAACCACACTTAAACCGTGAGAAGACAATTATGAATATTACACATTTTCGGGTTTAAAAATATCGCCCCGTTCCACCGTTATTTAAATCTTAATATACCAAGTGTATGGAGGAGCATATTTCTATCCCTTTAGCTGAACGAATGGTTTCGGTCACTATATATTATTAGTCTTTACATAAAATAGCCAGTTTCCGGAGTTGGAACCAAAGGGGCCCTATCTGTAAGATAAGAGACTTCAACTGAAAGCATTACATCCCCCGGCTCTAGTTGTGAGGATAATTACTAAAGATGGAGGTGTTATGAGTATGATATTTGAGTCACAACAGTTCTTGCCTGTGTAACATCCGGAATTTTTATTCCGGTTATTGAGTGGTTTATCGACCTTTCCGCTAGCGCGGCTCAGGCTTTCCGCAGACACGATGTGTTGAGTGTCGGGATTTTATCCCAATTCCGTTATGACCCTTCGTTTTCCCACTTTTCGTTTTTGACCCCTCGTTCCTTATCCAAAGGAGAGTCTTGTGGGCTGGTGACCCCTTGGTTCCCCCAAAAGGAAGAGTAGCTTTTCCCTCCTCCCTTCTTCACTCTTTCATGTTACTTTCATTCCCACACTTCCTCTTCTTGGCTTGTTTCTCTCTTCTCTTCTCCCTTGGATGTTCTTGGGTGTGGCCAGTTGTAGATCCTGCTTGGTAAGTTTCTTCCTCCTCTTTCCCTTCTTCTTCCTTGCTCCATTTCCCTTCTCTTCTTCTCCTTCCTCAATTGATATGGTTGGAGCTTTGGAAGAAGGTTGTTCTTGATTCCGTTGCATGCTTGTGTTCCTAGCACAATCAGATCGTAGAGGAGAGCCTAGATACTGTGGTTGAAGTTTTGAGAAGACCCAACCAGAGAAGGAAGCCATAAAAGCTCAAATGCATAGTCGAAGATTGAAGAAATCGCTATTTCTGGAGTTCTGCCGCGGGGGCGGATCTTAGCCAACCGCGGGGGCGGTGAGCAGCGCCGCGGGGGCCGTGACCTTCAACTCGCGGTCGCGCCTTTTGTTTCCACGGCCGCGTTTCTTCAACAATAGGATCTTCTTCTCTCTTCTTCTTCGTTCCTTCCTTAGTTGTGAGGTTGTTCCATGCTAGTAGTATGCCTAGGGTGGACCTAGGATAGTTGTGATTGCCATCTAGTGGTTGTGGACCTGACTTTAGAGTCTCGGTTGTTACTTAGGATGACTCGAGTGTGATGATCATGTTATACCTCTTAGACTAGTTGTATTCTAGCTTGGTGATGAATTATCCTTGTAGAAGAGTGGGTTGTATTAGTGCCTTTATAGATGCTTGATGAATTATGGTCCTTTGGAGCCTAGGAACGTTCCCTAGCTTATGAGTTGTAGGACCTTGTGTTCGTTTGCTACATTGCGAAGTCTAAGGACTTCTACCCTTTGAGAGTGTTGTTGATGTGTGCCTCGTTTTGATTAGGCCTTGGTTGTATTCCTACGGGAAGTTGAGATCGGTTTTGGTTAGCTTTGAGACGAAGTAAGTCCTCGGACTTACTTAGCCGCTTTTACGCATTATTTGGATACATTATGGTGGTGTGTGTTTATCGCTTTTGAGCATGAAACCGGATTAGGATTACTGGACTAGACATATTGTTTGGCCCATTGTTATTATTATTATCGGGCAGTGACATCACTGCCCAGCTCCCGAGGGAGACTGGGAGGAGCTCTCCGACCAGGCCATACATGGTATACGAGCGGACTTCTTCATCACTCCCTCAGGGTATATGGGTTGAGCGCCGCATCATTCCTGTTGGTTACACGGGGACAGGAGCGAGACTTATAAGACTCTCGTGTTACACTTGAACGAATAGATTAGTTATGGAATAACCTAAAAAGATAATAAGTAACGGATGTGTATGTATATGAGCATGTTGCGTATTTTGTGTTCCTATGTGTGTTTGTGTCATATTATTCTTATAATGCCTAGAATGTTAGCTAACAGTTTTATACCGATTGTTGTAGTTGATGTGCATGTTAGGTGTGGTCGAGTGATCTGGAGGAGTGGGCAGCCAGGGTTCGGTACATCATAGGTCGAGCTGGGGGTTTAAGTTTGTGTATTATTGTAGTATATTGTGTATTGTTGGCTTTGTTGTATTGACAACTGATGTTTGTCCTTTCTTGATCTATTCGGGAATCATATCATTGTATTAAAGTTAATTTCGGTTTTGACCTTTATTTGTGCCTTGTTGGACAGGTCTAGTGAAATGGTTGACAGGCTAAGGGTCGGGACACATTGTGAGGTCTCGCACGTAGCTTTCCGATATTTCGTGAATTCGGGGTGTTACAAAAGTGGTATCAGAGCCCTAGTGATACGGGATTAAACCGTGGATTAGTCGATCTAGGTACAATGATCCCAAATCCAGATGAATGAAGCGAATCCAGATGCGGAATGAGACGTGGGGATGGGGATGGAAGCAGGAGGACGTTGAGAGGAACCAAAGAGAACCAACGAGGAAGAACCAAGTCTGAAGAGCCAAGACCCCACCTCGTGAATGCCCTCGACCCGTCTCCAATACAACCTTACACTAGCTCCGGCGGGACTAGCACAAAGAGGGACTCGTGAAGGCTCGAAGCACCAATCCGAAGGCGGTTGACACAAGCAAGCTCATCCAAGCAAACAACGACAATGCCAACCAAAAACTCTCTTGTTCTTTGATTGATTTTGTGAATGGATTACAATAGGTAATTCTTAGCAAAGAAAACTTACCCACCTTAGCAACTACAGAAAACTATATATAGACTCTTTTATCTAGACAACATAAAAGAAAAGAAAACTAAATACATTGGTGGGAGGTAACAAGAGAGCTCCCACAAATGTATCTAATAGTCTAACAAACAAACTAACACCATAAAAATAGGTTGACTTCTCCAAGGAACCCATGGATGACTGGACGGGTCTTAGGGCCCAGCTGGGCGGCCCGACTGAGGGAAATGGATACCCTTTTGGACGGCCTGGGAGGTTAGCGACGTCGAGCTTGACAGCCACTACGGGCGGAGATTGAGACCTTGTCAAAATGGCACCGGGTTAGGGCCGGAGTGTATCGGCAAGGCTAGACGGGAATTAGGGTTCATACCAAATGGCTCGAAGGAAGTCGAACAAAGTCTGGGGTTCGGGCTCGATGGCGTTATGCTCGCTGGTCCATTTCCTATGCTTGTTTGTTCATCCACGTTCCCCACCTTGCCCACATCTTGATCACTTGGCTTATTGACTTGCTTGGCTACATGATCAAGCTCCTCCTCATGATGTTCCAACATCTACATGGTCTCTCCCCTTTGCATGTTCACCCCTGCATTCACCAAGAGATTAATACATGATTTGTGGAAGTTAAATAATTCATGCATGGTGCCATGCAATAGCACTTCCCTTGACGTAGCTTCTTGGATCTCCTTAGCTCTTGCCCTAGTAATGGGACCTTGATATTCTTCATGTGAGTTGTGCAATGGTTCATCTGATGGTCCTACATCATCCACTCCTTCTTGGAAAGAATTCGACCCCGAATTTTCTTGTTCCGACTCACCTTCATAGGGGCTCAAATCTCCTACGTTAAAAGTGGCACTAACTCCATACTCTTCCGGTAAGTCTAACACATATGCGTTATCGTTAATTCGGTGTAGGATTTCAAATGGGCCATCACCCCGTGGAGCTAGCTTTAAATGTCGCTTTGCGGAAACCGTTCCTTCCTGAGATGTAGCCAAACTAGGTCGCCGGGCTGGAAAACCATCTTCCGACGTCCTTTGTTATTTCTAGCTGCGATCTCAACACCTTTCTTTTCAAGTGTAGCCTTGGTCTTTGCGTGGAGTTCCTTAATGGAGTCCGCCTGTTCCAAAGCATCAAAAGCTACTCGATCTTTTCGAGGGATCGGTAATAAGTCCATAGGAGTTAAAGGGTTAAATCCATAAAGACATTTGAAAGGTGACAAAAGAAGTGGAAGAATGCGTGGTTCGATTATAAGCAAACTCGATATGTGGTAAAATATTTTCCCATTCTTTTAAATTATCTTTCAACATGGTTCTAAGGAGGGTCGTTAGGGTCCTATTGGTGACTTCCGTTTGCCCATCTGTTTGGGGATGGCTAGAGGTCGAGAATAGTAATCTAGTGCCCATTTTTCCCCAAAGCGTTTTCCAAAAGAAACTCAAAAACTTGACATCCCTATCACTAATAATGGTCTTAGGTATTCCATGCAACCTCACTATTTCCTTAAAGAAAAGATTTGCGACATTATATGCATCATCGGTTTTATGACATGGAATAAAATGTGCCATTTTAGAGAATCTATCTACCACCACAAAAATGGAATCTCTTCCTTTCTTAGTCATAATTAGTCCGACAATGAAATCCATACTTAAGTCTTCCCAAGGGGCACTAGGTGTTGGTAAGGGTGTATACAGCCCGTGGGGTTGTACCTAGATTTGGCCTTAAGACATTCAATGCACTTCTTAAGCATGTGTTCTACATCCCTTAACATATGAGGCCAATAAAAGTGAGTTTGCAACATGTGATAGGTTTTGTCCCTCCCAAAATGCCCCCATTAAACCTCCCTTATGGGCTTCTTCTACTAATAATATCCTAATGGAACATCTAGGTATGCAAATTTTATCCACTTTAAACAAAAAACCTTCAAACACAAAGTACTTATCATAAGGGCCTCGTGTAGTGCATCTATGAAATATCTTCCCAAACTCAGCATCATCCACATATAATTCCTTAATGTAAGTAAAACCTAGCATCCTAGAATCCAAGGTGGTGATCAAGGTGTATCTCCTAGACAAGGCATACGCTACAACATTATCCTTTCCCTTCTTATACTTGATAATATAAGGAAAGGTTTCAATGAACTCCATCCACCTACCATGCCGCCTATCTAGCTTATCTTGGCTCCTAAAATGTCTAAGTGATTCAAGATCGGTTTTCAAAACAAACTCTTGGGGCCAAAGGTAATGTTGCCATGTTTTGAGTACTCTAAACAAGGCATACAATTCTTTGTCATAAGTGGAATAGTTTAAGCATGCGCCCTTCAATTTTTCACTAAAGGGTTTAGTGAAGTCTGGTAGAGCGAGTAGTGGTGCTTGGGTGAGACGTTTCTTGAGTTCCTCAAATGCTCTTTGTTGAGGTTCATTCCACTCAAAAGGAACCTTCTTTTTGGTCAAGGCCGTGAGTGGTGCGGCGATGGTGCTAAAATTCCTCACAAATCTCCTATAGAAAGTAGCTAGGCCATGGAAACTCCTTACTTCACCAACCGACCTAGGAATGGGCCATTCATTGATTTCCTTAATCTTATCCTCATCCACTTGCAAGCCATTGGCACTTACTACAAAACCAAGGAAGATCACTCGGTTAGTATAGAAATCACATTTTTTAATATTAGCATACAAGTATTCTATATGCAATGTAGCAAGCACATCTCTCAAATGATTTTCATGCTCCTTTAAAGACTTACTATAGATAAGAATGTCATCAAAGTACACTACAACAAATAAACCAATATAAGGTCTCAAAATATGATTCATCAATCTCATGAAGGTACTAGGAGCATTAGTTAAACCAAAAGGCATTACTAGCCACTCATAGAGACCAAATTTGGTTTTAAAGGCCGTTTTCCATTCATCCCCTTCCCTCATTCTAATTTGATGGTAGTCACTCCTAAGGTCAATCTTAGTGAAAATGGTGGCCCCATGTAACTCATCAAGCATGTCATCTAGACGGGGAATCGGGTGTTTATACTTGATAGTGATATTATTGATTGCTCTACAATCAATACACAGTCTCCAAGTATTATCCTTCTTGGGTACTAGGAGGACGGGAACGGCACAAGGACTTAGGCTTTCCCGGACATACCCTTTATCTAGCAAGTCTTGTACTTGATTCTGAATTTCCTGTGCTTCCTTAGGATTCATCCTATAGGCAGGTCTATTGGGAAGGGTGGCTCCGGGTATTAAATCTATTTGGTGTTCAATGCCCCTAATGGGCGGCAGGCCAGCCGGAACTTCCTCAGGAAAGACGTCCTTAAACTCGTCTAATAGCCCCTGGATAGAGCTAGGAAGTGTACTCTTAAAGTCATGAGGTACCGTCACTAAAGACTTACACAAACTCATCATTAGCACATCCATAGAAACATAGTTAGTGACATATTCATTCCTAGACTCAAGATAGCTATTGGTTGGTTGTACCAACAGCGTTTGATGGGTTTTGTCCTCCTTACTCTTAGGCCGTGACATTTTAGACTTTTGAGGGGTTTCTTGCTCTACCCTCTTGTTCTCATAATACTCGGCTATTTGTAAAGGTGTCATAGGTTTAAGTGTTAAGGTTTTGCCTTTATACTCAAAGCTA
The DNA here is from genome assembly GCA_033239045.1 of Fagopyrum esculentum. Taxonomy (NCBI): domain Eukaryota; kingdom Viridiplantae; phylum Streptophyta; class Magnoliopsida; order Caryophyllales; family Polygonaceae; genus Fagopyrum; species Fagopyrum esculentum. The sequence goes on along the minus strand of BSUD01000003.1, from coordinate 85,720,609 downwards.
TATTTATTAGAAAACCCATCATGTACAACTTTCCTATCATATTGCCATGGACGACCAAGCAACAAGTGACAAGCATTCATAGGCACAACATCACATATAATAATGTCCTCATATGACCCTAATGTTATATTGACCCTAGTTTGCTTATTGACCTTAAGTTCTCCACACTCATTCATCCAATGCAGCTTATATGGCCTGGGGTGATAAAATGTAAGAAGTTGTAACTTGTTGACCATTTCAGTGCTAGCTATGTTGCAACAACTTCCGCCATCAATTATCACATTACACACTTTTCCTTTAATGCTACATCTAGTATGAAATAGATTTTCACGTTGGTTATCCTCATAAGGTGCTAGTTGGACATGCAAGGTTCGCCTAGCTATCAAAGATTCACCCTGTTCATACACAATGCAATCATCATTCTCATTTTGCTCATGGTCATTAATTTAGGCATTTTCATCATCCAGTTCCACGTCATCTTCACTCTCATATTGCCCTAGATGATTTATGATCAACGTGCGTCTATTAGGACATTCCCTACTCATGTGTCCTCTACCTTGGCATTTAAAACACACAATGTCCCTAGTTCTAGAGTTAGAGTTATGAGTACTCCCTCGAGGACCACTTGAAGGCTCATTCAAGGATCGTGGTGTAGTGGAAGGTGTAGAAAGTCTTCTTTGGCCTTCTTGGCCCGTAGATGCCGGTTTTCTCTCCTCCTTATGGCCTCTTTGATCCTTGCTTTGGCTAGGCAGCCGGCTCCCTTGTGATTTCCAGGCGTTGGACGTCCCATAAGGCGGCTTGTGTTCTCGGTTTCGCACCTTAGTCTTCCTTTCCACCTTGATGGCCAAGTGTAGTAATTGCTCCATGGTGCTGTAAGGATACATATCAACTTCATTAGCCAAATTAGAGTTAAGAATACGAAGATACCTAGCCATAGTATTTTCCTCATCTTCTAGGACGTTGGCTTTCACCATGGTAACTTGCATGTTGGTTTAGGCTTCCTCAACGCTAAGAGAGCCTTGTCTCAAATTTTCCAGCCATTGTCGAAGTTCTCGGGTAGCTAGACCTCATAAGTGCTTTCATGTGTTCCCATGTGGTGATTTGGGAATCCAAAGTCCGCACTCTTTCCTTTACCACGTGATCCCACCATACCAAGGCATATCCTTGGAACTCTAGGGCGGCTAGTTGAACCTTCCTAGGGTCGCTGAAGTTATGACACAACCAGATTTACTCAACCTTAGTTTCCCACTCCATGTAGATGCCGGGATCACATTTTCCTTCAAATACGGGAATTTTGATTTTGACTTTGCCAAGACCGTCTTGTTCTTGATAGAGTCATAAATTCTCCCGTTCTCGTCCTTGCCTCGGTTGTTGGAATGGTGGATGGTAATCTTCTCAGGTATGGTCCTCAAAAGGAGCCTCATTCCGACGCTGAAAGTCGTCAACAAATGGTGGCATGTTAGAAGCATTAGGGAGGACGTTGGAATGTATATTACCTTGATCGGGATGACCCGTCTCTCTAGTCACATGCGAGGGGCCACCAAACTCGTAATTGGTTCTCAAAGGTGTTGCACGAGTTGGTGGGGTGCGTGCTTCCATAGACTCCACCCGTTTGGATAGGCTAGCTACGAAGTCGGACAATTGCTTCAATAGGTTGAGCAGCTCAGGCGTGACGGTCTCGCTGCTAGTCTTGCTTGGGCTTAGGGACCTAGACATGCTCAAGCAAACAAACAAAGAATTGATTAGGTTAGAAAACAAAGATCTCACTTGTGTATCGCTCGCTCACTCGTTGGTATTGCCTCGCTTGTGGCTCGAGTTGTAAGGATCAAAACACCTCAAGATCACGATTTTCGAACCTTCTTAGCAACCCCTTTGGATCCAGAACTGCCGAAACTGATGCTAGTGTCGGAGATGGATCAAGACACCCCTAACCGGAGTATTGACCGTTGGGTTATATAGGCATGATGGTTTGAGGTTTGAATAATGAAAGAGATGTTTGAAGAAGAAGATGTTTGATGAAATTCTCACTAAAAGGGGACTTTTCCTTGTGCTTGGTGATCGATTAATGGAAGGGCAGGTAGTTTTTTTTTTTTTTTTTT
>BSUD01000003.1:85681115-85718273 GCA_033239045.1 Fagopyrum esculentum | reverse complement strand
TTTTTGAATGATCTCTTAGACTTTGTCAAAAGACTTGTGGGAGAGAAAGAAGACTATGATCTCGGTGGTGACGGTTTGTTTTTTTTTTCTTTTTGTGTTTACCTCTCCTCAAAATGTTGACCGGCCATAAGAAAATCTTTGGCTTTGGATTTGCACACTTCACGCACAAGTCAAACCACAATTAGTTAAGCAATAAGTGAAATGGTTAACAAAGAAGAAAGGAACTGATCAGTTGTACCAACTGAGCTCTGATACCAACTGATATGGGATTAAATCGTTGATTAGTCAATCTCGATTCAATGATCCCAAATCCGGATGAATGAAGCGAATCCAGATGCGGAATGAGACGTGGGGATGGGGATGGGCGCAGGAGGACGTTGAGAGGAACCAAAGAGAACCAACGAGGAAGAACCATGTCTGAAGAGCCAAGACCCCGCCTCGTGAATGCCCTCGACCCGTCTCCAATACAACCTTACACTAGCTCCGGCGAGACTAGCACAAAGAGGGACTCATGAAGGCTCGAAGCACCAATCTGAAGGCGGTTGACACAAGCAAGCTCATCCAAGCAAACAACGACAATGCCAACCAAAAACTCTCTTGTTCTTTGATTGATTTTGTAAATGGATTACAATAGGTAATTCTTAGCAAAGAAAACGTACCCACCTTAGCAACTAAAGAAAACTATATATAGACTCTTTTATCTAGAAAACATAAAAGAAAAGAAAACTAAATACATTGGTGGAAGGAGATAACAAGAGAGCTCCCACAAATGTAGCTAACAATCTAACAAACTAACTAACAGCATAAAAATAGGCTGACTTCTCCAAGGAACCCATGGATGACTGGACGGGTCTTAGGGCCCAGCTGGGCTGCCCGACTGAGGGAAATGGATACCCTTTTGGACGGCCTGGGAGGTTAGCGACGTCGATCTTGACAGCCACTCCGGGCGGAGATTGAGACCTTGTCGAAATGGCATCGTGTTAGGGCCGGAGTGTATCGGCAAGGCTAGACGGGAATTAGGGTTCACGCCATATGGCTCTTAGGAATTCGAACAGAGTCTGGGGTTCGGTCTCGATGGCGTCATGCTCGCTGGTCCATTTCCTATGCTTGTTTGTTCATCCACCTTCCCCACCTTGCCCACGTCTTGATCACTTGGCTTATTGACTTGCTTGGCTACATGATCAAGCTCCTCCTCATGATGTTCCAACGTCTGCATGGTCTCTCTCCTTTGCATGTTCACCCCTGCATTCACCAAGAGATTAATACATGATTTATGGAAGTTAAATAATTCATGCATGGTGCCATGCAATAGCACTTCCCTTGACGTAGCTTCTTGGATCTCCTTAGCTCTTGCCCTAGTAATGGGACCTTGATATTCTTCATGTGAGTTGTGCAATGGTTCATCTGATGGTCCTACATCACCTAGGTTGACAACAATGGCACTCGCAACATTCTAAAGGCCGAATGAGGAATAAACAGAATCCCCACGGGTTCTGACTTTTTCGTTTTCAAAATTCATATGCATGAGTCAGTTTGGGTAGTAAGTACGGGACCACCACTTCCTCCGGGGATCTCGGCGACATAGTTATTTATTATTATATTATGTATATATATATACATAGATATGTACTTGTGGAATTAGGATGTTTTGGACTATAGATTTAAGTTGGATTGTAAGTTGTTTTGGATTTGTTGTATATGTGGATTGTAATTATGCATGATGGACTTGGTATGTTATAGTTGTAGCATAAGCCCTTATAGTTATATGAGTTTATACATGTGGCATGATATGTTGGTAGTATTATGGACACAAGGCTTATATAGTGTTATTTTATATGTTTATTATATATAGTAGTGTAAGTAGATATGGGACCTTATAGTTAAGATGATAGTTTGATATCACCGCCTTGGACAACGCCGTTGGGCTTAGAATAGTATGCAAGCGAGGACAAGTCGACTCATGTATCGAGATTGAGCATCCCGTGTTGGCGAATACCTTGACGTAGTGGTGGGTCGCAAACCTAAACCGGCGGTTTAGGTTTAACCTAAACCGCCGGTTTGGTCGGCGGTTTAGCCGGTTTATTAAAAAAAAAAAAAAAATTGAAAAACTGGACCAAACCGCCGGTTTAGCCGGTTTGGTCCATTTTTTTTAAAAAAAAAAAAAACCAAACCGCCGGTTTAGGTTTGGTCTAGAGCCAAACCGCCGGTTTAGGTTTGGTCTAGAGCCAAACCTAAACCTAAACCGTGAACCGCCGGTTCAACCAAACCGGCAAACCTAAACCGCCGGTTTGGTCAAACCGGCGGTTTACGCCGGTTCACAAACCGCCGGTTCGGCGGTTTGGTTTGAACCGGACCCAACTCTACCTTGACGTGTCATCGGATTCCTTTTGAGGATGCCAGAGCAACCATGAGAAGGCTATTGAAGGTATAGTCGCAAGGACGAACAAGTAAGAGGAAAACTCGAAATAACCTAAGACAGATCGAGATCAATACCAGCAAGAAAGTAACATGGAGATATGGAGCGGTTTTAAAGAAACAATGATTGAGCGGGAATGAGAGCAACTAGAGACAACCAACTTGTGGTGAAGTCCAAAGAGGTGTGGCGATAAACGGAAGAAGCGGATTAAGTGTATAGGATTGCAAGGTGGCAATCTAAATAAGGCAAGTTTTTCCCTAGTCACTCCTAAGCATGGGAGTCGAGATGAGAAGTATGTTCCACAAATGACGAAAGGATTAAGAGACCCATAAGTTAAGCTTACGGGGGATACCAAAGGATGAAGTGTCAAGTTTCCCGAGATACCGGCGGGTTGACTTCTTTGGACTTACGAGAATTATGAGAAGAATGGCGAGGTGAGGATTCACATAGTAGAAATTCCTTGGTGAAATCCCGTAAGTGGAGTGCACCGATGTCCGTCATGATGACAAGGCTAAGAAGTGACAAGAGGAAAGAAGTGTAAGCAGACGTTGATCCCGAGAGGATGAGACACACAACAGGAAGCTTTATGTTATGGAAGGACTTCATTTACCAACCCAAGAGAAACGTGATCGGACGCTATCGAACGTTGGAGATATTTGAAAAGGGTGCACTTGAAGGACATCATGATAGAGTGGTTAAGCCTATGAAAGGGAATTATATGGCCCAACATGGTCGAGAAGGATATAGTTACCTGTGAAAGAGAAGAGTCTAAGAGTATAGACTGATTTAACGGAGTTAAAGTAAGAGTACCCCGAGGAGGGTAGCCTTTGAGCTAAAGGTAACATGAAGAGTATAGTAGAAAGTTAAGTTGATGACCTCGAGGAGGCCAGTTATAATCTGACCGGTGGCAATCAAGAACGCACGTGTACGGGATTGCCTAATGACGAGTACGGAAGGGAAGAGGAAATAAGATTGTGGAATATAACGGATCGGTGTTAAGACTTGGTGTATGCCCGGCGTTTTAATGCCAATGGTAAGTAGGTGTATCAACTAAGGCGCTTGTTTCTTGGTCATATAACGTGAAGAGGTTAAAGCAAGTAACCATTACCAACCTCCCAGGGAGGAATTGTGACGACCTTACATGGCCTTTTGCGATAATGGGATTGACATATGAGGGAACGGCGTGGATGTGGACCTTCAAGGTTTGAGCATCATTAAGAGGAAAGTGAGGTTTTCCTTTGTTGCCTTACGCAAATGAGAATGTATAGCAAGAAGGTGCATGATATTCTCTCCTTATGCAACAGTTGATGCATTGTCGCGAACAAGAGATGAGTCAGAGTTTCTTGAGTCAGCCGGGGGGAGCCATGTGGCTATGGTGTGTAAATAAGGACTGAGATTATGGTGAACTTATAAGCTTAAAGCTTAAGATGGTGGTACTTGATAATTTACGAGTTGGGAGTTGCGCATGATTGCTATGTTTTATAAGATCGAGTTGAAGTCGAGATGCCACCAGATTTGGGTGGAGTATAGAAAGGATCATCGAAAGACGGCGTTTCGGGCCGATCTGGTCACTACAGGTTGTAGTGAAGCCTTTTAGACTCACGAGTGCGATTGGTGAGTTTGAGTTGTTAATGATGTGCATTCGCCGAGTTTCTGAGCGGATTGTAGTAGCGACATTCATTTTGTGGTTTCGGGTGGTTCCAATCTGAACCCTAAGCTTATGCTAGTGTTGCAGACTAGTAAAAGTTGGGATATGAGGTGGACCATGACCTAACAGTTCATGACAGCTATTATTGTGCGAGGTGTACGAGTGGTTCTTCGAGTTATCATTTGTTGAGAACGGCTTGTTATACTCTTGGAATTTAAAGGAACAAGCATGACACGAGAAGACGGTTATACGGGTTATGCAAGGTAAGAGGATAAGCATAGTTGTCTAATCAAGATAGGACGTCCGAGGTGACTTCCTAAGGAACGCAGCAATTTTGATAGTATCAAGTTGATCCAATGAGGACGAGGTGATAGTTTTAGTCATACCTCCAAGGTATGTAGAGGAGCTATGCAAACTATATGTTGGTGGACCATAACCGCCAAGTTGCGGGATGGTTTTGACACTTCCTCCTTTATAAGGAAGTCAATTAGATTGTGGGACCGAGACGTGTCCATGGAGCTTTATTAGAAGCAGAAGAGGTGAGTGACCTAAAAACATTCCGTTTTCTCTAACACAAACCTCGAGTCATGAGGATTGTATGGCATTTTGGATATGTCCAAGCGAAGCTTGGGATATATGTGAAATAACGAGAGAAGTTTTGGCATGTGTGTTAGACGATTGTGGGCATATAGGAGAATGACCGAGGAAGGGTCAAGAGTTAGGAACTTTAATGCGCACACTTAAGATGATGACGATAATTGCGTGAGGAGCGACACGTTAGTTGTGTATGGACGGTAAGAGTATGATATGTGTATATATTCGGTCTGCAAGGGCTGAATACCCACCAGAGGTGATGGATCAAGATGGTTCAGGATTGCGGCCTTATGATTTTGATATCATCCAGAGTAGGTGTATGTGATCACCAAAACCCTTAGTAAGTGGAAGCTTTGAGAGGTAACAATAACTTAAATAACGGTTCAACCTCGGTTTGTTAACAAAGATGATCTGTGAAAAGATCAAACAGATTCACAAGATTTGAAAGGGCTCGGAGAAAGATCTGGGATTGAAGGTCCCGAGAAGAGAACTCATAGTTACCTTTATGGGATAACGGTTTTGTTAAGGCACCATAAGCGTTTACATGTGCTTTTAGCGAAGATCTAAGATAGAGCCTCCAAGATCCTCGCACTATGCTTGCTAATTCACCTTGGTGCTGGTAAGAGGTATCCGGTTTGGTGATGTTCATATTGGTGAGACGGCCTTAAGGCCATTATGAGACTCGTTGTCAAGTCAAGTTTGACCACCATAAGACGGCGAAGAGGACTTCATCCACCGCGATTTATGCGGTGGGAGTGGGAGGATACCTCCAGAGAGGTTATTAGGGTTTGAAACTATGTAACGGTTGTGACGTGTTTGGGTCATTATGGACCAACCGACGGAGATGACACGTTTTACACCCTATTGGAAAACCGGGCCGATGAGTCGGTTAGTTGTGGTATGTGCTAAGAGATAGTGATATTACTTGGGGATTTTGAGTATTGTTATCTCGGATCGAGATGAGCGATTCATCTCGGGATTTGTGGGTAGCAAGATCGTGCCGTTTAGGGGACTTATTGTCTTTCATGACAGTTAGGGCTGAGCATCGGTCCAAAACAGCAAACCGCAAACCGAACCGCAACCGAACCGCAAACCTGAAAAACATGGACCGCAAACCGAACCGCAAATTTGTGGTTTGAACCGCACGGTTGCGGTTCGGTTGCGGTTCGAACCGCAAATGAACCGCACGGTTGCTGTTCGGTTGCGGTTCAAATGGCAAAGGAACCGCAATTTGCGGTTTGCTTGCAGTTTTGCGGCTTTTTTGCGGTTTTTTTTGCGGTTTGGTTGCGGTTTTGCGGTTTGCGGTTTATTTCCGGTTTATTTGCGGTTTGCGGTTTATTTGCGGTTTTTTTTGCGGTTTGCGGTTTTTTTTTGCGGTTTGCGGTTTGTTTTGCGGGTTTTTTTGTGGGTTTGCGGTTTGAACCGCAAACCGTAAAACAAAAACTTGCGGACCGCAAACCGAACCGATTAAGTGCGGTTCGGTTGCGGTTTGGACCGCAATTTGCGTTCGGTTGCGGTTCGGTTCTGCTCAGCCCTAATGACAGTTCTATCCTTAGATAGTTGGTCAACTGGAGAGGACTTTTATGATCTTGGATGTCGTATAAAGAGTATGTGTGTGAGGTAAGGGGTAAGGGTAGACATGATACTTCCCCTTTGATCGAGCCTTTGCCTGATGATATTTGAGATGTATCGTTTGTGATGACCTTTGTGCGGCATTTATGTACGGAAGTAAAAGTACACTGTGGTGTTGGAATTTGGATAGTATTTATAAGGATAACACTGAACAGATACAGAATGACCTCGCTCAATTAGTAGTGGTCCAAAGGCGGATGCTAGCCGAGTTGAGTCGCCGGAAGGCGTATATATTGATGAGAGGCGTAGACCTTTAGAGTTTAGTTAGGGAGTAGGTCCGGTCGAGAATTTTACAGGCGCATGGTGTCAAGGTTTGGCTTTTAAAGAAGTTGAGTTTCCGTTTTACGGACCCTTTTCAGAGATGAGAACAAGTAGTATGTGATTTACAAATTGGTGTTGCCACCAAGAGTGGATGGTGTCTACCCGACGTTTCTTGTGAAAGTCGAAGGAGTACATGTATAACTCAAGTTATGATATTAGTCGTGTTGTTCTAGTGGCAGACGAGGAGCCTATGAGGCTACCGGGAGGACATGGGGTAATGTCTTTGGTTGAGTTTACGACGAGCTAGTTGCATTGATATGGCCGATGGGTTAGATTTTATGTGCATGTGTGAGTTTATGTATTTTTTCCCCTAGCGGGAATGTGTCGTATGTTTGGTCAGATTTTTTACTTGGTATGCATTATGCGGTTCATGTGAGTATGTATGTCGGCCTTTCGAGGTCTTGACGTGGTTATACGAGTGTGTTGTGGTTATAGAGTAGAGAGTTGGCACGTTTACGGCTTTCGAGTGGTTACCGAGGTAGTTGTTCCTGAGAGTTCTGCGTTATCAAAGTTTTGGGATGAAACTTGTTTTTAGGGTGATTAGTTGTAAAATCCGGAATTTTTATTCCGATTATTGAGCGGTTTATCGACCTTCCCCGCAGCGCGGCTCAGACTTTCCGTAGGCACGATGTGCTGAGTGTCGGGATTTTATCCCAATTCCGTTATGACCCTTCATTTTCCCGCTTTCCGCTTTTGACCCTTCGTTCCTTTTCCAAAGGAGAGTCTTGTGGGCTGCTGACCCCTTGGTTCCCCCAAAAGGAAGAGCAGCTTTTCCCTCCTCCCTTCTCCACTCTTTCACGTTATTTTCATTCCCACACTTCCTTTCCTTGGCTTGTTTCTCTCTTCTCTTCTCCCTTGAATGTTCTTGGGTGTGGCCAGCAATGGAGAAGCTGTAGATCCAGCTTGGTAAGTCTCTTCCTCCTCCTGTTCTTCTTCTTCCTTGCTCCCTTTCCCTTCTCTTCTTCTCCTTCCTCCATTGTTATGGTTCGAGCTTTGGAAGAAGGTTGTTCTTGATTCCTGTGCATGCTTGTGTTCCTAGCACGATCAAGTCGTGGAGGAGAGCCTAAATATTGTGGTTGAAGTTTTGAGAAGGCCCAGCCAGAGAAGGCAGCCAGAGAAGGCCCATTCGAAGATTGAAAAAATCGTTGTTTCTGGAGTTCTGCCGCGGGGCGGCATCAGGTGCCGCGGGGGCAGATCTTAGCCAGCCGCAGGGGCGTGAGCAGCGCTGCGGGGGCGGCGTCAGGATTTCCAGGCACCACGGGGGCAGCCGCGGGGGCCGTGACTTTCAGCACGCGGTCGCGCCTTTTGTTTCCGCGGCTGCGTTTCTTCAACAGTAGGCTCTTCTTCTCTCTTCTTCTTCGTTCCTTCCTTAGTTGTGAGGTTGTTCCATGTTAGTAGCATGCCTAGGGTGGACCTAGGATAGTTGTGAATGCCATCTAGTGGTTGTGGACCTGAGGAGACCTTAGTGTCTCGGTTGTTGCTTAGGATGACTCAAGTGTGATGATCATGTTATACCTCTTAGACTAGTTGTATTCTAGCTTGGTGATGAGTTATCCTTGTAGAAGAGTGGGTTGTAGTAGTGCCTTTATAGATGCTTGATGAGTTATGGTCCCTTGGAGCCTAGGAACGTTCCCTAGCTTATGAGTTGTAGGACCTTGTGTTCGTTTGATAGATTGAGAAGTCTAAGGACTTCTAGCCTTTGAGAGTGTTGTTGATGTATGCCTCGTTTAGATTAGGCCTTGGTTGTATTCCTATGGGAAGTTGAGATCGGTTTTGGTTAGCTTTGAGACGAGGTAAGTCCTCGGACTTACTTAGCCGCTTTTACGCATTATTTGGATACATTATGGTGGTGTGTGTTTATCACTTTTGAGCATGAAACCAGATTAGGATTACTTGACTAGACATATTGTTTGGCCCATTGTTATTGTTATTATTATCGTGCGGTGACATCACTACTCAGCTCCCGAGGAAGACTGGGAGGAGCTTTGCGATACATGGTATACGAGCGGGCTTCTTCATCACTCCCTCAGGGTATATGGGTTGAGTGTCGCATCATTCCTGTTGGTTACACAAGGACAGAGGCGAGAGTAATAAGACTCTCATGTCACACTTGAACGAATGGATTAGATATGAAATAACCTAAAAAGATAATAAATAACGGATGTGTATGTACATGAGCATGTTGCGTGTTTTGTGTTCCTATGTGTGTTTGTGCCATATTATTCTTATAAAGCCTAGAATGTGAGCTAACGGTTTTATACCGATTCTTGTAGTTGATGTGCAGGTTAGGTGTGGCCGAGTGATTCGGAGGAGTGGGCAGCCGGGGTTCCGTACATCATAGGTCGAGTTGGGGGTTTGAGTCCGTGTATTATTGTTGTATATTGTGTATTGTTGGCTTTGTTGTATTGACGGCTATTGTCTGTCCTTTCTTGATGTATTCTGGAATTATATCATTCAATTAAAGTTAATTTCGCTTTTGGCCTTTATTTTTACCTTGTTGAAAAGGTCCGGTGAAATTGTTGTCAGGCTAAGGGTCGGGACCCATTGTGAGGTCTCGCACATAGCTTTCCGATATCCCGCGAATTCGGGGTGTTACAATGATCTCGGTGGAGATGCTCCAGGAACAGCCCGAGACGGGTTTCGGTTTAGGCAAAACTGAAGCTTTCAGGATCCACTCGCGATAAAGGTCTATTCATTCATTGCTGATACAAAAGAGGCCTGTATACCATAACCAATATACTAAGAGTGGGCAAAAATAAGTTGTATGAAGATGAAGCAAACCCTCCATCTTACGGGCAACTCCACGGGATTTCCTAGTTACGTTTTTTAATCACTCTATTTCTATATTATTATATTAATATAAAATAAAAACTAATATATTATGACAACATTTATTTCACTTAGTATTTTTTGAAATTATATTTTGATGAGATATATTATTCGTAAAATAAAAACTAATATAATATGACAACATAAAATAAAATTAATATATTATGACAAAATAAAAGATTTGCTTTTATAATTTGTTTTTAAAAAAAATCTAGAATGCAGTTGTATCAAGAAACTGTGGAAACAACATATGAACATATCTACATAATCGAGATCTACTAAAAGATTTACGTCTTACAAAATTTATATTTTGTTAATTAACTGATTGATTAATAAATAATTAACTTCTTAATTAACTTTCAAAAATTTTGCATACTTATCCGATTGATTAATAAATAATTAAGTTTTAAAAATTTGCTAAAAGATTGTCAAATTTTATGACTTTTTTCGTTGATGAGCAACAGTAGAAATTTCAAAATTTTATGCCTTTTTTCATGGTTGAACAGCAGTATTCTTATTAAATCCCGAGAACATGAATGAAACGGTGATTTGTCTTGATTAGTATAGTTTTAACACTAAAAAAACAATCACTTTGATAAGGATTATAAATAATCATTGTTTATTGTTCTTGGAGCCTTATCATAAACGTACGCAGAATTAGGGATTAAATTTTGTATGTACATTATATCATTTAAGATATATTTTCTATGTACCAAATTCCCATCTTTTACAATTGTCTTTTTGATTTCCTAACAGAGTTATATGCAGTAAAATGAAGTGGAACTATCTACTCTTGGAATGGGATTATTTTCTAATTTCTTACTACATTACAATCTTGTATTTTGTATATTATGTTGACTCATGCCGGTATGAGATTATGGGATGCCCTTTTTCTTTACTTCTAAAAGAATTTATTTTTTTATCAATGATTTGAGAGATTAATAAATAACTATTAATTTTTAAAAGATTTGCATAATGTATTCTTATCAATAATTGAAAAGGTTTAGATAATATTTACTTACAAAAATTTACTTCTAATAGAATATATTTTAGCTATCTGAGTGATTGATAAATAACTAACTTAATAATTTACTTTTAAAAGATTTGCATAATTTATTATTATACAAAATTGGAAAAGATGAGATAAGATTTACGTGGCAAAAATATTTACTTCTAAATAAATAATTTTTTGTCAAATGACTGATTGATTAATAAATAATTAACTTAATAATTAACTTTAAAAAATATTTTGGTAGGCTTAGAGAATCCTCGTGTTGACACGTGGCAAAAAGCCTCTGCTTTAATAGATATAAGATTTGTTTGTTTGCTTTATTGATTATTGAGAATCTTTTGTTGAGTGTTTTATTCTCTTTTCTTGATATCTTGATTTCATATACTTTGATTGCTTTGAACATGATGATTGTTGGCTAAAACCCTTGTAATTCTTGGGTGATTAGTTGAAGGTTGTGGTATAGACGATGAAAGAATAAACCTTTATTGCAAGTGGATTCTGAAAGCGTCAGTTTTGCCTAAACCGAAACCCGTCTCGGGCTGTTCTTGAAGCATCTCGACCGAACTCACTGTTTTCATTTGGAGCATCTTGTCGACAAAGATGTACAATGGAGGTTTCTGGGATCAGAAATTAAGCAAGATATGTAGAAAACCCGACGAAGCTCACATTTACTTGCTGATTTCAATTGATTACGAGATGGATTCGTTGGAAATTAAGTTGTTGTTGAAAGATGTTCGCCACTTAGCGTGCGTGCAAATAAGCTTTAATTATAAAACTAGAAATCAAGCAAGCGAACCCGCAGTGTACGGATCGATATAGTTGAGCAAGAATTCCAGAGTATCGAACACAGGGATTTGGAGGGTTAAATCCAGTTATAGATTATCAAGCGAGTAAATGTAAGAGCTTTTCAAATTATTGGGAAAACAACAATCCTAAAGATCCAGGCATCCAGCTGTGGCAATCGATTCAAGATATACTAAAGGTGTAAGGACAGAGTTGAGGTATGCAAAGGTATATGAAAGTAAGGTAATCGTACGGTGAAGTTCCAAAAACCTTATATGACCCACCTAAAAGACACTCTCTATAAAGGTTGTTGAGGCTTCAGTATAGAAAGGATCTAAAGGTAAGAATTAATGTCAAATACCCAAACTTGTAATCCAAGGATCAAGACTAACTAAACCGATTAAGGTTGTGACACTCAGAATCGAGGTAGAGGTTGTTGAGGCTTCACTACCACCTAGAAAAGGCAAGCCAAGACTAAGTTAAAGCAAATCTTTAACTTTGGATTAAAGTAAAAGCAAATTCGTAAACTGACACAAAATTACGGGTAGTTCTTGAGTTCCACGGCCGTGGAAGCTCAAGAACAGACCGTGGATTAGGTTCGTCGGCGATTATCTCTAACTCTCAGGGTCCAATTTGTTTACGATCGATCTATCATCATCTAAGCCACAACTATCAACCCTTCACCTTAGAATTGCTAAAGGGTTTTAGCCAACAACAGTCATATTGATATCAATTTCAAGGTTTAAAAGAATGAAAGATGAAAACTTCCGAAAACCTTCAATAACTTTCAAGTCAATCTCAAATCCACAAATCAAGGACAATAATATCAATAGTTTCGGAATAACACAAGCAATCACAATCTTAGAATAAGAAGGAAGAACGGGACGTTAATCCGTCTTCTAATCAAACCTAAGTATGTAGTGAAATCTGCTTACGAACGATCTTCCAGATCTTCAACTCTTCCGTCAATCCGGAAATCGCAATAGGCAAAGTGCAAGAATCTCCACAAAAATCTCCAAAAGCGTGAACTAGGGTAAGTCCAAGTGTAAGCCTAAGCAGAGGTGACGGAATCTCTCTTCTTCCGTCCTTTTATAGGGTAGGATAAAATATTAGCCCAGCCCAATTGCGTAGAAGATCGTGGCTTCAAAGTGTGCGTAAAAGATCGCCAAGATCACGCTCATGGAAGGGTTCCACGCCCGTAATTTAGAGCGTGGAAGTTGGTCACGGTTTGTCACAACCCTCCACGGCCGTGTAAGTTGCTGGAATGATCCACGCCTCTCTTGCCAAGTTCCACGGCCGTGGACTCGAACGTGGAATGTAGTACGGCCGTATTTTAGAGCGTGGTTTAGAGCTAGTTCGTGGTTTTCCTTAGTCTCGTGCCATTCTTCAAGTTAGCACTTCCTTAGCTCCTAGAGATGTCCTCAATCCTTAGACATACTCAATCAAACTCCGTTCTCGCTCAATCCGTTCGGAAATAGCTCTTAATTGACTACAATCAACATAAAGCTTGTGTAGACCTCTATATCGACAATATAGATAAACTAACTCACAAATGCTTCAATGCTTTATCAATGACTATCAATATGGATGAAATACACTTAGAAAACGTGCCTAAAATATCACAATATTTCATGCTAACAAATAACCCCATACTTGCCACTTGCTTGTCCCTAAGCAAGGTCTTTCAAAAAGCTTTTAAAACACAAGTTAGGATGAAATATGTGTACCTTCTCAAAGCAAAACTTCTTTTGGATGAGTGTGCCTTCTAATCAATAGATCATTCTCAAATCTTGCTTAATTCGTTTATAAGACTTTCATACACTTAATCAAAGAGTAAAGAGTAAAGAAGGCTCATGAATCAATCAAACTTCCATGTAAACATCATAACCTTCAAACATTATCAAAATCAATCATAAAAAACTTCAATTTAGATCACCAAGTCATATAACATTCTTTTGATCTTAAGGACTTTCAAACAAGGTCTAGAATGTGGAAAGGGAAGGAAAACTTTAAGGAATGTGGTGCTTGAATCCGGGAAAGTGGATAACTACTCTTTTCTTCTTCTTTTGCGGTTTCCGCAGCACCTTCAACTTAGAGCTTCGCTCTCTTCTTTTCATTTTTCGACTTTACTTTTGGAGTTATGGATAGAGGTGCACAAAAACCGAAGCCTGGGAGATTGGCATTTCTCAATTAATATGAGATGCCTCAAACCCTTAGCGCACATACCATAATCCGCTAGGAGTATCGCTCAATCCGACTTTGGCAAGACACAATCACCCGACTATGTGAATGGCGCCGAGTTACTCATCGTCATGATTGACTTCCCCAAACCTATAATTTCTTTCTATTCTTTTGATTGCAAATAATTGCTCTCAAGGCCCTCCCACATCAAACATGCCAATATCAATCAACTCCTCCAAATTCTCGGATAGGTAAAGGAGGCCATTATTTCAATGAGGGGCTAAATGATCAAAGAAAGAAGAAAGAAAATCGAATTGCCTTAATCATCTCAACAAGAAGTATAAGAACTTATAGTGTGATTTCAACCTTAATTTCTCAACATGATTTAAGTAACATTCATCACATTATGAAACTTGCAAAAGAGGTATAATCAACTCATTCAATTTCTTTTCAATTCACTATTCGTTTAAGCATGCAATTGTCATCAAAACTCAATTCACAAGTGGTGATTATCATAGAAATCATCTCTATCCTTAGAAGCACAAAATTTTCAAAATTTTTCAATTTTTATGGGTTTTTCAAACTCTTTTTCACGCAATGCAATAATGAAACATGCAACAATAGAATGAAGCATGCAAGATAGTCTCAATAGAAGCAAATAAAGTGAGTAAGAGTTATTACAGACGATTAGTCACACACCACCCCATACTTGGAACAAACATTGTCCCTAATGTTTGTGATTGTTTATAGTGTAGATATTTCTTGTTGCTTTTGATCTTGTTTGGTTTGTGTCTTTGAATTTTCAGGACATCTCTCATCCTTTAGGTGCATGCGAAGATCTCGTGGCAAGGATTTAGCTCCATTCGATCCCGAACCGGAGAAAACCCTTAGATCTAGATCCAAGAGCATTAGAAAGGGAAAAGAGATGACCGGAAGAGATCTCCAAGCTCAGTTGGATGAAGCTTTAGAGCAAATTAGATTAAGAGATGAGCTCTTGGAGAATGAAAGGAGACTTGCCAATGAGAGGCAAGAAGCAACTAGGAGGGAGATTGAAGAGATTAGGCAAGCTCTTGTGCAAAGAGAGCTTAATCGTCAACAACCTCCACCTCCACCACAACCGCAGCCGGCGGCGGTTAATATTCGGGTTGTGCCCATTGCTATTGAAGAGCCACAAACGTTAGGGGAACGTATGGATCCGGCACAAAGAGCACACCGTCCGGGTGTGAACTTAGGAGATCCCGCATCCCATGATTACGAGCTCCACCCTCAAGTTCTACAAATGATCCGGCATAATCAATTTGGAGGGATGGAAGGAGAGTCTCCCCATCAACACTTGATGAACTATGAGATCTTGATGGAGACTCTTAGACCGCCTAGATTGGAGAGCAACAACCATAAGCTTAGGGCTTTCTCCTTCTCACTTAAGGATAAAGCCTTGGCTTGGTATCAATCTATTCCACAAGGGCGAGTGAATACTTGGGGTGAGATGACAACCGAGTTCTTGACTAAGTTCTTCCCACCTTCCAAGACTACTGAGCTAATAGGGAAGATCAATGCCTTCATGATGAAGGATAGAGAAAGCCTATTCAAGTCTTGGGAGAGATTCAAAGACCTTCTCCTAGATTGTCCACACCATGGTATACCGAAAATTGAGCTATTGGAAATCTACTTCAAGGGACTTGATGAAGATAGCCAATTCAAGCTTCAATCTCTTTCCGGTGGGACTTTCATGCAAAAGAATGTGGATGAAGCTTGGGAGTTTGTAGAGAAACAAGCTTTGGTGATTGAGAAGTACTCCCATAGGAAGAGTGATGGGAGGAAAGCGGGAGCATATGAGGTGAGTGAAGTCACCATGAGTAATTTCAAGCTTGATGCAATCAACAATGAGCTTAAGTCTTTGAGGGAGTTATGTGCTACAACTTTGAAGAGTCAAGCAAGCCCTCAAGTGCAAGTGCAAGCAAACTTGTCTTCCAAAGAGGAAGATGTGAACTACATGGGAAGGGGAAATTACAAGAACTATCAAGGCCCAAGGAACTTCAACAACAACCGGCAATTCAACAATTACCGGCCTAACCACAACCATCCCGGGTTTTCCTATTCTAACCCGGATGGAGCCTTGAACCCTCCCGCTTCCACAAGCGCAACTCCACCGCCTAAAGCTTCACAAGAACCTCCACCCGGATTTACTCAACCTCCAAAGGATAGAACCGAAATGATGTTTGAGCAATTGCTTGGAAGGTTGAGTGGTCTTGAGAGCATGGTGACTTCCATTTCTAAAGCTCAAAAGGTGTTGGAAGCACAAGTGTTCCAAAAGGCGGGTGAAGCTCATAGAGATCCGGGAAAGCTTCCCGGAAGAACCGAAGATAACCCAAGAGGTCAAGTGTTGGCTATTACAACAAGGAGTGGGCTGAGTATGAAGGACCCCTTACCCAAGGGAAATGACAAGGGGAAGCAAGTGGTGATAGAAGAAGAGCCATTGCAAGAAGATGGAGGAAAGAGCAAGGATGATGAACCATCATATGTGGCACCACCTCCATACAAGCCACCACTACCATTCCCACAATCACGAGCAAGAGCTCGTTTGTACAAACACTTGGGTAAATTCCTTGAACTTATGTCTAAATTGCATATTAACATTCCGTTATTCTAGGTATGCCGGCATATGGCAAATTCTTGAAGGAAATACTCTCCAACAAAAGGAAGTTGGAGGAGTATGGGGAAGTGAGGATGACAAAGAGGTCCTCGGAATTGATTCAAACTATGAAGGAGGAGATGCCTCCTAAGCTAAGAGATCTGGGATCTTTTTGTGTGCCAATCGGAGTGGGAGAAGTGAAGTATGACACCCTATGTGATCTTGGGGCAAGTATAAGCATCATCCCGCTTGCACTTTACAACAAGGTTGGGCTAGGAGAGCCAAAACCGGTCAAGATGACCCTTTACATGGCGGACCGTTCAATCACTCACCCGGTTGGAATCTTAGAAGACATACCGATGCAACTAGGGAAGTTCTATGTGCTCATAGACTTCGTTGTTTTGGACATCCCGGCGGACTATCCGGTTCCTATCATCTTGGGGAGACCTTTCCGAGCTACTTCTAGATGTTTGGTGGATTGCAAAAATGGAATTCTCTATTTCAACATTGGAGAAGAGAACATCAAGTTTAATTTGTCCACAATGGTGAAGGGGCCAGCCCTAGGTGAAGATGTCTTCAACATTGTTGAGGAAGAGGAGTCTAGAGAAGTTGTGAGCTCAATCTTGCTCAAGGATCCACTTGAGAAGGTTCTTAGTTCGAGTTTGATGAAGGAAGGAGTTGAGGAGAGTAGCAATGAAGTGATCAAGGCCTTGAATGCATTGGATGAGCTACCAAGTGTTGGATTTGAAGTATTAAAAGAAGGGACAAATACCTGTAGAAAAATCGGACAGAGGGGGCAAAAATCGGCCGATTTTTGCATAAATCCTGAATTTTCATCCGATTTTGCAAATGCCGTAGCTGAAATCGACCCCCAGATCGTCCGATTTTCTTCACAGAGGGTCGATTTTCCTGAGTCTTTTGAGCATCATCCAAGTGTTTGTGAGCAATCATCAAGGGACTTAGGTGAGGCTTCCATGGCTTTGGAATCATCTCAACCTACATTGTATGGATCATCTCCAACCAATAAAGGTCCTCCTAAACTTGATCTAAAACCTCTTCCTTCTCATTTAAAGTATGCTTTCCTTGGTTCAAATTCTACTTATCCGGTGATTGTGAATGCATCTTTGAATGATGATGAGCTTAATAGATTGTTGACTAAACTGAAACTGCATATAAAGGCAATAGGATACACCATTGATGACCTTGTTGGCATTAAGCCCTCTTTGTGCATGCATAAGATATTGATGGAAGATGACCATAAACCCTCTATTGAACATCAAAGAAGATTGAATCCTATAATGAAAGAGGTAGTCAAGAAAGAGATCATTAAGTTGCTAGATGCGGGAATCATCTACCCGATTTCGGATAGTAAATGGGTCAGTCCCATAAATGTGGTTCCTAAGAAGGGTGGTATGACCGTAGTAACTAATGAGAATAATGAACTAATCCCTACTAGAACGGTTACGGGATGGAGGATGTGTATAGACTATAGGAAACTAAATGTGGCCTCTAGGAAAGATCACTTCCCTCTTCCTTTCATTGACCAAATGCTAGAGAGATTAGCTCAACATTCACACTTTTGTTACTTAGATGGTTATAGTGGGTTTTTCCAAATTCCTATTCACCCGGATGACCAAGAGAAAACAACATTTACATGTCCTTGGGGTACATTTGCATATAGGAGAATGCCATTTGGGTTGTGTAATGCACCCGCCACCTTTCAAAGGTGTATGATGGCTATCTTCTCTGAATATATTGAAAATATCATGAAGTGTTTATGGATGATTTCTCTGTTTATGGATCTTCATTTGATGATTGTTTAGCTAACTTGTCTTTGGTGCTTAAGAGATGTGAGGAGACAAATCTTATCTTGAATTGGGAGAAATGCCACTTCATGGTAAGTGAAGGCATTGTGTTGGGACATTTGGTGTCCAACTGTGGCATTGAGGTTGATAGGGCTAAGATAGAGACGATAGAGAAGTTGCCACCACCTACCTCGGTGAAAGGGGTAAGGAGTTTTCTAGGGCATACCGGTTTTTACCGGAGATTCATTAAAGATTTCTCTAAGATTTCTAAGCCTCTTACTAACCTACTAATGAAAGATGTTGAGTTTGTTTTCTCCAAGGATTGCCTTGAGGCTTTTTGTAGGTTGAAGGATGCTTTGATCACCGCCCCCATCATGAAACCTCCGGATTGGAGCTTACCATTTGAAGTGATGTGTGATGCAAGTGATGTGGCCGTTGGGGCTGTTTTAGGACAAAAGAAAGATGGGCGTACACATGTCATCTATTATGCTAGCAAGACGCTAGATGATGCCCAACTTAACTATGTCACAACCGAGAAAGAGTTGCTAGCGGTGGTGTATGCCTTTGAGAAGTTCCGGTCATATCTTGTTGGAGCAAAGGTCATTGTGTACACGGATCATGCTGCGATCCGTTACCTCCTCACAAAGAAAGATGCCAAGCCTCGCCTCATTCGGTGGATCCTTCTCCTCCAAGAATTTGACATGGAAATCCGGGATAAGAAAGGGTCCGAAAATTCTGTGGCGGATCACCTTAGTAGACTCCCACCATTGGAGCTTGAGAGAGACGACATCCCGATTGATGACTCATTCTGGGATGAGCAGTTGCAAATGGTAGAGGAGTGCTTGTTTCAAGTGTCAAAGGGTAATGAGCCATGGTATGCCGATATTGTGAACTACCTTGTGTGTGAGGAGGTACCACCCAGGTTATCCTATGCCCAAAGGAAGAAGTTCTTCAAGGATGTGAGGCATTATTATTGGAGTGAGCCTCTCTTATTCAAGAGAGGGCCGGATGGAGTTTTTAGGAGGTGCATTCCGGAGGATGAGATGGAGAGTGTGATCCGCCATTGTCACTCCTTGTCATATGGAGGCCGTGCTAGCTCACAGAAGACGTGTGCAAAGGTATTGCAATCTGGTTTTTATTGGCCTAACTTATTTAGAGATGTGCAGAATTTTGTAGTGGCATGTGATGCTTGCCAAAGGACGGGCAACATCTCAAGGAGGAATGAGATGCCCTTGAACAACATACAAGAGGTGGAGATATTTGATGTATAGGGTGTGGACTTCATGGGGCCATTCCCCTCTTCATGTGGCAACCTCTACATCCTATTGGCGGTGGACTTTGTTTCGAGATGGTGGAGGCAATCGCCTCTCCCACAAATGATGCCAAGGTTGTGGTGCGGTTCTTCAACCGAGTGATCTTCCCTAGGTTTGGAACACCAAGGGTGATCATAAGTGATGGAGGGAAGCACTTCACTAATAGGAACTTTGGGGCACTTTTGGCTAAGTATGGGTGACTCATAAGGTGGCAACACCTTACCACCCCCAAACTAGTGGCCAAGTGGAGATCTCCAACCGGGAGATAAAGGGAATTCTTGAGAAGACGGTTTCTAGAACAAGAAAGGATTGGGCTATGAAGCTCGATGATGCTTTGTGGGCTTATAGAACCGCTTTCAAGACACCGATTGGCACCACTCCCTACAAGCTAGTTTATGGCAAGTCTTGCCACCTTCCGGTGGAAATGGAGCATAGAGCATATTGGGCCATAAGGTGGCTGAATTTTGACCTCAAGGAGGCCGGTGAGAAGAGGTTGCTAGACACGAACGCTCTTGAGGAGATCCGGTTGGATGCTTATGAAAATGCCAGGATTTACAAGGAGAGGACCAAGCGTTGGCATGACAAGCGTCTCATCCCAAAGGAGTTGAGTGAGGGTGACTTAGTGCTTCTCTTCAACTCAAGGCTGCGGCTTTTCCCCGGAAAGCTCAAGTCAAGATGGACGGGTCCTTATGTTGTTAAGAAGATCTTTCCTCATGGAGCGGTGGAGATAGGAGGAGATCATTGTGGTAACTTTAAGGTGAATGGGAACCGTTTGAAGAAGTACATCCCGGAAGCCCCGGTGGAAGTGATTGCCCCACTTCACCTTGAGTGAAACGCTCCTGAATTTGGTCAAGCTAATGACCTTAAAGAAGCGCTTAATGGGAGGCAACCCATTGGTACATATTTTTTCCCTTTTATTTTTCTTGTTTTTGTTTGATCTTGCTCTTGGTGTGCTTTGTTTTTCTTTTGTGTTTTTGGGTGCTAGATCTTGTTGATTGTCATGTGTTATGAGATGCTGGAGGTCATGTGAAAACCTCATGGAACTGTTGAAGGTACAAGATCCAAGCACATGGATGAGGAAGAAAGTACCCAGGAAAATCGGACTGATCTTGCACAAAATCGGCCGATTTTCCTGGGTAGATGGTTCGATTTTTCCTTCTGTCAAGGAAAGTGATGATCTCCAATCAAGCATGGGTGAGCGGACGTGGAACTTGGACGGCTTGCTGTGCCAAGTGCGGGTTCCGACACCATAATGAACATCAAGAGCTCTCTACCATCCTTGATCGATCATCCACCATCATCATTCGATGTGAACCAAAATACCAAAGCATCACCAATTTTACATTGTGAGGACTCTTTTCACTTCTTTATTTAGTTTGCACATTGGGGACAATGTGTTTCTAAGTATGGGGTGGGGTTTTCATGATCACTTGCATGATTAGCATCTAGGATAGTTTAATATTATCACATGTTTCATTACGTCTTGCATTGTACATACATATTTCAAAAAATCCAAAAAAATCAGAAAATTTTAAAAACTTTTAGTGCTTCTAAGCTTGGGAATGACCCTTATGATGAGATTGTCTTGTGAATTGGCTATGGATGGCCTTATGTGTTGAATAGATGAATGCATATGTGGACTTGAAGTACTTATCTTGAATCCCATGAATGATTTGTGATTATGATGCTTGTCTTGATTGGATTGAGGATTGAAAGTCGAAATTACATGCTAGTTCTTGCACATCATTTAGGAATGATTAAGGCAATTCATCTTTCTCTACTTCTCATCTTGATCATGTTGTTTAAGCACCTCAATTGATATAAAATTTAACCTCTTTTGACCCATCCGGGAATAGGAGCATGCTAGTGTGTTGAGTGTGTGAAAAGCAAGTGTGGGGTGAAGTTGTTGACGAAAGAATGTTGTGAATGAAGTGCTGAATTTGTTGTGAAAGTGTAGACAAAAATATAGGTTTGGGGACGTTGGTTTAAATGACGAGTAACTCGGCACCATTCACATAATCGGGTGTTTGTGCCTTGCCAAAGTCAAATAAACCGATAGTCCTAACGAGTTTTGGTATGTGTGCCCGGTGTGGATGCACCTTGAAAAATAAAAAAAAAGCATGAGGACGGCTAATCACCAAGGTTTCGGCTTTTGTACACCAATGCCATTGTCTCAAAAATAAATGAAAAATAAAAAAAACAAAGAAAAGATGGAGAAAATTATACACTTCTTGGGAAGTTGAGCAAAAACGAAATTGTGGAGTTAGTTCCTTTCCCGGATTAGCATCACATGACCTAAAAATTCCCACCTAATCACAACGTTCCTTAGCTTCTTCTTTTCTAAGTCCTTGTCACCTAATTGCATGTGTGTAAGACTTAGTGATCTAGATTGGATATACTCATGATCATCTTGACTTCTTCATTTTCACCTCTCATGCATGCTTTCTAGTTAAGTATAATTGTCTTTTCATGCCTTCATTCATTTGATGCATGACTGATTGTCCATTGCCAAGAAACATGACTATGAAGGCGATCCAATGTTCGAAGCACAATTCCAAAAAGATTTTGTTGTTTTTCTACATGCATAAATCATGTCATCTCTTAGTCTATAGTTGGGTCTTGCTCGGGGACGAGCAAATCTTAAGTATGGGGTATTTTGATAACGTGATTTATGACGTTAGTATAGTCATTCATTTAGATAGTTTTTCCCGTTATTCATGAACGGTTTGGCATTAGTTCATGACTTTTACGCTCATTTCGTGCATATTTCTAGAAAAGACGTCTACACGAGCTTTTGTCTGTTTTGTAGGTGTTTCGGGGATCTTTTGGACATTAATCGATACATTCGAGGGTCAAGCCTCATGGTGGTACGCATCCAAGGCTTTGAAGGAACATAATTTGAGCAATGAAGGACACAAGGACCCTTATTGGTGCAAGCAATGGAGCAACTCATGGCTAGACGATCATAACAAGCCTCTGTTCAAGAAAATCGACCCAACACTCAGGAAAATCGTCCGATTTTTCTGTCTGGGTCGATTTTCTGGCCTTTGACAGCTTGAGCCACGTGTCCCATGATCTCTTTGTCCGGCCCTTGCTCTTGATGGAGAATATAAGTGGTCCTGCAGGCTGTGGCTAAGGGATCTCTCCCATATTCTCTCACACACACCTCATTCCATTGGAGGATAGACTTGGAGAAGAAGAAAAACTCTCTTATTTTGGGGAAGAAAAAGAACACCAAACTTAGAGTGATAGTGAGTTTTTGAGTGATTTTGAGTGATTTTTAAAGTTTTTGGTTGAAGAACTTTTGGAAGGATTGTTAGGAACGTTTTGGAACTTCTTTCGAAGGATTGTAAGTCTTGCTTAATGTTCGCTCCAAACGGTGTGTGCAAGCTTTAAATTTATAACCCTAGACTTAAGCTTAAAACAAGGATGCGAACCCGCAGTGTACGGGTCAATCGTAGTAAAAGCAAGAAAATTCCAGGGGTCGATCACAGGGACTTGGTGAAACAAAGTCAACACGGTATGCTACGTTAATTCTAACCACAAGAGCGATTAACACAATCAAAGATGAATAAGATGTCAAATAAGCAAACATGCAATTCTAGGGATTAAAGCATCTAGTTGTGGTTCCAACTCAAGATCTATAGATAAGCGGACAAAGCTGAGATTTTTGCATGGGGAAGGTGTTGCTAAAGTGGAGTAGATCACCGGGTAAGTCTCACTACACACTAATCCTAAACCGTAACTCCTATTACCGGGTAAGTCTCAAGGAATCAAGATAAAGAACTATAACCTCAAACTAACACACCATCTAAGGGAATAGAATCAACCTTTACCGGGTAAGTCTCAGGCTAACTCACAAAGATGGGATGGAAGCACACTCAAACCCCAATAAAGGATAAACCTTTATTACCTACACTTATGATCGTTAATACACAAACTAAGGAATTACCGGGTAAGTCTCATCCTAAGCTTGCATTGAACCAGGAAGGTATAATAAGAATAGGATTTAGCAAACTCTAACACTTAACTTTCTGTTTTAGGTCGGATAAGTCACCTCGGTCAGAAGAATTCCACCCCGGCCGAGATGTTCATCAACCGAACGAGATGCTTAGGGTTAAGATTAAAGACTCGAACTTTCAGGATCCTACTGGAATCTAAGATTATTCTATCATTGTTTTTCCCACAACCTTCAGTCAATCACCCTAGAATCACACAAGGAAATTAGCCACTCATCATCATAATGAAAGTATTAAAATATATGGGAAGAAGGCGAATATTTGAACAAAGAAGAATTTAATGAAAAGACTTCAATAACTGAATCAAATATCACAACAAAAGCATTTCTTGGATAGCAATCCAACAAGACAAGATAACAAGGAAAGGAATTGAAGACAATCTTACAAAACCCTTCAAAAAGCTATAAAAAGCTATGATCTTCAACCTTCCTTCAACCTTCAAAAAGGTTCTTCGAAAACTCCCAAATTGGAGTATGCTGCGGCTGCTGCGTGTGTAAACCCTGATCGACGGTATAGCGTGATGTTGGATTTGTGGAAATCCAACCCTTTTTATAGGAAAAATAAACCTCCAAAGATAATAAATCTTAAGAAGATATTATCCCATAAATATAGGTAAAATATATGATTCTGCATATCTCCTTCCTTCCAGAAGCTCAGCCCAAAAATATAAGATCACTTTCCAAATTTAAAAATTCTCTTCCAAGAATAAAATATTCTCGCCGCGTCCTAGGTATTCGCCTCGGTCGAGTCGGCGTCTCTGGATCGCCTCGGTCGAGGTGAACCTCTGGTCAACCGAGGTGACTCACGACAGAATGTGAAATCTCTCGAATCAGCTCCAAAGTGAATCTTCAATCCATGGCTGTGCTTCCTGGATGTAGCTCCAAATGACTCTTGACTTCTTTTGCTCCTTTTTGATGCAAAACGTACCATATTACCTGCAATTACAACGAAACTAGGTGTAGACCTCGATTCTCGCAAAGGTAGATGAAATGGTAGTAAAATCACATAATGTACATACAAACATGCAGAATATGAAAGATAAAACGTCCAAACAAACCCCAAAATATGGACTATAATTCATGCTATCAAAATACCCCATACTTAGCCCTTGCTTGTCCCCAAGCAAGTTCCTCATATAAAAGACAAGATAGAATGGATTATAAGTCAAGAAAATCAATGAAAAAGTCTTTCAAAAACATTTTATGGCGTGCAATTATCATAGATCACTCTAAGAGAATACTCCCTGAAATTAAAAACTCAATATGATCAAAACATTTTATAAATATAAGAAAGTTGTTCATCTTTGCATAAAATCATAGAATGCATAATAAATCATAATTATCAAAATTAATCATGTATAATCCGATTTAAACCGCTAAGTCAATCAACAAGCTCAAGGTCTCAAGGTCTTCTCAAAAGAAAAGGTCAAGAAACGTGTAGGGTAGGGATGTATGTAAGGTAATGTGGTGCTAGAATCCGGGAAAAGGATGAACTTCACTTTCACAATGACTTGCAACATCTTCCACCAATAAGCTTTGCTTATTTCGCACTTTTTCTTTTTACTTTACTTTTTGGGATGCATGGATAGAGGTGCACAATAACCGAAGCCTAGGAAATCTGCAATCATCAATTTCTCGAGATGCATCAAACCCTTGATGCACATACCATGACCCGTTAGGAATATCGCTCAATCCGACTTTGGCAAGACACAAACACCCGGCTATGTGAATGGTGCCGAGTTACTCATCTTCATGATTGACTTCCCCAAACCTAAAATTACTTTCTAGCACTTCACTTCCATCTCACTTCTCAATTTTAACTTGCTTTCACCACTTGCTTGCTTCCAAATTCCCGGATAGGTAAAGGGAGGCAAAACGTATATGAGGGGCTAAGCATGATCAAGAAGAAGAAGAAGAAGAAGAATGAAATGCCTTGGTCTTTCCAAGAAGAATGTGAGAGAACTTAACCTGCGGTGTCAACCTTCAAATTCAACATAATTTGGATAAAAACAAAGTATTAAACATGCTAATAATTTCAAACAAAGCACTTAGCAACTTAAACATATTATAAAACCTTTCAAACACACAAAGAATTTAAAAACAGTAGGTAAACAAGATCTTCACTGAGATCATATCCAGATCAGTAGCACAAAATCGTTTTCGAAAACTTTCTGTTACGCCGCCTCGGTCGAGGTGTTCTTGGTTCAACCGAGGTGAAACACCTCGTTTCGCCCGAATCTCCCCGGTCGAGGTCAAAAATTTTTTTAAAACCATTTTGTTTTTTTTTCGGTTTCGACGTTTTTCTCAATCAAATAATCTGTAGGTATTTAGCAACTTAAACAAAGCATTTAGCAACTTAAACATATCAGAACTGTCCCCGGCAACGGCGCCAAAAACTTGTTCGCTCCAAACGGTGTGTGCAAGCTTTAAATTTATAACCCTAGACTTAAGCTTAAAACAAGGATGCGAACCCGCAGTGTACGGGTCAATCGTAGTAAAAGCAAGAAAATTCCAGGGGTCGATCACAGGGACTCGGTGAAACAAAGTCAATACGGTATGCTACGTTAATTCTAACCACAAGAGCGATTAACACAATCAAAGATGAATAAGATGTCAAATAAGCAAACATGCAATTCTAGGGATTAAAGCGTCTAGTTGTGGTTCCAACTCAAGATCTATAGATAAGCGGACAAAGCTGAGATTTTTGCGTGGGGAAGGTGTTGCTAAAGTGGAGTAGATCACCGGGTAAGTCTCACTACACACTAATCCTAAACCGTAACTCCTATTACCGGGTAAGTCTCAAGGAATCAAGATAAAGAACTATAACCTCAAACTAACACACCATCTAAGGGAATAGAATCAACCTTTACCGGGTAAGTCTCAGGCTAACTCACAAAGATGGGATGGAAGCACACTCAAACCCCAATAAAGGATAAACCTTTATTACCTACACTTATGATCGTTAATACACAAACTAAGGAATTACCGGGTAAGTCTCATCCTAAGCTTGCATTGAACCAGGAAGGTATAATAAGAATAGGATTTAGCAAACTCTAACACTTAACTTTCTGTTTTAGGTCGGATAAGTCACCTCGGTCAGAAGAATTCCACCCCGGCCGAGATGTTCATCAACCGAACGAGATGCTTAGGGTTAAGATTAAAGACTCGAACTTTCAGGATCCTACTGGAATCTAAGATTATTCTATCATTGTTTTTCCCACAACCTTCAGTCAATCACCCTAGAATCACACAAGGAAATTAGCCACTCATCATCATAATGAAAGTATTAAAATATATGGGAAGAAGGCGAATATTTGAACAAAGAAGAATTTAATGAAAAGACTTCAATAACTGAATCAAATATCACAACAAAAGCATTTCTTGGATAGCAATCCAACAAGACAAGATAACAAGGAAAGGAATTGAAGACAATCTTACAAAACCCTTCAAAAAGCTATAAAAAGCTATGATCTTCAACCTTCCTTCAACCTTCAAAAAGGTTCTTCGAAAACTCCCAAATTGGAGTATGCTGCGGCTGCTGCGTGTGTAAACCCTGATCGACGGTATAGCGTGATGTTGGATTTGTGGAAATCCAACCCTTTTTATAGGAAAAATAAACCTCCAAAGATAATAAATCTTAAGAAGATATTATCCCATAAATATAGGTAAAATATATGATTCTGCATATCTCCTTCCTTCCAGAAGCTCAGCCCAAAAATATAAGATCACTTTCCAAATTTAAAAATTCTCTTCCAAGAATAAAATATTCTCGCCGCGTCCTAGGTATTCGCCTCGGTCGAGTCGGCGTCTCTGGATCGCCTCGGTCGAGGTGAACCTCTGGTCAACCGAGGTGACTCACGACAGAATGTGAAATCTCTCGAATCAGCTCCAAAGTGAATCTTCAATCCATGGCTGTGCTTCCTGGATGTAGCTCCAAATGACTCTTGACTTCTTTTGCTCCTTTTTGATGCAAAACGTACCATATTACCTGCAATTACAACGAAACTAGGTGTAGACCTCGATTCTCGCAAAGGTAGATGAAATGGTAGTAAAATCACATAATGTACATACAAACATGCAGAATATGAAAGATAAAACGTCCAAACAAACCCCAAAATATGGACTATAATTCATGCTATCAAAATACCCCATACTTAGCCCTTGCTTGTCCCCAAGCAAGTTCCTCATATAAAAGACAAGATAGAATGGATTATAAGTCAAGAAAATCAATGAAAAAGTCTTTCAAAAACATTTTATGGCGTGCAATTATCATAGATCACTCTAAGAGAATACTCCCTGAAATTAAAAACTCAATATGATCAAAACATTTTATAAATATAAGAAAGTTGTTCATCTTTGCATAAAATCATAGAATGCATAATAAATCATAATTATCAAAATTAATCATGTATAATCCGATTTAAACCGCTAAGTCAATCAACAAGCTCAAGGTCTCAAGGTCTTCTCAAAAGAAAAGGTCAAGAAACGTGTAGGGTAGGGATGTATGTAAGGTAATGTGGTGCTAGAATCCGGGAAAAGGATGAACTTCACTTTCACAATGACTTGCAACATCTTCCACCAATAAGCTTTGCTTATTTCGCACTTTTTCTTTTTACTTTACTTTTTGGGATGCATGGATAGAGGTGCACAATAACCGAAGCCTAGGAAATCTGCAATCATCAATTTCTCGAGATGCATCAAACCCTTGATGCACATACCATGACCCGTTAGGAATATCGCTCAATCCGACTTTGGCAAGACACAAACACCCGGCTATGTGAATGGTGCCGAGTTACTCATCTTCATGATTGACTTCCCCAAACCTAAAATTACTTTCTAGCACTTCACATCCATCTCACTTCTCAATTTTAACTTGCTTTCACCACTTGCTTGCTTCCAAATTCCCGGATAGGTAAAGGGAGGCAAAATGTATATGAGGGGCTAAGCATGATCAAGAAGAAGAAGAAGAAGAAGAATGAAATGCCTTGGTCTTTCCAAGAAGAATGTGAGAGAACTTAACCTGCGGTGTCAACCTTCAAATTCAACATAATTTGGATAAAAACAAAGTATTAAACATGCTAATAATTTCAAACAAAGCATTTAGCAACTTAAACATATTATAAAACCTTTCAAACACACAAAGAATTTAAAAACAGTAGGTAAACAAGATCTTCACTGAGATCATATCCAGATAAGTAACACAAAATCGTTTTCGAAAACTCTCAGTTAACCCACCTCGGTCGAGATGTTCTTGGTTCAACCGAGGTGAAACACCTCGTTTCGCCAGAACTGTCCCGGTCGAGGTCGAAAATTTTTTTAAAACCATTTTTTTTTCGGTTTCGACGTTTTTCTCAATCAAATAATCTGTAGGTATGCATGTAATATCAGATAATCATATAAAGGCAAGTGAAGCATAAATATGAAAGTATCCGATGAATATAATACATCAAAAGTATCGAATAATCGTCAAGTAGTCAAATAAGTACAAATACCCCATACTTGAGACACACTGTCCCAGTGGGTCAGAATAAGTCTAAGGACAGGATACTCACCGAACATAGCTAAACTGCATGAAGAAGTAAGAAACAGCTCCCAGATAAGACCATCTCGGTTGGCGAAGCACATATCGGTCGAGGTGTTCTGACAGTACCCGAGATGTATCTCAGTAAAGCTTGTTTCCTCAACTTCTCGAAATTTTGTTCTTCCAGTGTAGCTCCTGAACTGTGATCCTTCCTTTTGGAATACCTGGTTGTTGTCTAGAGGAAAACAAAAACAAAAAAACTATCTAAACTAGACTAGAAAACGGGAAAGAAAGCAATACCTTGGGTTGCCTCCCAAGAAGCGCTTGATTTAAGGTCGCTAGCTGGACCCTTCTCCATAGAATTACTCAATGTACCTTGAACACCATGGAGTGCTCATCACATCCATCATAAAATTCTTCCAAAAAGGTTCTGGTTCCTAATTTCACCGGCAAATGGTAAGATCTCCCACGTACAAGCTTGTACGGTTTGATTCTCACCGGAATCCTTCTAGACTTCCTGCACTTCAATGGGACATAATCTAGCCTTGCGTCCCATCCTTTCCTTGATCGAAAAAATAGTTTCTCGAGAATCATAGCAGCTTCCCCATCTATAGCTTGGGGATGGTACAGGGTCCTGAGCATGCGAGGGACCCCATACTTGAACAAATAACACTTCGTTGCCTTAGCGGTGAAGCGCTTGTTAACTTCACTCCTTATAATCCAAGGAGCATCTTCCTCCAAAAATTTCAAGAGAGATTTCATCTTGATCTTAGGAGGTTCTTTCGGAAGAGACCTCCAACTCTCCGGTGCTTTCCTGAAAAATTCAGAAATATTAATAGGGAATTCAAATGAAGTAGGAGAATGTACCTTACAAAGTTCTCCAAAGCTTGAGACAAGTTTCGTGTTGGGTTGATAATCCACCCACGAAATCTCTCTCAGTTCTGCTGGTCTTTCTTCCACCTTGACCACAATCTCAGTAATTTGGCCAAGGTTCTCTGCATCTTCCATTTCTGGTTTTGCAGATTCTTCTTCCATCTCGGCCGAGGTCTCAACAGTCGGATCGAGATCCTCCACATCCTCCTCTTCCACAAAAACATCAGGAGAAGCTTCCGGTCCGACCAGAGGAATGCTTGGAACGTGCAACACTTCCTTATGCTCCTCTTCCGGCTTAGCATAGGATATGGTGCTTTCCTTGAGCTCCTCCACCTTCTTCATCAACTTCTCCAATCTTGATTCGAGAGAGTCTTCAAAAGGTTGCTCATAAATGTTTTTAGGAACGTTCTTCTCATCCCATATCGAAAGTTCATGCTGAATGGCCTCTTCTCTTTCCCATTCATTGTTGAACCAATAGAAGGAGTACTTCTCCTCCAAGTATTCATAATGGTCCGCCCTAGCACTTTGTCTTGCTATCCAGGCTGGATCAAATGTAGTCATCGGAAATCCTGAAAACTACAAAACTCATAGAAAGAGTAGTTAGTATCACGGGGGCAAGTGCCCCAAAAGCAAACCGTACCGGCTCGGTCTAGACCAAGTCCCCGGCAACGGCGCCAAAAACTTGTTCGCTCCAAACGGTGTGTGCAAGCTTTAAATTTATAACCCTAGACTTAAGCTTAAAACAAGGATGCGAACCCGCAGTGTACGGGTCAATCGTAGTAAAAGCAAGAAAATTCCAGGGGTCGATCACAGGGACTTAGTGAAACAAAGTCCAATACGGTATGCTAATGTTGATGCTAACCACAAACACAATCAAAGATGAATAAGATGTCAAATAAAGCAAACATGCAATTCTAGGGATTAAAGCATCTAGTTGTGGTTCCAACTCAAGATCTATAGATAAGCGGACAAAGCTGAGATTTTTGCATGGGGAAGGTGTTGCTAAAGTGGAGTAGATCACCGGGTAAGTCTTACTACTCACTAATCCAAAACCGTAACTCCTATTACCGGGTAAGTCTCAAGGAATCAAGATAAAGAACTATTACCTCAAACTAACACACCATCTAAGGGAATAGAATCAACCTTTACCGGGTAAGTCTCAGGCTAACTCACAAAGATGGGATGGAAGCACACTCAAACCCCAATAAAGGATAAACCTTTATTACCTACACTTATGATCGTTAATACACAAACTAAGGAATTACCGGGTAAGTCTCATCC
Source organism: Fagopyrum esculentum (assembly GCA_033239045.1). Lineage (NCBI taxonomy): Eukaryota > Viridiplantae > Streptophyta > Magnoliopsida > Caryophyllales > Polygonaceae > Fagopyrum > Fagopyrum esculentum. The sequence goes on along the minus strand of BSUD01000003.1, from coordinate 85,687,414 downwards.
TAAGCTTGCATTGAACCAGGAAGGTATAATAAGAATAGGATTTAGCAAACTCTAACACTTAACTTTCTGTTTTAGGTCGGATAAGTCACCTCGGTCAGAAGAATTCCACCCCGGCCGAGATGTTCATCGACTGAACGAGATGCTTAGGGGTAAGGTTAAAGACTCGAACTTTCAGGGTCCTACTGTGATTAAGATCATTCTATCATTGTTTTTCCCACAACCTTCAGTCAATCACCCTAGAATCACACAAGGAAATTAGCCACTCATCATCATAATGAAAGTATTAAAATATATGGGAAGAAGGCGAATATTTGAACAAAGAAGAATTTAATGAAAAGACTTCAATAACTGAATCAAATATCACACAAAATTGTTCCTTGGATAATGATCCAACAAGACAAGACAACAAGGAAAGGAATTGAAGATAATCTTACAAAACCCTCCAAAAAGCTATAAAGCTATAGTCTTCAATCTTCCTTTGACCTTCAAAAAGGTTCTTCAACTCTCTCCCAAATTGGAGTAGAATATGGCTGCTGCGTTGTATGCGACTTCTTCAGCTGTAAGCGGGATCTAAGCAGGATTGTTGGATTTGTGGAAATCCAACCCTTTTTATAGGAAAAATAAACCTCCAAAGATAATAAATCTTAAGAAGATATTATCCCATAAATATAGGTAAAATATATGATTCTGCATATCTCCTTCCTTCCAGAAGCTCAGCCCAAAAATAAAATATTCTCGCCGCGTCCTAGGTATTCGCCTCGGTCGAGTCGGCGTCTCTGGATCGCCTCGGTCGAGGTGAACCTCTGGTCAACCGAGGTGACTCACGACAGAATGTGAAATCTCTCGAATCAGCTCCAAAGTGAATCTTCAATCCATGGCTGTGCTTCCTGGATGTAGCTCCAAATGACTCTTGACTTCTTTTGCTCCTTTTTGATGCAAAACGTACCATATTACCTGCAATTACAACGAAACTAGGTGTAGACCTCGATTCTCGCAAAGGTAGATGAAATGGTAGTAAAATCACATAATGTATATACAAACATGCAGAATATGAAAGATAAAACGTCCAAACAAACCCCAAAATATGGACTATAATTCATGCTATCAAAATACCCCATACTTAGCCCTTGCTTGTCCCCAAGCAAGTTCCTCATATAAAAGACAAGATAGAATGGATTATAAGTCAAGAAAATCAATGAAAAAGTCTTTCAAAAATATTTTATGGTGTGCAACTATCATAGATCACTCTAAGAGAATACTTCCTGGAATTAAAAACTCAATATGATCAAAACATTTTATAAATATAAGAAAGTTGTTCATCTTTGCATAAAATCATAGAATGCATAATAAATCATAATTATCAAAATTAATCATGTATAATCCGATTTAAACCGCTAAGTCAATCAACAAGCTCAAGGTCTCAAGGGCTTCCCAAAAGAAAAGGTCAAGAAACGTGTAGGGTAGGGATGTATGTAGGTAATGTGGTGCTAGAATCCGGGAAAAGGATGAACTTCACTTTCACAATGACTTGCAACATCTTCCACCAATAAGCTTTGCTTATTTCGCACTTTTTCTTTTTACTTTACTTTTTGGGATGCATGGATAGAGGTGCACAATAACCGAAGCCTAGGAAATCTGCAATCATCAATTTCTCGAGATGCATCAAACCCTTGATGCACATACCATGACCCGTTAGGAATATCGCTCAATCCGACTTTGGCAAGACACAAACACCCGGCTATGTGAATGGTGCCGAGTTACTCATCTTCATGATTGACTTCCCCAAACCTAAAATTACTTTCTAGCACTTCACTTCCATCCCACTTCTCAATTTTAACTTGCTTTCACCACTTGCTTGCTTCCAAATTCCCGGATAGGTAAAGGGAGGCAAAACGTATATGAGGGGCTAAGCATGATCAAGAAGAAGAAGAAGAAGAAGAATGAAATGCCTTGGTCTTTCCAAGAAGAATGTGAGAGAACTTAACCTGCGGTGTCAACCTTCAAATTCAACATAATTTGGATAAAAACAAAGTATTAAACATGCTAATAATTTCAAACAAAGCACTTAGCAACTTAAACATATTATAAAACCTTTCAAACACACAAAGAATTTAAAAACAGTAGGTAAACAAGATCTTCACTGAGATCATATCCAGATCAGTAGCACAAAATCGTTTTCGAAAACTTTCTGTTACGCCGCCTCGGTCGAGGTGTTCTTGGTTCAACCGAGGTGAAATGCCTCGGTTGGCCAAGACTGACTCGGTCGAGGTCAAAAATTTTTTTTAAAACCAATTTTTTTTTCTTTTCGGTTCGGTTTCGACGTTTTTCTCAATCAAATAATCTGTAGGTATGCATGTAATATCAGATAATCATATAAAGGCAAGTGAAGCATAAATATGAAAGTATCCGATGAATATAATACATCAAAAGTATCGAATACATCAAGTAGTCACGTAGTCAAATAATACAGACAAATACCCCATACTTGAGACACACTGTCCCAGTGGGTATAATAAAAGTCTAAATGAAAGAGGACTCACCGGATAAAGAGCCGAACTGCATAAAAATATAATAAATAAAACCCTGCAGCTCCTCAGTAGTCCTGATCCGGTGGTGGTGGTGGTATGTAGGGGAACTGAGTCGGATCATAGGGATAGCCCATGATATGCTGGAACTGTAGCTGAGCCATCATGTGCTGATGATGCTGCCGCTCCTGCATCTCGCGGATATCCAATGAAAGTGCAGCATATGAGTCGATAACCTGATCCGTCAGGTCATCGATCCGTCGGTGTGCAGCTCTGTCCCTAACTCCCCGCCTCCTGCGCCTAGCGGGCCTGACCGGAGAAGTCTCAGCTGGCGCTGGCTCAGCGTCCTCCTCATCCTCATCTAGATCAATAATAGGTGGCGCGCTCGTCCCAGCAGTATTTGTCCCTGTGTCCATCGGGACGCCGCCTCCTCTCTCATCAACTGTCTCATCGTCGTCATCCTCATCCTCAGCCTCCTCAGCCTCCTCTGCAGGGGCAGCTGCTCCCTCTCTGTAGTCCTCCATAAGTGGAGCCCATGCTGTCTGCCAGAAATGCGGATCGGAGACAGAGAACTGTGCAGACCATCTGATGCCCTGAGGTGCAGTCCGCTCCCAAGGCATGGCAACGTAGGGTGTAGTCAGCCCACGGGGAACTAGGATCCTCCGTGTAATCATCTCCTGCAATCCCAGCGGCTTCGGAGCCGCCGCCAATGTGCATACGCTGAGGTCCATCCCGTGGTAAGTGGCGATGTGGGTGACTAGACCTCCACAGCAAATATCTCCCTTCGCCTTGGCCTTGATCCTATGCAGATCCTCTGCTAGGAGCAAGCCAAAGTCTGGGAAGCCTCCTGTAACCATGCAGTAAAGCGAAAAGAGCTCCCCCTGTCTGATCTTCTGGGGCGTCTCAGTACGCGCCAGAAGTGTCTCACGGAAGATCCTGTGGGCAAGTCTAAAGGCTGGGTGAAAGATGACCTTCTCCCTGGAATCTCTAGGGCGCCATCTGTCTGCATGTGTAGTAATGTGGGCTATCTGTCCCCAGAACTCCCTAGCTACGGATCGGGAGGGGAAGTCTACAGCAGTGGGGTCAGGAAAGCCAAAGATCTCTCTCCAAATCTCTAAAGGAACTATGAAGTTCCGGTTCATCAACCGGTACTTCACAGAACGGTCTGTGGGGAGGTAGGAGAAGGAGCTAACAAACTCGAGTGTCGGCTCTATGTAAGCTGGGGCTCGGATCTCAGTAAACTGATCCAGCCCGACGGTAGCAATCATCCTCCTAAGGTCAGCATCTAACCCTAGGCAGTCAAAAGCTGATACATCCAGAAATCGCGGTGCGATGACTGGACGCCCAGCTATCCTCTCATAGTCTACCCGGCATCTCTCGTGGATAACCGGGCGGTAGGGACGGGATGAGGAAGGAGAAGGGGAAGGGGAGGATCTATCTCTAAGAGCTAAACGGCGATCTGAACTCATTTTCAAAACACACTGTCAGACTACCTCGGTCGACTGACAACTCCAAGAATCACCTCGACCGAGGTGCAGAACGACTGGACCGAGGCGAAGACAGTTCGATTTCCACTCTCTGATTTTCAGTTCTTTTCCCCCTAAAATCACTACCGATGCTTCCTAAGGGGTACTTATAGATTTCCTCAACAGAATCAAGGGCAACCAAAGCCCAAATTGCAGAAAACGAACGAGTTTAGGTTTTTCGAACGTTTTTACCTCGTTTCGGTCGAAACGCTCATAATTCTTGTAGATCTGTAGTTGCAATCGACTTCTCTATCCTTCAATCTCGGTTTGGAAGCAGAAATCGTCGAAAACGAGCAAGAACGAGGTGAGCGAAGTGCTTCTGGCCGCCGCGGTCGAAATGGGGTAAAAAAAGTGAAAAGTAATTTTTCCCCTTTTTATACCGTTCCTGGATCTGCTGTCACCTCGGTCGAGATGGTCTCGACTGGACCGAGGTGGTATGGACCGAGGCAGTTCTGCAGAAACCCTAGTCGCCTCGGTTGCTTCAAGAATTAACTCGGTCGAGGTGTTCTGACAGTGACCGAGGTGCTTCTGTCTTCTCAGATTCTCGAACTTCTGTCCTTCCAGATGTGCTCCTCCCTGTTGTCTGTCCAGAACGCCAAAAACAAAGCAAAGCAAAGCAAAAAAAAACAAAAACTATCTAAGCTAGACTAGAAAACGGGAAAGAAGAGCAATACCTTGGGTTGCCTCCCAAGAAGCGCTTGATTTAAGGTCGCTAGCTGGACCATAATGCGTCTCAAAGGAGGTAGATCGGCGCAACCTCCTCAACCGGCGTTTCCGGTTGGTACTTCTTAAGTCTATGACCGTTGACCTTGAAGCTTCCGCTAGTTTCGCCCCATATCTCAACTGCACCATGAGGGAAAACATGTTTCACAACGTAAGGTCCGGTCCATCTAGATTTCAACTTACCTGGAAAAAGACGGAGGCGGGAGTTGAAGAGTAGAACTAAATCTCCCTCGTTAAGCTCCTTTGGAACGATACGCTTGTCATGCCATCTCTTCGTCCTTTCCTTGTAGATTTTGGCATTCTCATTGGCGTTCAAACGCAGCTCCTCCAGCTCGTTAAGTTCCAATAGTCGCTTCTCGCCAGCATCTTTAATGTCAAAGTTCAACCATTTGATAGCCCAATACGCTTTGTGCTCCAACTCAACGGGCAAGTGGCAAGACTTCCCATATACCAAATTATAAGGGGTGGTACCTATGGGAGTCTTGAATGCGGTCCTGTACGCCCAAAGAGCATCGTCTAATTTCATGGACCAATCCTTCCTCGTTCTAGAGACGGTCTTCTCCAAAATTGCCTTGATTTCTCTGTTCGAGATCTCGACCTGTCCACTAGTTTGAGGATGATAGGCGGTTGATACCTTGTGGGTTACCCCATACTTCGATAGAAGTGCTTTAAACTTCCGGTTGATGAAATGCGTTCCTCCATCGCTGATGATGATGCGTGGAGTTCCAAATCGTGAAAAGATAGTTCTATTCAAGAACTTCACAACCACCTTGGCGTCGTTAGTGGGAGAAGCAATGGCTTCAACCCATCTAGAGACGTAATCAACTGCAAGGAGAATGTAGAGGTTTCCTCCGGAGGATGGGAAAGGTCCCATGAAGTCAATCCCCCATACATCAAAGATTTCCACTTCTTGGATGTTGTTAAGTGGCATTTCGTTCCTCCTTGATAAGTTCCCTGTTCTTTGGCATGCATCACAAGAAACAACAAAAGATTGCACATCCTTAAATAATGTAGGCCAAAAGAAACCGGAACGCAATACCTTAGCGCATGTTTTATCGGTGCTAGCATGCCCTCCGCAAGGAAGTGAATGGCAATGCCTTATGACGCTATTAACTTCATCTTCCGGAATGCACCTTCGAAGCATCCCATCCGGTCCGCGCTTGAATAGCAGCGGTTCATCCCAGTAGTAATGTCGTACTTCCTTGAAGAATCTCTTCTTTTGAGAGTACGTCAATCCGGGTGGTATTTCCTGGCAAACAAGATAATTCACAATATCAGCATACCAAGGACCTTTATTATCAGAAAGTTGGTGGAGGGAATGATCCGCCAACTGTGGGTGAATGTCAGAGAAGGGAGTAGAAAAATTGTTATTCTCGGCAATCTCAGTTGATATCGTCTCGCGGTCGACCTCGGTCGAGGCACAAAGGCGTTGACCGAGGTGTTCTTCAGACGCCTCGCTCTGTCCAGAAGGTGCCTCGGTCGAGGTACTGCTACTGGATCCGAGGCTGGAATTCTTCGTTTCCTG
>BSUD01000003.1:85518677-85681105 GCA_033239045.1 Fagopyrum esculentum | reverse complement strand
GGATAGAGCTCACCAATTCTCTTGATTCTTCTTCATCGTAGATGTTGAAGATATCATCAGTTAGTTGCTCCCCCTTCATGGCTGCAAGTAGTGCGAACTCCACCTCATCGCCACCAACGTTGAATTTCAACTTGGCGTTCTTGCAATCCACATTGCAACCCGAAGTTGCTAGAAATGGCCTCCCGAGAATGATGGGAACAGGATAATCTGCGGGAATGTCAAGTACGACAAAATCTATAGGTAGATAGAAGTTACCTAACTTGACCGGAACGTCCTCCAAAATGCCCACGGGATGGGTGATGGAGCGATCCGCCATGTAGAGTCGAATCTTGACCGGTTTGGGCTCTCCAAGACCGATCTTAGTGCATAGCTCCAGCGGGATGATGCTCACGCTGGCTCCTAGATCGCAAAGGGCTTCACAAGTGACATCCCCAACTTGAATGGGAATGCAAAATGAGCCGGGATCTCTTAATTTAGATGGCATCTTCTCCTTCATGATCTTTATGAGTTCCGAAGATTTAGATGTCATCCTAACTTCACCAACATCCTCCAGCTTCCTCTTCCTTGATAAGATTTCTTTTAAGAACTTCCCATAGGCGGGCATACCTAGAATAGCATCAAGGAAAGGAATGTTAATATGTAGCTTATTCATCAAGTCAAGGAACTTACCAAAGTGCTTGTCTAGATGTGCTCTGGCTCTGGACTGAGGGAATGGAAGTGGTGGTTTATATGCAGGAGGTGGAACATAAGTTTCTGTCGTTCCTCCTGCTTTCTGTTGCTCTGCCTCGGTTGGCATCTCGGTCGAGGTGTTCTTCGACTGGATCTGGACCGAGGTGGTCTGCGTCGAGCGAGGTACTGGATCGGCAGTTTTGAGTCCACTCCTCGTCGTTATGGCCATACACTGGCCCTTAGGGTTAGTTTCCGTCTTTGCTGGAAGCTTCCCTGGATCTCTTGACGCTTCATTCGCCCTATTAGCAAGTTGTTGTTCAAGGGACTTTTGGGCCCTCGAAAATGAAGTCATAGAATTCTCCATAGCGCCAAGCTTGATCAAGATTGCCTCCAGAACTGCGTCCTTCTTTTCCGGCTGAGACGAACTTGATCCTTGCCCTTGGCTTTTCAATGGAGTAGAAGAAGAAGAAGGGGAAGAGAGGAAAGGATTAGAGGAATCATTAGAATTGGAGTTTGAATGATTGTTACCGTTATTTTGGTTATTCGCCCTCCAGTTGTTGCTGTTGGATCCTCTATTGTTGTTGTAGTTGTTGTTTCGGGGACCGTTATTGTTGTTACGGTACCCGTTGTTGTTGTTGTTCCTTTGCCCTTGCTCTTCCTTCTTAGTTTCACTACAACAAAATTGATTTTTTATAGCATTAAATAATAGCGTTTGTACTACAAATGCTATAAAATATATGACTTAGTTTATTAATAGCGTTTTTATATTACACAAACGCTATTAAATGAACAAGCGCCAAAATTTTATTCTCTTAGCGCTAATAAATACTATTTGTTTCTATATGCGCTATCAAAACGCTATCTTCTACTGAAAGGGGAACAAACCCTACATTTTGTTCCCTTTGAACTCACGCTGATTGTCTAGCTCTCGTCTTCTTCTTCGTGAGAACAAGCGGCGACCTTCTAAGTTCCCTTTCAACTCGCATATTCTACAGCTCCACCGCCGGCGCCGATCTTTTTCCATTTTCGACAACCGTAAGTGATTGTTGCCGAACTCCTTTTCTAGGTTCGTTTGTTTTCTCAAAACTCCCTCAACTCCCTTTTTTATGGTTTTCCTCTTCTAATGTTCGATAGAAATTATAAATCATGTCTGTATAAATTTTGGTTGCAAATCTAAGGAAAACTCCTTCATTTGTTTACCCACAACGGATCCTTGAGTTTCATCCTCTCACCCTTGAAGATCATATATAGAATGTTCCGCTTTCAGTTTAATTTTTTGTCACCATTGTTTACAGTTGCAGGCAAACAATCCGACGAAGACATCTTTCAAGTTTGCTTCTTTTCTCTAGTGATTTTTTTCTTCTATTCCTTCTTGTTAATGTCATCAATTTTAGTTTAATTTGAGCCACTTAATTGTAACCTTACAGACAACCCTATAAACTTGATTCAGCTCCACTCGTCATCCTCAACCTATTAATTCCCACATAACTTTACAAGTTCGAGTTGAAATTTGGGTAAGCATCTGACTTGTTTTCAATTACAATTCACTCTTCAATAATAATTGACTGTACAAGTTTAAGTTGATAAAAATCTAAAAAAGAGATCCCAAAATAGAGTCATAAGTTCATTTTAAGTTGACTCTATATTTAATAATAGCTTAATATCCATATTCTGGAAAATGGAATATGGTTGATGCCTTGTTTTTACTCATTTGAATATTGGCTTATTGTCTTCTTCATTATATTTGTACTGAGAGGGTGAATTTGTAGTTTATCAACTATCACAATATGTAGGAATTATTGGAAAGTTTGTTAACCCAACTCATATTATTCTAGGAGGCAGTGTCGAACCTTCATTCATTTATATCATTATTTGTAGAAAGCTAAACAATTCTTCACTTCTATATGTCAAATGACTTCATGCTAAATTTACAACATAACTCTAATTTCATGCATAGCTATTCTAAATTCTTGATACTCTGGAAGTTTGGTTTATAGAACTCTTTGCTTGAGTGCTAGTCATGGGTGAGGTTGGGTTCAGTTTTAGTTCCCATTCTCATTTTGGGGCATATGCTTGATATTCTTTTTGTAATTTCACAAGAATCATCACCCAATGTTAATGGCTTTACACTATTAATAGATTTTTGAACTTTATTGCATTTTCATTATTTTCTTATGGCAGGTGCTATGATGATTTGTTTCCTCCGTATGAGTTACTTTATATGTGCACTCTCATATTATTGTTCGTGTTATGGGTGTGTTTCTCTGTATACTGCAACGAGTTATTGTGCATGTTCTTTTACCTCTCCTTGTATGGTTGCCATGGAAAGTTTTTGGTTGATGACAAAGGTGCTATTATATTTTATCAAAAAAGGTGATATTAGAGGTGTTGCGTTTTTTTATACTCCAGGCTTGTTTACGGTTATATCCTCTACTATTATTTCATTTATTTTTTGTGAAGACATTCCTCATTGTTAAAGGCATTAATCTGTTCAAAGCAATTTTTGTCCCAGATTCTTAGAGTTGCGTTGAGGAGACGACTATCGTACAACTTGGTAGATGACTGCATCACAGCTTTGGCTGAGGGCTTAAGTTTACAATCATTTTCTTCAACTTTCTTGGGGGAATGGCAATTAAGTTTACAATCATAATTCCATAACAAGCGAGTGTTTTTATATATTAGGGTCAAAATTTATCAAAGATCAAGGGACCAAGTCCTCTGTTTATTAATTTTGGATTCTTAGCACATCTAGTTGATCCACTGCTTTTCGGAACTGAATCCGATCTGATCACAGAGAACTTGAAGTTTTTGGTTTGTGGCTTCATATCTTATAGAAGATATGGTGTAATGTAACATTATTATTCTGTTCCTAATTGTTTGAATAATATGATGCCTTAAAATTTGTGATTGTCTACTTCAATGCTAAGTCTCTCAACTTTCTGTACATTATTTTGTTCTTTGTTGGTGCATCTTCTTTTTTCTCGGTTCTTCACTCTGAATTTCCTATTCACTTTCAATTCTTACTTCTGATTTTGCCACTCACTACTTTCAGTTTGTACTTCTAAATTTGCACCCACATAGTTACACAACATAGCATCCATTATATAGTTAGTAAATAATGATGTCCTAATTGATTCTGACTCTTATTACACTTAATTTTGAATTTCCTATTCCAAATATCCTATTCACTATATTTTCTCTTTCAAGAATGAAACACTAGACTTTGACTCTTATTGCACTTAATTCTAAATTTCCTAGTCACTGCATTCACTTCCTATTTTTGAATTTCCTATTCATTGCATTTCCTACTCACTGCATACTTATCTCTTCTTTTTGTTTTTCTTAGTTCCTAATTCTGAATTTCCTATTCGCTTTCAGTTTCCACTTCTGATTTTGTCACTCACTACTTTCAGTTTGTACTTCTAAGTTTTCTACTACCTACTACTTTCAATTTATTTCTTTCAATAGTTCTTATGTTACTATCTATAACTTTTGCAGACATAAACTGATAGGGTGGTGACTGAATTGATTATTGATCTTGGAGTTTTAGATCAACAATAAGTCAAGGTCATTATTGAGGTAAAACTGACTTCATTTCGTTGTTAAAAGTTTGATGTGAATTTTGTATATAACTTGATTGTTTAATGTCTTATTTTCTTTGAAATGATCTCTTTCTTTGTCTTGAAATAGTTATTAGATCTGTTTTAGACATCCTTGCCATTTGTATTGCTTCTTTGTAATGATGATGGAAAAAGAGTGGGTGTGGCTTAGCAGGTTAGATTGATCTTGCTCATTAATTAAATAACATAAAAGTTTGTTATGAATTCTGTACGTGACTTGATTGTTTAATGTCTTGTTTTTTTTTGCTTCATTTTGTTCCTTTAGGTCCTAATGTTGTACGAGTTTGGGTTGACATACCTAAGATTCCTGATGCAACACTTTGGAGGGCAACATCTGAGCTAGAGTGCATTGAAGATGTTGTTGGTACAACAATTGCATGGCCATTAGACAAAGTTGTTATAATATGAAATGACATTAATTTTAGATTAATATTGTCAAACTATGTGCTCTTGGTAACCAATTATTTTAAACAACTCATGTTTTGTATCATTTTGAATCTTAGAATTGAAACAATGTGGCTTTTGTCTTATGTCGTTATTGAGTTTTTATACCATTTATAAAAAACCGCTATTGTTAGGTTTTATAGCGTTTATCAAAAACACTATTATTGGATTCTATAGCGTTTAAAAACACTATAAATGAAATTATTTCCATAGCATTTGAGGAAACGCTATTAATAAGTTCACTTTTCCATAGCGTTTCATCAAACGCAATAATAGGTCAATTTTTTCATAGCGTTTGCACAAATGCTATAATAGGTCTAAGTTTTCACAGCGTTTATCAAACGCTATAATAAGTTCACTTTTTCATAGCGTTTGCACAAACGCTATTATTGGTGACTTTTCCATAGCGTTTGCAGAAACGCTATAATATGTCCACTTTTTCATAGCGTTTGCACAAACGCTATGAAAAGTTGTGACCCTATTATAGCGGGCTCTGTCATAGCGTTTATAAAAACGCTATTAATGTATATCATAGCGTTTTTCAAACGCTATGAATACTTCTAAATGTTGTAGTGTTTGAGCCATCAAGAGCTCTTTTAATTCCTTCACGTCATTCTTCAATGACGAGAGTTGATTGTTGTTGGGTTGAGTCTCTTGAAAGTTGACTCTTTGAACTCCACCTTCGGCTCCTTGGTGGGTATACTTCTCCATGTGCAAGGCTTGCTTCTCAATGAAGTCCCATGCATCATCAATCGCCATGTCCATGAAGGTACCGGCGGAGAGTAGTTGGAGATTGAACTGGGTGTTTCCGTCCAGCCCTTTGAAGTAGATCTCCAACAACTCGATCTTTGGAATCCCATGATGTGGGCAATCCAAAAGAATATCCTTGAACCGCTCCCAAGATTTGGACAAGCTCTCCTTGTCCTTCATGATGAAAGCATTGATCTTCCCTCTCATTTCAGCAGTCTTTGAGGGTGGAAAGAATTTGGTCAGGAATTCTGTAGTCATCTCCTCCCATGTGCTAATTTTTCCTGGAGGAAGAGATTGATACCAAGTAAGAGCTCTATCTTTTAAAGAAAAGTAAAAAGGTCTTAGCTTGTAGTTGTTATTTTCAATTCTAGAAGGTCGCAAGGTCTCCATCAAGATCTCGTAGTTTTGAAGATGTTGATGCGGCGACTCCTTCTCTAGCCCTCCGAATTGACATTGGCGAATCATGGCTAGAACTTGCGGTCGAAGTTCGTAGTCATGATCCGCTAGATCTCCTAGGTTCACCCCTGGACGCCTCAGCTGCTGATTAGGGTCCATCCTTTGACCTAGGGTTTGCGGGATTCCTGCAAGAAGAACATCTCGGACTGGTATCCGAGGTGGATGTACATCGACCGGGGCGTCGGGTACTGGAATCTGCCTCGGTCGAGGATCAACTACTGGATCCTGCATCGGTCGAAGTAGAATCTGGTTCCGAATGGCTGCAATCTCAGCTTCGATTGCTGCAGTCCTGGCATGATTCTCTTCTTTCTCTTGCCTTAGCTCTTCTTTACTGAGACGTAGCAGCTCCTGCGTCTCTCTCAATTGGGCCGCAAGATCGTGATCGTCTTGTTGGGCCATTTTCGCTTCTCTTAAGCGTCGCTTGTATGTCTTTTCCGGTTCGGGATCGTAAGGAACGATTTCCTTCCCAGCGCGGGTTCTTCGCATATACCTAAGAAAGAACCTGCAAAAGTCACTCAAGTAGAGTGGTTAGATGAAACGGGGCAAATGCCCCAAGAGCAAACCGTACCGGCTCGGTCTAGACCAAGTCCCCGGCAACGGCGCCAAAAACTTGTTCGCTCCAAACGGTGTGTGCAAGCTTTAAATTTATAACCCTAGACTTAAGCTTAAAACAAGGATGCGAACCCGCAGTGTACGGGTCAATCGTAGTAAAAGCAAGAAAATTCCAGGGGTCGATCACAGGGACTTGGTGAAACAAAGTCAACACGGTATGCTACGTTAATTCTAACCACAAGAGCGATTATCACAATCAAAGATGAATAAGATGTCAAATAAGCAAACATGCAATTCTAGGGATTAAAGCATCTAGTTGTGGTTCCAACTCAAGATCTATAGATAAGCGGACAAAGCTGAGATTTTTGCATGGGGAAGGTGTTGCTAAAGTGGAGTAGATCACCGGGTAAGTCTCACTACACACTAATCCTAAACCGTAACTCCTATTACCGGGTAAGTCTCAAGGAATCAAGATAAAGAACTATAACCTCAAACTAACACACCATCTAAGGGAATAGAATCAACCTTTACCGGGTAAGTCTCAGGCTAACTCACAAAGATGGGATGGAAGCACACTCAAACCCCAATAAAGGATAAACCTTTATTACCTACACTTATGATCGTTAATACACAAACTAAGGAATTACCGGGTAAGTCTCATCCTAAGCTTGCATTGAACCAGGAAGGTATAATAAGAATAGGATTTAGCAAACTCTAACACTTAACTTTCTGTTTTAGGTCGGATAAGTCACCTCGGTCAGAAGAATTCCACCCCGGCCGAGATGTTCATCAACCGAACGAGATGCTTAGGGTTAAGATTAAAGACTCGAACTTTCAGGATCCTACTGGAATCTAAGATTATTCGATCATTGTTTTTCCCACAACCTTCAGCCAATCACCCTAGAATCACACAAGGAAATTAGCCACTCATCATCATAATGAAAGTATTAAAATATATGGGAAGAAGGCGAATATTTGAACAAAGAAGAATTTAATGAAAAGACTTCAATAACTGAATCAAATATCACAACAAAAGCGTTTCTTGGATAGCAATCCAACAAGACAAGATAACAAGGAAAGGAATTGAAGACAATCTTACAAAACCCTTCAAAAAGCTATAAAAAGCTATGATCTTCAACCTTCCTTCAACCTTCAAAAAGGTTCTTCGAAAACTCCCAAATTGGAGTATGCTGCGGCTGCTGCGTGTGTAAACCCTGATCGACGGTATAGCGTGATGTTGGATTTGTGGAAATCCAACCCTTTTTATAGGAAAAATAAACCTCCAAAGATAATAAATCTTAAGAAGATATTATCCCATAAATATAGGTAAAATATATGATTCTGCATATCTCCTTCCTTCCAGAAGCTCAGCCCAAGAATAAAATATTCTCGCCGCGTCCTAGGTATTCGCCTCGGTCGAGTCGGCGTCTCTGGATCGCCTCGGTCGAGGTGAACCTCTGGTCAACCGAGGTGACTCACGACAGAATGTGAAATCTCTCGAATCAGCTCCAAAGTGAATCTTCAATCCATGGCTGTGCTTCCTGGATGTAGCTCCAAATGACTCTTGACTTCTTTTGCTCCTTTTTGATGCAAAACGTACCATATTACCTGCAATTACAACGAAACTAGGTGTAGACCTCGATTCTCGCAAAGGTAGATGAAATGGTAGTAAAATCACATAATGTACATACAAACATGCAGAATATGAAAGATAAAACGTCCAAACAAACCCCAAAATATGGACTATAATTCATGCTATCAAAATACCCCATACTTAGCCCTTGCTTGTCCCCAAGCAAGTTCCTCATATAGAAGACAAGATAGAATGGATTATAAGTCAAGAAAATCAATGAAAAAGTCTTTCAAAAACATTTTATGGTGTGCAACTATCATAGATCACTCTAAGAGAGTACTTCCTGGAATTAAAAACTCAATATGATCAAAACATTTTATAAATATAAGAAAGTTGTTCATCTTTGCATAAAATCATAGAATGCATAATAAATCATAATTATCAAAATTAATCATGTATAATCCGATTTAAACCGCTAAGTCAATCAACAAGCTCAAGGTCTCAAGGGCTTCCCAAAAGAAAAGGTCAAGAAACGTGTAGGGTAGGGATGAATGTAAGGTAATGTGGTGCTAGAATCCGGGAAAAGGATGAACTTCACTTTCACTTTGACTTGCAACATCTTCCACCAATAAGCTTTGCTTATTTCACACTTTTTTTTTTCTTTTTACTTTACTTTTTGGGATGCATGGACAGAGGTGCACAATAACCGAAGCCTAGGAAATCCGCAATCATCAATTTCTCGAGATGCGTCAAACCCTTGATGCACATACCATGACCCGTTAGGAATATCGCTCAATCCGACTTTGGCAAGACACAAACACCCGGCTATGTGAATGGTGCCGAGTTACTCATCTTCATGATTGACTTCCCCAAACCTATTATTGCTTTCTAATACTTTCACTTTCAGCCACTTCTCAACTTTTGACTTGCTTTCACCACTTCGCTTGCTTCCAAATTCCCGGATAGGTAAAGGGAGGCAATATGTATATGAGGGGCTAAGCATGATCAAGAAGAAGAAGAAGAAGAAGAATGAATTGCCTTGGTCTTTCCAAGAAGAACGTGAGAGAACTTATGCTGCGGTGTCAACCTTCAAATTCAACATAATTTGGATAAAAATAAAGTATTAAACATGCCAATAATTTTAAACAAAGCATTTAGCAACTTAAACATATCATAAAACATTTCAAACATATAAAGAATTTAAATCCAGTCGGTAAACAAAATCTTCACTGAGATCATATCCAGATAAGTAACACAAAAATCGTTTTCGAAAACTCTCTGTTACGCCCACCTCGGTCGAGGTGTTCTTGGTTCAACCGAGGTGAAACACCTCGTTTTGCCAGAACTGTCCCGGTCGAGGTCAAAAATTTTTTTAAAACCATTTTGTTTTTTTTTCGGTTTCGACGTTTTTCTCAGTCAAATAACCTGTAAGTATTTAGCAACTTAAACAAAGCATTTAGCAACTTAAACATATCAGAACTGTCCCCGGCAACGGCGCCAAAAACTTGTTCGCTCCAAACGGTGTGTGCAAGCTTTAAATTTATAACCCTAGACTTAAGCTTAAAACAAGGATGCGAACCCGCAGTGTACGGGTCAATCGTAGTAAAAGCAAGAAAATTCCAGGGGTCGATCACAGGGACTTGGTGAAACAAAGTCAACACGGTATGCTACGTTAATTCTAACCACAAGAGCGATTAACACAATCAAAGATGAATAAGATGTCAAATAAGCAAACATGCAATTCTAGGGATTAAAGCATCTAGTTGTGGTTCCAACTCAAGATCTATAGATAAGCGGACAAAGCTGAGATTTTTGCATGGGGAAGGTGTTGCTAAAGTGGAGTAGATCACCGGGTAAGTCTCACTACACACTAATCCTAAACCGTAACTCCTATTACCGGGTAAGTCTCAAGGAATCAAGATAAAGAACTATAACCTCAAACTAACACACCATCTAAGGGAATAGAATCAACCTTTACCGGGTAAGTCTCAGGCTAACTCACAAAGATGGGATGGAAGCACACTCAAACCCCAATAAAGGATAAACCTTTATTACCTACACTTATGATCGTTAATACACAAACTAAGGAATTACCGGGTAAGTCTCATCCTAAGCTTGCATTGAACCAGGAAGGTATAATAAGAATAGGATTTAGCAAACTCTAACACTTAACTTTCTGTTTTAGGTCGGATAAGTCACCTCGGTCAGAAGAATTCCACCCCGGCCGAGATGTTCATCAACCGAACGAGATGCTTAGGGTTAAGATTAAAGACTCGAACTTTCAGGATCCTACTGGAATCTAAGATTATTCGATCATTGTTTTTCCCACAACCTTCAGCCAATCACCCTAGAATCACACAAGGAAATTAGCCACTCATCATCATAATGAAAGTATTAAAATATATGGGAAGAAGGCGAATATTTGAACAAAGAAGAATTTAATGAAAAGACTTCAATAACTGAATCAAATATCACAACAAAAGCGTTTCTTGGATAGCAATCCAACAAGACAAGATAACAAGGAAAGGAATTGAAGACAATCTTACAAAACCCTTCAAAAAGCTATAAAAAGCTATGATCTTCAACCTTCCTTCAACCTTCAAAAAGGTTCTTCGAAAACTCCCAAATTGGAGTATGCTGCGGCTGCTGCGTGGATTCAGCTGTAAGCGGATTGTATGCGGCCTCCCCAAATTGTGGAAATCCAACCCTTTTTATAGGAAAAATAAACCTCCAAAGATAATAAATCTTAAGAAGATATTATCCCATAAATATAGGTAAAATATATGATTCTGCATATCTCCTTCCTTCCAGAAGCTCAGCCCAAAAATATAAGATCACTTTCCAAATTTAAAAGATCTCTTCCAAGAATAAAATATTCTCGCCGCGTCCTAGGTATTCGCCTCGGTCGAGTCGGCGTCTCTGGATCGCCTCGGTCGAGGTGAACCTCTGGTCAACCGAGGTGACTCACGACAGAATGTGAAATCTCTCGAATCAGCTCCAAAGTGAATCTTCAATCCATGGCTGTGCTTCCTGGATGTAGCTCCAAATGACTCTTGACTTCTTTTGCTCCTTTTTGATGCAAAACGTACCATATTACCTGCAATTACAACGAAACTAGGTGTAGACCTCGATTCTCGCAAAGGTAGATGAAATGGTAGTAAAATCACATAATGTACATACAAACATGCAGAATATGAAAGATAAAACGTCCAAACAAACCCCAAAATATGGACTATAATTCATGCTATCACTTAAACTTATTTTCAGCTTAGATTTCTTGTTTTACTTGCTTGTCTTTCATCATCTACTTATGAGAACCATGTGTGCTTGTGTGATGATTTTGGATCTTGAAATGCATGTTATTGGCTAGTTTATTGTGATTCTGGAGTGATGGATTGATGGTTATGGCTTGGGTGATGATAGAATGGACTTGTATGTTAGTTTAGGATGATTCGTATGCACAAAACCTAACCTAGACAGAAAAATCGACCTGTTCATAGGATAGATCGTCCGATTTTTGCTATGATCCACCCGATTTTTCTCTCTATTGCTCTATTATTGATGAATCTGTATTTTAGGATGTTAGGTTGTTGAAATCCTAGTGTTTATTAAGCATAATATAGCTTAGGGTAACCTAAAGCTAGCAATCTAAGTGAGGGGAGAGACCTACCCGGTGATTTCCGATCTTAGATACCTAAGATGATGAACTCTAGGTAGTAGTGAGCCTCATAAGCCGCTATTGGATTGAGTGTGCTAGGATTGTTGCTTGAGACTTGCCTTTTCCGAGACTTACCCGGTAAGGAGAGGTTTGCCCCTTAAGTAGAGTCCGGTTTGTGTAGAATTCCCAACTTTAACCCCTTGAGACCTACCCGGTAATAGGAGTTTGATGCGGGATTAGTGAAGCAAGAGACTTACCCGGTAATTGCTTCCATAGAGAAACACCCTTTCCCAACACCGCAGCTTTGTCCTTAGAATCTTTAGAAGCTTGAGTCCAATGCCATAACCGGAAATCTTGACCTCTAGAATCCACTTTTTCTCTCTTTGATCAAATATCTTGTGTTTGAGTTGTTTGTTTATTTTGCTAGCTTGAGTTTTTAGTTTGATTTATTATCTTACTTGAATTGTGATCTTTGCTTGATCACCACAAAAAAACCCAACCAAAAATATCATGATTTTCATTTTTTTATTTCTTTCTCTTTTCTTAGACTAGATTTGCACTGTCTATGATCACTTGTTTGATTTGATTTCACCTTAGTCTTCGTGTTCGACCTCGGAATACTATCCTTGCTACAAAACGACCCATACACTGTAGGTTCGCTAGGAGTTAGGATATTATATCGAGTTTATAAATTGTAAGACTTTTGCGTGTCACATCTTAGCGTAACAATAACTTAAAAGAATGGGAAGACATTTTACCACATATCGAGTTTGCTTATAATCGCACCATGCATTCTTCCACTTCGTTATCACATTTCAAATGTGTTTATGGATTTAACCCTTTAACTCCTTTGGACTTATTACCGATTCCTCGAAAGGATCGAGTAGCTTTTGATGCTTTGGAACAGGCGGACTACATTAAGGAACTTCATGCCAAGACCAAGGATACACTTGATAAGAAGGGCGTTGAAACTGTAGCTCGGAATAACAAAGGACGTCGGAAGATGGTTTTCTAGCCCGGCAACCTAGTTTGGCTACATCTAAGGAAAGAGTGGTTTCCGGCAAAACGCCATTCCAAGCTAGCCCCACGGGGTGATGGATCATTCAAAGTCCTACACCGGATTAACGATAACGCATATGTGTTGGACTTACCGGAAGAATATGGAGTTAGTACCACTTTTAACGTAGGAGATTTGAGCCCCTATGAAGAAGAGTCGGAACAAGATGAAAATTCGGGGTCGAATTCTTTCTAAGAAGGAGTGGATGATGTAGGACCATTACATGGAAGATATCAAGGACCCATTACTAGGGCAAGAGCTAAGGAGATCCAAGAAGTTACGTCAAGGGAAGTGCTATTGCTTGGCACCATGCGTGAACCATTTAACTTCCATACATCATGTGTTAATCTCTTGGTGAATGCAGGAGCAAGCAAGCAAAGGGAAGAGACCATGCAGACGTTAGAACAACAAGAGCTGGATCATATAGCCACGCCAACAAGCTCGACGTTGCTCACTTCCCAGGCGGCCCAAGAGAGTAACCAGCTGCTCACGTCCAAGGCGACCCAAGAGAGTAACCAGCTGCTCACGTCCAAGGCGGCCCAAGAGAGCAACCAGCTCCCTCAGTCGGATCATCCATTTGGGCTCTTAAAAACCGTCCAACTCACTCATGGATCTGTTTGAATAAGTCAGCCCATTTCTTTCAGTCGGATCATCCATTTGGGCTCTAAACCGTCCAAAAACACTCATGGAGCTGCTTTGAATAAGTCAGCCTATTTTGATGCTGATTAGTTGTTTGTTAAGTTGTTAGCTACATTTGTGGAAGCTCTCTTGTTACCACCTTCCACAAATGTTTTAGTTTTCTTTTCTTTAATTTGTCTAGATAAAAGAGTCTATATATAGTCTTTTTAGCTGCTGAATAGGGTACGTTTTATTTTGCAAAGAATTATCGTTTGTAATCATTCAGAAAATCAATCAAAGAACAAGAGAGTTTTTGGTTGGCATTGTCGTTGTTTGCTTGGCTGAGCTTGTTTGTGTCAACCGCCTTCGGATTGGTGCTTCGAGCCTTCACGAGTCCCTCTTTGTGCTAGTCCAGCCGGAGCTAGTGTAAAGTTGTATTGGAGACGGGTCTAGGGCATTCACGAAGCGGGGTCTTGGCTCTTCAGCCTTGGTTCTTTTCGTTGACTCTCTTTGGTTCATCTCTACGTCTTCCTGCATCCATTCCATATCCACGATTCATTCCGCATCTGGATTCGCTTCATTCAGCCGGATTCGGATCATTGTACCTAGATCGACTCATTCACGGACTAATACCGTATCATTTTTTTTTTCTCGTTTTCATTGATGTCCATGTTTGTTAATTTCGTGTGTTCTTCATTCTTCAGAACAGGTTGTTCGTCTAGATCCGTTATTCGCGGCTAATTCTCGTATCAGTACCGGAAAGGTTGTCAAGTTTTAAATGCTTTATATTAAATGATTTACGTACCGGAAGGGTTGTCAAGATTGACGGAGGTATTATTGTTGATGGTGGTGAAAATGTGTATGTTCATCTTATGGGTTAGACACCATGACTTTCATTTGTTTGTTGCAATAAATTCATCATTTATTGGCAATCAAGTTAAGACAATGGAAAGCTTCCTTGAGTTTGGTTACTATGATTAGCCCTTGACACTCCTTCCATTGCTTGTTTCTTCCTATGACAATAATCAATTGTATGACCCTTACCATTGCAATAGGAGCATGTGAAGTGTGATCGGAAATTCTTGGTGTCATGGTATGTCCATTTTGCATTTATTTATGGCAGAATTTGGTCGAGCCTTCTCGACTACCTCGTTAAAAGACAACTATTGTCGTATTAGGAATGATAGTGATCTTCTCTGCGGTGACATCTAGTTGCTTTTCCTAGCATAATAGCATATGCCTTGCTCAGACTAGGAAGTGGTTCGATTCCTATGATGTTGTTGCGGGTTTTGTCAAAGCTTTCTTCGAGTCCCATAAGAAATTTTGTGGTCCTTTGAGTCTCCATCTGGAGCTTTGTTTCAGTTGCAAATCCGCATGTACATTGAGGAAGGTCGCATATTGCATCCTTCTCGTCCCACAATCCCTTCAGTTTTGTAAAGTAAGTGGTACCTGAATTTGTTCCTTAATTTGATACAATCATGTATGACTTGCTCTAGTTGGTTTAACAAAACAATGTTCGTTTATGAAAATCTATCTTTCAATTCTAACCACATACCTTTCACAATTTTGATATGGATTACGCTCCTCGAGATGTCTTTTGACATGGATTCGAACAACCATATCTTCACGATTGTGTTGCACTGTTCCCACTGGAGCAACTCGGTCGGATTTTTTGGTTTGTCAAGAGTACCATCTATGAAACCCTTGTTGTTTTTTATGTTGAGTGTCATTTCCGTGGCTTGCGACCATGTAATATAATTGTCTTCTCCCAACGTTTGTGCAACTAGGATTGTTCCTGGTTGGTCTGAATGGTGAAGGTAAAGAGGGTGATTGAACTTTTGCATGACTTGGAGCTACAACTTTCTAATTCTCCTTGCCGTCCATGGGTAGATAGTGTTTTAAAATTTAGATTTTGAGAGCACTTGTTTTGATACCATGAAAAGGAATGACAAGAGATTAGATGTGTTAAAGTGATTGCATTTACTAGTTATCTCAATTGAGATATATACACAAAGTACAGAAGGTAAGGTATAAGACTAGAGGGATACAAAATCAACAAGAAGATATGTAGCCATTGTGTATCATGGCTTCCTTCTATGTTTTATTCATTTCCTCAATAAAATGATTTATAAAAGATACAAGATTTAAAATAATCTACGAGATACATTTAAAAAACATGTAAATTTCTTTAAAATAAACCTACCTTAAAAGTAAGATTTTTTTTATCATAAATGTTGCCTCCATCATTGCACATTTGAAAATTTATCTACAATTAACAATCAATAATCCAAATATTTATATTATTGGATTTATTTGTATGTTAAAATTCATTTATTAACATGTATAAATAAAATATATAGTTTTATTTTACCCCTCAATTAGCTCAACAATAAATTATCTATATAAACATACAATCAAAATATATAGAACATAACCCATTCAACAAAATCCATAAACATTGTTATTGTGTTATCCTTTTAATCCGATCAAAAAAAGTTCTCTTTTGTATCGAATACGGGTCATAATTTTTGTATAAAATAGATATCCATATGTCTAAATAAAATTTATTTTAATTAATTAAAAAATATTCATACACCTTGATTTTGATTATTTTGTTTGACTTTGGTTTACTATTTATAAAAAATTGTAATGAAGAAATAAAAAAATTCATATTCAAATATTAAGTATTAACTTGATCAAACAGATAATCCGAATATCCCTAAATAAGTATCCGATCTAATATGATTTAAATCATATTAGGTTATTAGGTTTTGTGTCCGATTGCTATCCAAATATTCATTAGGAACTAATAATTCCGCACAAAACATTGCAAATTTAAAGAGAGATTTTTTTAATAACATATAAACATATATTTAAACTCATGCATAGCATGGGTCTATTCATCTAGTTTACAATAAAGTTTTCATACAATACTATAATGCTAATGGGGAGAATTAGTTAAAAAAATATAGTAGGACAAACACTTAATTCAATATTTTATATATTAAACTTTTATAATATTTAACTAATTTAAATAGTTTATTTCATAAAAGTATGTTCATTCTTTTGCAAAATAAAGAGTTAGTAAAAATTTTCGATTATAGTATAATTGAATGTAATTTTTCCTTTTTAAAAAATTTAAATAAATTTTCAAAAAAAAAAAAGAGTTGGTAAAGTTTTTTGATTGTGTTATAATGGAGTCTTTGTACATATTGAAGTTGTTCATAGTGAAACATATGAATAAGTTCCCATATCAATGAACCGAATATATGGGATAAGATTCCCTTAGGGTGCTTTTAATGTGTTTTTAGAGGTCAAATTAGGATAGAGAATTTGATTTTTGTTAGAACCAATATAAAAGTGTCTGAAAATATATATACTTAGTGTATGAAATGTGGATCCATTTATTTGTAAATAGTATAAATAGCTTTAAATGTTTAAATAAGTTATATTTATGTGAATGAAAAATAAAATATTTTCTTAGAGGTCAAATTAATATATGAAATCTTGTAATCCCTCCATTGTGGAAGCTTCACATCGTCAAGTCTGACTATCCCATATTACAACAAATTCACATACTCGCCGTCATGACCGGGATAAAATCACCCATTGTGGAAGCTCCGATGTCTTTATCTCTTCTTATTTATATCATGATTAAGTCCGATTTCCGTTTTTTTGAATGTTTCGCTACAATCGCGGTTTCATCTTAAAATTATGCGTTTATTGTTTTTGTATTAGCTTTGGATTTCTTTCAAGTAGTTTACTTTTCTTGCAAAAAATAGATCTCATATATTGTGAGTTGAAGTGCCATTTACAGTCTTTCAAAAGCTTAATTGATTTTTTGCACTGTGTCGTTTCGCATGCAAGTTTCTGCTATAAAGCTTAAAAGCTATATCATTCTGCCAAAAATGAAATTTACGGTTCAAAGCTATACCATTATGCCAAAAATGAAACCTACAGTTACATTTATGCATTGGAAAGCATTTCACGATTATTAAGTTCTAATGGAAACTTTTAGTCTTACATTGCTCATTTGTCATTATGTTAATGCAGTCGTCATGCCCTCATGTATTCTTGTCTGCAATAAGTCTTAGTTGTTCCTTGACATGACACATATCATGTACAATAGCACATGTATGATTTGGTCATGGTTTTTTGAACAAAGTGGAGCATGTGAACATATTTGTTGGTTGACTATCATTGGACTTGCTACATATTTCTTTTTCCAGGGTTATGCTGCCCGTGAATTTTCCAAACAAGGTGTCCAGCCAGGAGAACTTGCTATTATTTCTAAAGAAGTTGTATGTGCCAAGTCAATGTTACTCATATATTCCCTACACTTTCAGATTTGTTAAATTTTTGCGCATTCAGCTTATGTTTTTGAAGTATATTCTAAACATTATGGAAATAATTTTATCTCGAACAAGCCATTTTACATTGGCCACTGATTAGAAGAATTAAGGAAATGCAAAAGCGAAACCGTTAAGCTGCTTTGCCCAACTGTGCATATCTTCTGAAGTATCTGTTGCATGAGAGCCACTCATCTCTATAGATCATTTGAAAGATTGTATGTTATAGAATACCTAGAAGGCTATTAGTTGAATAAGCTTTCTAATTCCGTGCTGAATGATATTTTAGGTGGCTCCACCTGAAGGTTTGTAATGTAATGTGGTGTACGCTTAAAATTTTGGATGTAAAAGGTGTTTTGATTCAAATGTAGTCACATTGCGTTAAGTTTCATAAAACTGCGTCCAGAACTACGTAAATATCATTCTTTCTAGTGTACCTTTCAAGTATAGCAACCTCACAATAAAAAGATTTATGCAGGTGCTGTCAAACTTCCGGGGTTCCACACCTGTGTAGGAAGTGGAGGAGAAAGACTACTTCCGGAATGGTACCAAGAGAAAGGTAATGCTTTGTTTTGAAATTATTTTGGCTAATGGAATGAGGATTTCACCTTGTGTGTTTTTGTTAGTTCTTTTACTATATATGTATATGATTGTAGACTCTTCTTTTACAAGTGGATTTTGGGTTATGTGGATCTATAATGTTTATATTTTTTCATCAATATTAAAGGAATTTCTAGGTTATCAATGTCCTACCCTGTTATATTCAATTGGCAAATGATATGATTACGCTACTTACTCAAAGAAAATATATTTCTGTCAACAAACATGAAATGTGCTCGCATGATGATTTTGGCAACATACGATCTTATATTAGAAGAGTGATTCTTATTCCAATGTGTACAAACGGTAATCAGATCACATGCAAATATATGCTTGATCTGGATCTAACTAGTTACTTAATTTTGTGGTTGTAGACTGATGCATTCTTTAAAACAAGTGTTATAGATGTTTATGCTGTAGGTGACGTTGCTACCTTCCCTATGAAAATGTATGGTGATATTAGAAGAGTAGAAGACGTGGACCACTCCCGTAAATCTGCTGAGCAAGCTGTAAAGGTATGATCCATTGGCTAATATGATTTCCTTATCATTGGAAATTGATTTGAAGTAGCATAATTATGCAGGCCATCAAGTCAAGTGAGGAGGGGAAAGAAACAGAGGAATATGACTACCTTCCCTACTTCTACTCGCGCTCATTCGATCTGTCATGGCACTTCTACGGAGACAATGTGGGAGAGGCTGTTATTTTTGGAGACCACAATCATGAATCCGAGAAGGCCAAGTTTGGTTCATATTGGGTTAAAGACGGGAAGGTAGTGGGAGTATTCTTGGAGGGTGGGACCCCAGAAGAGAACCAGGCAATCGCTAATGTTGCCAAGGCTCAACCACTAGCTGAGAGCTTCGAACAACTTGCAAGTCAAGGCATAGGCTTTGCCTCCAACAATTCCTTCTTTGCTTTGCAATAAGCAGGAACGTCCGATGCATTTTGGTGAACACTTGCAAACTCATAACGAAAGAAAAAATAATTTAAGGTTACATTGATGAACATAAATTGCAATCAACAAAAAGTGAAGACGAATTCTCTAAGATAGGGAATCTGTTGAATTTGATAAATATATAAAGTTTAGATTTTTATTTTTAATTCTCCATTTTGAAGAAGAGTTTAGAGATGCTGTTGGGGATGCTCATCATTCAAGCTTCATCACGATCTTTATTTTTGAACATTGAATCATCTTTTAAGTTTGTAAATTTGGGTGATCTGTTTGTCTCTCAATTCTACCAATTTTTAAAATATGCATCTCTTTACCAATAGTCTCTTAGGGCCTGTTTGGTTCCAACTCTGAGAACGGAAACGGAATGAAAACGAATTTAGTCCATATGTATATCATTATTCATGAAATTTTATGGAATCATTCCTTGTGGTTTTAAGTTATTGTAGTAAAATTTAATTAGTGTTGATACCCTATAGGGAAACAAAATGGGGAAAACAACTACATTTTACATGCAACCACAAGGAATGATTCCAAAAACATATGGACTAGATTCATTTCTATTCCGTTTCCGTTTCCGTTTCCGAACTTCTAACAAAATGAGGGTTAATCTTATCATAAATTGACACTAGAATACTTAAATGCTATGATGCACGGATACGGACACGGATACGGGAAACGGACACGGCAAGAAATGGGGAAGCGACAATCCTCAAAAGTATAGGGAACGGGGACACGACGAGTAAAAAAATTAATATGTTATTTTAAAGATATTGAAATATAGAATTACTATATCATAATGAGATACGTATATATGAAAAAAAATCAATGATATATGAGTTGATAAAAATATTAACATGAAGATAAAATAATCGAAACAAAAGCTTAGAAACAAACTGAAGAATGAATCATTCATTTGCAAATCAACAATAACCGAACAACAAGATCAACAATGGAAAATAATAATAAATATGTGTGAATTATAAAAAGTGAAAGAATTAGAATAACATAGTCAACATTCAACAAATAAAAATTACAAAATAAATTAATAATCAAAGATTCAAAATTAATTTATAAAATCATAAGAAAAATGGAGAGAAGAGTCGGCCGGCGGAACAACATTTCAACATTAGAGCCGGAGAAGAAGATCGGTGTCCTACTTCCGACAACCACAATCTCGCAGGTGGTCATGTGGAGTTAGGTTTAGTCGGAAAAAATGGGAAAGAAGAAAAAATATTACGGTATATAAGTTTTTATTTTGTTGATCATGTCTTGACCGGACACAATCCGTGTCCTCACCGTGTCCTAGACGTGTCCTACGTTGGAAACGTGTCTTTACCGTGTCCGGTGATATTTAACCGTGTCCGAGCTGTGTCCGGTTGTGTCCCCGTTTCCGACACGGCAGGACACGAGACACGCCGCCTTCTAGAAGTGTCCGTGCATCATAGCTTAAATGTTGTTATTGTCTTTGAGTGTCTCATACAAAGAAACTGATTTTTTTTATTTTAGATCTTCCAAAATCATGCATGTTTAATCAACAATGTCAGCGACATCATCGCCGTTGTCGCGGAAATCATCCAGGAATTATCTTTAAAAATTACTTATAAATATAATAAGTGAAATCAATAAGCCACCATAAAAGATTATTAGGTTGTAGCATAATAGCATTATAATATTCAGTGACGACCGCAGGATTTTAAGGGGGGCGAAAATTTATTTTCGATAAAAATATCTATGAAAATAAATAGCGATAAAA
Organism: Fagopyrum esculentum; assembly: GCA_033239045.1. Taxonomy (NCBI): domain Eukaryota; kingdom Viridiplantae; phylum Streptophyta; class Magnoliopsida; order Caryophyllales; family Polygonaceae; genus Fagopyrum; species Fagopyrum esculentum. Next base: position 85,660,054 of record BSUD01000003.1, on the reverse strand, counting down.
ACAAAGTTTATATGTCATCTACTTACGAAGTTTTGACTACAAGTCTACCAAAAATAAATATTGAATGCTACAAATAAACAGTCAATTTGACAACAAAGTGATGCGCCCTTGGATGCCCCTTTTACGTTGACCATAGACGAAGAGGACGAGGCTCTTAGAGTTCGGTCAGATGGACCGATCACCCGATCCCGAGCTAAGGCCATTTCTCGAGCCACCGGCTCCATCATCACCCGCATTACTTCTTCACTTGGTCCCACTACCGGCATGCCTTGTCTCTACACCACCATGGCATAGGCTACCGGTTCCGTTAGCGGCATGTCCCGTCTTTCCGACTCCATGGCATGAAGCTAGCTTATTTTCGGACTATATTTTCATGTTTTCCTTTTTATGTAATAAAGGGATATTCCGTATAAGAATATTCCCTTTTGACCTTATCCTTTTAGGGTTTGCTATTATCCTTTTAGGTTTTCCCTTTTGGACTTTTCTTCATGTATTTTTGTTTGGCCCGTTGGCCCATAGGTAGGCAAGTCTCTCTATATAAGAGATATCTTGCCTCACTTATTTTCCATGTTCAATATTACTAAGTTTTGAGAAGATTTTCCTGCTACTTAGCTTGGGCATCAAAACCTCTCTTCTAACCCTCAAAATTTCTCCCTTGGATCTCGTCTTTGATCCAAGAAATCCATATTCGAGGATTCTTTTTAAGAATCAACCTTCAACCCACACAAAAAGGTTTCTTCGATCTCTCTAGATCGAAGTAACCCTTGTTTCTTTATCGCTTCCGCCCCTTTGGATCCAAAACGATACAACGTTGCACAAAGAATCAAGGAGTAGTTGGAGTTTTGCTTGATCTAGATCCGGAGTTATCCTTGGTTACCTCCAAGGACGCATCAAATTGGTATAAGAGCAAGGGATCAAAGCTAAGTTTTCTTTACTCTTGTTTTTGTGCGTTATTATCTTAAACCTATTTAGCCTCTTTTTTGTTCATGATGTTCTTCGTTTGTTCATGATGTTCTTCATTTGTTCTTCATGATCTTCATGTTGTTCATCATGTTCTTCATCATGTTCATCCATTTTCCCTGAATTTTTTTTTCTTTTCCGTGTTTAACTCAAAACAAAAAGCACAAAAATAGGAGATATTTGGTTTGCCTTCAAACCATTTATCAAACCCGTCTTTTTCTTAAACCGACCTATTCCGACAATTTTGTTAATTAATTTCACCAAATCTCTTGGGATATTTTTGTTAACGAAAAGTTCGGATATCTCGCATTTGATATTCCAAGAAAAGCAAAAAAACTCTTCATCAATACGGATTTGTGTTCAAAAAAAAAAGAAAAGAAAGTGTTGCTCAAAACGTTTCAAAGAAACGAAACACACAAAGTGAAAAGACGTCCGGCAAACCGGTCCATCCGAAAAATCGGATTTTACAAAACGGTCAAAGACTGAAAGCAAGCAAAGCTTGCCGAGTGAACAATCCGTCCATCTTCTATCTCTCCATTTTCTTACATACGTTTGCAAAATATCACTTGTTTATTTGTGTGTAATTGGTTCAATTTTGTTGGATTTGCCTTCCTGGCCTAACCGCCAAACGGCCTTCCCCAAAGTAGAACCCGATAACGCACTTGAACTTGGGTAAAGTTGACCTAACTTGTCACCTTGCTCACTTGATTGCTTGCAATTGTGTGCTGATTTGGAGCAATGACTAACGTTGAAATGGAAACTTCTCAGGATTCTGGTCCGCAAGAGTTCAGTGAACCCTTGGCTCAAGAAACTGCTTCGTTGTCCCTCGAAAATGACTCCATAAGGTGAGAATTGGAAGCCTTGAAGGCACAACAAAAGTTTGATGCCTTGACCCGAGAAAACATTGCCTTGAAAAAAGAGCTAGAAGCTCTTAAGGCCCTTCAGATTGCTCGCCGTCCCACCCCAACTTATCCGAATGAGATCGTGGGCAATGCTTCCACTTCCGATGCACAACGGAAAGGCAAGGGACTTTTGGGAGCCGGACCATCAAACGTTACCCAGCTTGCGTCTGTCATTGAACGCACCCATCCTTTACCTCTAGACAGAAATGAGTCCCATGAAGAAGAGGAGGAATTCCCCGACCCTCGTCAAGATAACTTGCCCATAGTCGATACGGAACATCGGCACCAATATTATGAGCATCAACATCAACGGTATGTTCCTTCTCCACCTCCACCTAGTGTGCCCCGCACCGACCGACAAACCCGGGAAGAGCCCCGGTACCGTCCCAACTCAACCACCAATCATGGTCGTGAGCATGATCGTTCCGAACACCGTCACCAACGGTCAACCCGGCAACCGAGGACCCTTGACTTTGATGAATACGATGAGCAACACAACTTCAATGAGTTCTCCGGTGATGAATCCGATTTAGAACGGGTAGCACATAACCGTCCGTGGCACCCACCCGTCATAGACCCTTATGAGAACCAAGACCGGGGTGAAGAATGGTTGCCTCCCCCAAATCCACCTAGGCAGGCCCCACCCGTTCATGGCCGCCAACGGCCTCATGGCGGCCACCGGCGAGCCCGTGCCGATGATGCCTACATTCCACCGCCCCGCCCGGACCCCTACCGAGCTCGTAGGGAAGGTAAGGTTAAGTTCCCTACCTTTCATGGTGAATATGATCCGTGTGTTTTTCTTGATTGGGCGCATGATATGAAACGAGCATTAAAACATTGTCATTATGAGGAGGAATCCGAGAAAATCGAGGCGGCAACTCTATACTTTGAAGGAGATGCGAAGTCTTGGTGGAACCGGTATGAGTTCACCCGAGAGAGGCGAGGATGGGCACCAATTGAGACGTTTGAGCAATTGCTCTATTGCATGACCAAGAAGTACGTACCCGAGGACTTTAAGAATGATATGCGGTTGCAAATTGCCGAGTTCAAGCAAGGCAACCTCACTCCGGTGGCTTACTTGGCTAAACTTGAGGACATGCACATTAAGGCCGGCGTCTCGGCCATTTGTTGGTCAAGGAAGCTCATGAGGGCCGTGGTCATTCCGGTGCTACCAAGACCCTTTCCGCTCTCCAAGAGCATTTCTTTTGGCCCCGGATGCGTATGCATGTGACACGGTTTTGCAAGGGTTGCATCACATGTCATCATGCCAAGTCGCGCCAAGGTCCGGATGGGATGTATTCTCCTTTGCCTATACCAATGGGACCTTGGGAGGATCTATCCATGGACTTTGTGGTCAGGTTGCCTATGTCAAAACGAGGCAAAGACTCCATTTTCGTGGTAGTCGATCGTTTCTCCAAAATGGCTCATTTCATCGCATGTAAAAGCACCCTAAATGCTAGTGAAGTTGCCACCTTGATTCTTTGACAATGTGGTGCGTTTACATGGGATACCACGTTCCATCGTTAGTGATCGGGACGTGAAATTCGTAAGTCATTTTTGGAGAACGTTGTGGGGAAAACTTGGAACCAACTTGTTGTTTTCAAGTAGTTATCACCCCCAAACCGATGGTCAAACGAAGGTGACCAATCGGACTCTTGGTGCTCTACTTAGAGCCACCACTAGGACCAACCCACGTAGGTGGGAGGACTTACTTTTTATTGTAGAGTTTTCGTATAACAGGTCTAGGCACACGACAACTAAATTGTCCCCATTTGAAGTTGTCTACGGCCTCAATCCACACACACCATTGGATTTCACACCCCGCCCGCTCAAGGATGGAGAACACATCATCGCAGGAAACCGAGCCGCCCAAATCATTGAGCTTCATGAGCGGACTAGGACACAACTTGAACGTCGTGCCGCCCAACTTGCCGGACAACGCAACAAGGGCCGCCGCGACGTCTCTTTTGAGCCCGGTGATCTTGTTTGGCTCCACCTACGGAAGGAGCGTTTTCCTACTCGCCGCATGAGCAAGCTCTCTGACCGTGGTGATGGCCCATTCCGCATCTTAGCCCGTCATGGTCCAAATGCATACAAGTTAGAGCTTCCGGATTCCTATGGAGTACACCCAACGTTCAACGTCAAGGACCTTGCCCCTTATGTTGAGCCCCTCTTTGACGATGGTGAAACGGGGACGTTTCACAACCAAGATGGGGGGACTGATGCGCCCTTGGATGCCCCTTTTACGTTGACCATAGACGAAGAGGACGAGGCTCTTAGAGTTCGGTCAGATGGACCGATCACCCGATCCCGAGCTAAGGCCATTGCTCGAGCCACCGGCTCCATCATCACCCGCATTACTTCTTCACTTGGTCCCACTACCGGCATGCCTTGTCTCTACACCACCATGGCATAGGCTACCGGTTCCGTTAGCGGCATGTCCCGTCTTTCCGACTCCATGGCATGAAGCTAGCTTATTTTCGGACTATATTTTCATGTTTTCCTTTTTATGTAATAAAGGGATATTCCGTATAAGAATATTCCCTTTTGACCTTATCCTTTTAGGGTTTGCTATTATCCTTTTAGGTTTTCCCTTTTGGGCTTTTCTTCATGTATTTTTGTTTGGCCCGTTGGCCCATAGGTAGGCAAGTCTCTCTATATAAGAGATATCTTGCCTCACTTATTTTCCATGTTCAATATTACTAAGTTTTGAGAAGAATTTCCTCCTACTTAGCTTGGGCATCAAAACCTCTCTTCTAACCCTCAAAATTTCTCCCTTGGATCTCGTCTTTGATCCAAGAAATCCATATTCGAGGATTCTTTTTAAGAATCAACCTTCAACCCACACAAAAAGGTTTCTTCGATCTCTCTAGATCGAAGTAACCCTTGTTTCTTCATCGCTTCCGCCCCTTTGGATCCGAAACGATACAACGTTGCACAAAGAATCAAGGAGTAGTTGGAGTTTTGCTTGATCTAGATCCGGAGTTATCCTTGGTTACCTCCAAGGACGCATCAAATTGGTATAAGAGCAAGGGATCAAAGCTAAGTTTTCTTTACTCTTGTTTTTGTGCGTTATTATCTTAAACCTATTTAGCCTCTTTTTTGTTCATGATGTTCTTCGTTTGTTCATGATGTTCTTCATTTGTTCTTCATGATCTTCATGCTCTTCATCATGTTCATCCATTTTCCCTGAATTTTTTTTTCTTTTCCGTGTTTAACTCAAAACAAAAAGCACAAAAATAGGAGATATTTGGTTTGCCTTCAAACCATTTATCAAACCCGTCTTTTTCTTAAACCGACCTATTCCGACAATTTTGTTAATTAATTTCACCAAATCTCTTGGGATATTTTTGTTAACGAAAAGTTCGGATATCTCGCATTTGATATTCCAAGAAAAGCAAAAAAACTCTTCATCAATACGGATTTGTGTTCAAAAAAAAAAAAAAGAAAAGAAAGTGTTGCTCAAAACGTTTCAAAGAAACGAAACACACAAAGTGAAAAGACGTCCGGCAAACCGGTCCATCCGAAAAATCGGATTTTACAAAACGGTCAAAGACTGAAAGCAAGCAAAGCTTGCCGAGTGAACAATCCGTCCATCTTCTATCTCTCCATTTTCTTACATACGTTTGCAAAATATCACTTGTTTATTTGTGTGTAATTGGTTCAATTTTGTTGGATTTGCCTTCCTGGCCTAACCGCCAAACGGCCTTCCCCAAAGTAGAACCCGATAACGCACTTGAACTTGGGTAAAGTTGACCTAACTTGTCACCTTGCTCACTTGATTGCTTGCAATTGTGTGCTGATTTGGAGCAATGACTAACGTTGAAATGGAAACTTCTCAGGATTCTGGTCCGCAAGAGTTCAGTGAACCCTTGGCTCAAGAAACTGCTTCGTTGTCCCTCGAAAATGACTCCATAAGGTGAGAATTGGAAGCCTTGAAGGCACAACAAAAGTTTGATGCCTTGACCCGAGAAAACATTGCCTTGAAAAAAGAGCTAGAAGCTCTTAAGGCCCTTCAGATTGCTCGCCGTCCCACCCCAACTTATCCGAATGAGATCGTGGGCAATGCTTCCACTTCCGATGCACAACGGAAAGGCAAGGGACTTTTGGGAGCCGGACCATCAAACGTTACCCAGCTTGCGTCTGTCATTGAACGCACCCATCCTTTACCTCTAGACAGAAATGAGTCCCATGAAGAAGAGGAGGAATTCCCCGACCCTCGTCAAGATAACTTGCCCATAGTCGATACGGAACATCGGCACCAATATTATGAGCATCAACATCAACGGTATGTTCCTTCTCCACCTCCACCTAGTGTGCCCCGCACCGACCGACAAACCCGGGAAGAGCCCCGGTACCGTCCCAACTCAACCACCAATCATGGTCGTGAGCATGATCGTTCCGAACACCGTCACCAACGGTCAACCCGGCAACCGAGGACCCTTGACTTTGATGAATACGATGAGCAACACAACTTCAATGAGTTCTCCGGTGATGAATCCGATTTAGAACGGGTAGCACATAACCGTCCGTGGCACCCACCCGTCATAGACCCTTATGAGAACCAAGACCGGGGTGAAGAATGGTTGCCTCCCCCAAATCCACCTAGGCAGGCCCCACCCGTTCATGGCCGCCAACGGCCTCATGGCGGCCACCGGCGAGCCCGTGCCGATGATGCGTCCTTGGAGGTAACCAAGGATAACTCCGGATCTAGATCAAGCAAAACTCCAACTACTCCTTGATTCTTTGACAATGTGGTGCGTTTACATGGGATACCACGTTCCATCGTTAGTGATCGGGACGTGAAATTCGTAAGTCATTTTTGGAGAACGTTGTGGGGAAAACTTGGAACCAACTTGTTGTTTTCAAGTAGTTATCACCCCCAAACCGATGGTCAAACGAAGGTGACCAATCGGACTCTTGGTGCTCTACTTAGAGCCACCACTAGGACCAACCCACGTAGGTGGGAGGACTTACTTTTTATTGTAGAGTTTTCGTATAACAGGTCTAGGCACACGACAACTAAATTGTCCCCATTTGAAGTTGTCTACGGCCTCAATCCACACACACCATTGGATTTCACACCCCGCCCGCTCAAGGATGGAGAACACATCATCGCAGGAAACCGAGCCGCCCAAATCATTGAGCTTCATGAGCGGACTAGGACACAACTTGAACGTCGTGCCGCCCAACTTGCCGGACAACGCAACAAGGGCCGCCGCGACGTCTCTTTTGAGCCCGGTGATCTTGTTTGGCTCCACCTACGGAAGGAGCGTTTTCCTACTCGCCGCATGAGCAAGCTCTCTGACCGTGGTGATGGCCCATTCCGCATCTTAGCCCGTCATGGTCCAAATGCATACAAGTTAGAGCTTCCGGATTCCTATGGAGTACACCCAACGTTCAACGTCAAGGACCTTGCCCCTTATGTTGAGCCCCTCTTTGACGATGGTGAAACGGGGACGTTTCACAACCAAGATGGGGGGACTGATGCGCCCTTGGATGCCCCTTTTACGTTGACCATAGACGAAGAGGACGAGGCTCTTAGAGTTCGGTCAGATGGACCGATCACCCGATCCCGAGCTAAGGCCATTGCTCGAGCCACCAGCTCCATCATCACCCGCATTACTTCTTCACTTGGTCCCACTACCGGCATGCCTTGTCTCTACACCACCATGGCATAGGCTACCAGTTCCGTTAGCGGCATGTCCCGTCTTTCCGACTCCATGGCATGAAGCTAGCTTATTTTCGGACTATATTTTCATGTTTTCCTTTTTATGTAATAAAGGGATATTCCGTATAAGAATATTCCCTTTTGACCTTATCCTTGTAGGGTTTGCTATTATCCTTTTAGGTTTTCCCTTTTGGGCTTTTCTTCATGTATTTTTGTTTGGCCCGTTGGCCCATAGGTAGGCAAGTCTCTCTATATAAGAGATATCTTGCCTCACTTATTTTCCATGTTCAATATTACTAAGTTTTGAGAAGAATTTCCTCCTACTTAGCTTGGGCATCAAAACCTCTCTTCTAACCCTCAAAATTTCTCCCTTGGATCTCGTCTTTGATCCAAGAAATCCATATTCGAGGATTCTTTTTAAGAATCAACCTTCAACCCACACAAAAAGGTTTCTTCGATCTCTCTAGATCGAAGTAACCCTTGTTTCTTCATCGCTTCCGCCCCTTTGGATCCGAAACGATACAACGTTGCACAAAGAATCAAGGAGTAGTTGGAGTTTTGCTTGATCTAGATCCGGAGTTATCCTTGGTTACCTCCAAGGACGCATCACAAAGGGTGTAAACTCATCTTGCGAGTTGATATATTCTAATAATACTAAATAATTAACTCCTCGAATAATCATGTTGTCAAAAAGGGAAATTATCTACAAATGGAAAGTAGAAAAAAAAGAATATTTCGCCACAATAAACAAAAATGGGGAAATTCTTTCCAAATTAACTTCGGAGCAAAATTATTCCCCAAATACACGAGATTTTCGGGTTGGAGAACAAGCGCGGTCCTAGACCGCGTCTATTGCAAAAAGAAGAGCGACTACCAACCGCGCTTTAATATTCTGATTAAAAAAAATAAAATAAAAAAATTAAAAAAAAACATTACACTTAAAGGCGCGGTCCTAGACCGCACCTATATATATATATATATATTTAAAAAAATAACTGCCCTGTAGGCGCGGTCTATAACCGGACCACGCCTCTTTAGCTTTTTTTTCTTTCAAAAACGTTACACTATAGGCGCGATCTAGGACCGCACCTCTATGAGTGTTGGATGCAACACTAGAACACAAGACCTGGTGAAGAATTAAGAGGAATACACTGCGATAAATTTACAAAAAGTCAAAACTCATGCGCATTTTGGATGCAGCACACATCCGGAAGTCGTCTGCGTGCCAGAATTGACACGTATTCGGAATGTGCATGCACTTCAAGTGCTGATTTAATCTTTTAAAATAGCCGTTGTGTAATAAATTTAAAATATTATCATTCTTATTCGAACGTATGTATGTTCGGTTATATATACTGAGAGTCAAATAAGAAGTGGATTATTCTTACAAACTCTCCAAAAAAATCGGTACCGGAAATAACAACAAAAGAGGATGAAGAGATCTTGATTCCGTTCGATGATACAAAATTTAAAGTCAGATTAATTTCTTCCACATTTTGAAGTAAGAATATTTTAACTTATTATAAGTTGTTGATTGTACCGGGGGTCATTGTCACAGATAGAGAGCTTGAATTTTAAGTGCATTAGGTGTCATGTTTTTGAATGTGAAGCACATGATTTGCAAGTTTCATCTGAAGTGCAACATTCAACAAAAATCTTGGAATAACACGATCAAAGCAAGCACAAACGGTTTTTGCATCACACTACAATGCCTTGTTTGCATCTAGATCTTTTGAGAGTTACGAGAGGCATTTGACCGAGATAAAAGTTAATGGGCAAAGAAATCTGAGTTTGATGGAGTATTTGAATGCTACTTGGATACCCAAGGAGGAAATTGTTCGATCATGGTGTTACTTGTATCATCGTTTTGGCATGAGGACAACAAACGCGTAATAATTCAATCCTACCTTGCTTATAAGTATTTTATTTTAGATTTATAACAATATATTGATTCGATAATTGTAACACCCAAATCCACGGGACTCGGGGCGCTACTAGGCTAGGATCTCACAGTGGATCCTGACCCTAGCCTGACAACAAGTTCACTGAATCTTACAACAAGGCACAAATAGATATAAAACCAAATACATAAAACTATATAAGTATATACAGGGGCGGCGACACACCGCAGGGACGGTGACACTCAGCCACAGGGGTGGTGACATAGGTTCTACCACAGGGGCGGCGCTGTCAAGGCGCGGGGGCGGTTACACAGCAGAGGGGTAATTCTCTACTTCTTCTTCTCTCTTCTCTCTTCTCGCTTGATCTATTCTCTTCTTCTTTGCCCAAGGAAAACAACATACACATATATACATATATACCTTCATCAATGTCCAGGAAAGTAACCACAAGATCACTAGTGGGAAATCCTAAGCTAAAGAAGAGAAAGAAGAAAGAAAGAGGAAAGGAAGGAGAAACAAGATGGGAGACTTACTACTACAACTCTGAAAAGGGGTAAACCTCCCAGCCTCAACCAAAAATACAACCCAATAACAACACACACAAAACCATCATCAAACTCAGCCACAAGGCACCAAAGCTTCTCACAAGATCAAATCTTTAAAGAATCCAAGGAAAATACAAATGAAGATGAGAGGAGAAGAAGAACGTGAAAATGGATGAGTATAAAGAAGGGGGGAAAAATAGGAAACCTTCATTAGGAGGAAGAAGGGTTTCCTTATAAAGGAAGCAAAGGAAAAAGAAACGGTCAAAGAAGGCGGCGCCTAACGCCGAAATCGTGGGGCGGTTCTCAACGGGGGCGGCACCGCATCTGTGGCCAAGCAAAGGTGTAGGGGCGGGGCTCTATAAAACTAAGGATATTACATCAGATCCCCATAAAAACAAGTTTTGTCCCGAAACTTGAACAATTCTCAAGTCCTCTCGGAACCATACGCCGAGGTATAAAACACTCTCTATCGGAGGTTTCACATCTCCGTTCGTAGGTATCAACCTATATCACTCTATAACCTCATAACACTACATGGAAGAATCATCTACTCCAGGAACAAGATCACAACTACTATCCAAGGCATAGAGGAAAACCATCTATAGCCAACCGATAACCACATCACAATGGAATGGAGGAAAACCATCTCCAGCCAAACCGTACTCATAACACAAAGACGTGGAGGAAAACCGTCTTCAACCAAACTACGTCCATAACAATAGCATGGAGGAATAACCATATCCAGCTAAACCCTAATCGCATCATAATAGCGTGGAGGAAGAATCATCTCCAGCTATAAACACATCTCGCGCTAGCAAAACAAGATCTAATAAGATCATACATGCACATCACAGCTAGCACGAAAACACATCAAGGCACATCAACACATAATCAGAACACTCACCAAGATAGTACTAAGATCTACTCGTCAATCCTACATGTTCATCTATCTCGGCATAGAACTATGGATAGTTCCTTTGTATACTATCCTCTTTCTCATGTGGCCTCCTCAGGTCCTCGTCTAGACCATTGTATCCTCAACATAGAAATATCCTTCGAACGCAGGCGTGTCACACCTCGCTCTAGGACTGCAATCGGGTGCTCCACAAAAGTGTGGTCCGGCTCAACCACTAAGTCTTCGTAGCTGACGATGTGTCTCGGATCTGGTAGGTACTCCCTCAACTGAGACGCATGAAACACAGGGTGAACACCCTCCAACCTCGGTGGGAAAGTCAATTTGTATGCCGTTCTCCTAACTCTATCCAATATCTCAAAAGGGCCGATATTTCGGAGACTCAACTTCCCCTTTATGCCAAAATATCTGACACCACGCGTCTATGAAACTCTCACCCAGACATGAGCTCCAACCCTGAACTCTAGAGGCCGACGCCTCTTGTCTGCATATGACTTCTGGCAACTTTGTGCTGCCAACATCCTTTCTCTAATCAATGCCACTCGAGTCATGTCATCCTGAATCTTCTCATGCGCTATACCACTCACACTACTAGGCTCATCCTAGCATAATGGTGTACGACATCTCTGCCCATATAGTGCATCATACGGGACCATCCCAATTGATGCATGACAATTGTTGTTGTACGAAAACTCAACCAAAGGGAGGTGATATGACCTCACTTGTCCCTAGTCCAACACATAGGCTCGCAATATATCCTCCAAATTCTGAATGGTCCTATCTGACTGACCATCCGTCTGAGGATGAAACGCAGTCGTGAAGTGCAACCTCCTACCTAGGGCAGTCTAAATCTGCTGCCAAAACCTCGAGGTGAATCGTCCATCTCGATCTGAGACGATCGTCCTTGGTACACCATGGAGTCTCACTATTTGCTTAGTGAACTCCTCAGCCAACCGGCTCACTATACACATCTCCCGAATAGGGATAAAACGTGTAGTCTTCGTCTATCTCTGAACAACAATCTAGATGGCATTAGAACTCCTGCTCGGCCTCAATCCCGTCACAAAGTCCATGAAGATGTCCTCCCACTTCCACTGTGGTACTGACAATGGATGAAGCTTTCCTCCAGTTCTGCAATGTTGTATCTTGACTTGTTGACAAGTCGCACACTGTGCCACAAATCTGTCTACATTGGGATTCAACCCTCCCTACCAATAGGAACGTCTCACGTCCTGATACATCTTACTCGCACCTGGGTGCACTGAATAAGGTGTGGAGTGAGCCTCCTGTAGAATCTTCTGTCTCAACTCCGCATCAGCGGATACACAGACGCGATCGCGGCGTCTTATCACTCCATCTGCTCCTATGGAGAACTCTGGGGCCTCACCACGAGACATCTTATCTTGTATCCTCATAAGCGTCGGACTGGTCTCCTGTTTCTATTGGATCTCACTCAACAAATAATGTATAACCTCTAAGGTACATAACTGGGCATCCTCATCACGGAACTGGATACCCATCTCTAGTCACGCTAAATCTCTTTGCAATTGAGGTTGTACCGTCAGTCGTGCAATCGCCTTCTCTCGAGGCATCTTCATGCTAAGGGCATCGACAACAACATTCGCCTTCCCTGATGATACATAATCTCAAGGTCAAAATCCTTGATCAACTCAAGCCATCTATGTTGGCAGTTATTCAATTCCCGATGCGTGAAAATATACTTCAAAGTCTTATGATATGTGAAGATCTGACATGTAGAGCCATACAAGTAATGTCTCTAGATCTTTAATGCGTGAACTACCGCGGCCAACTCCAGATCATGAGTCGGGTAGTTCTCCTCATACGTCTTCAACTATCTAGACGCATATGCAATCACTCTACCACGTTGCATCAACACACATCCCAAGCCTAGCTTCGATGCGTCACTGTAGACTACAAAGTCCTTTGTGCCCCCAACTGCGCTAAGATGGGAGCGGAAGTCAGACGTCTTTTCAGCTCCTCAAAACTCTAAGTAAACGGCTTGGACCATACAAACCGGGTAGTCTTCCTCAACATGTTGGAGAGTGGACGGGCAATCACAGAAAATCCCTTTACAAACCGACGGTAATAACCGGCTAGGCCAAGGAAGCTGCGTACTTCCTTGACGTTCGTCGGTGTCGTCCACGTTGCTATAGACTCGATCTTCGCCGGATTAACCTTGATCGCATCGGCGGAAACAACATGGACCGGAAATGCTACCTCTGACATCTAGAATTTGCACTTAGAGAACTTGGCATACAGTTCTCAATCCGGCAAAACTCGCAACACTGTCCTCAGATGTCCTTCATGTTCCTCACTGCTGTGAGAGTACACCAAAATATCGTTTATATAGACCACCAGAAACCTGATCCAAGAAGTCGATGAATATGCCATTCATCAACTCCATAAAGACGGCGGGCGTATTCATGAACCTGAATGGCATCACTACAAATACATAGTGGCCATACCGAGTCCGAAATACCGTCTTATGCCCATCATGCTCTCTCACCCTCAGCTGGTGATATCCTGAGCGCAAGTCTATCCTGGAGAACACAATCTCTCCCTAAAGCTAATCCAACAGATCGTTAATACGGGGCAAAGGATACTTGTTCTTGATGGTCACCTTGTTCAACTCTCTATAATCAATACATAGTCTCAACGATCCGTCCTTCTTCCGCACGAAGAGGATAGGTGCACCCCACGGGAAAATGTTAGGGCGAATGAAGCCCTTCTCAACCAACTCCTCGAGTTGCTTCTTCAGCTCTAACAACTCGACAAGCGTCATACGATATGGGCCCTTCGAGATCGGTCTCGTCCCCGGCTCCAACTCTATGCCGAAGTCCACGCTCCTCTGAGGCAGAAAAATGGATGGTTTAGCAAACACATCCAGAAACTCGCAAACCATGGGGATATCCTCTAACGTTGGACTCTTGCCCTCCTTCATGGCATAACACCGGAAGGCTTCGCAACCCTGTGCAATCAATCTCGCTATTTAGACTGCGCTAATAACCATACCCATCTTTCCAAGGTCCCATCTTGATCTGACCCGACTCGGTAGAGACCGTCACGGTCCTCCTACCTACATCTAACACAACACGATGTATATCCATGTAGTACATACCCAAAATGACTTCCTCATGCACCAGGGGCATGACAAAGAAGTCCACCAATAAATTGCGGTTTCCTAAATGTACAAGACAACCATGTACCTCTCGGGTACCTCTCACCTGATCCCCATCGGGTAAACCTATAATGAAAGGTCTCCCATATATCATATCTACGGTTAGTCTATCAACGCATGCATCATAAATGAATGAGTACGTAGCACCCGTATTGTTACGCTAAAAAGTGTGCACGCAATAAGCCTTAAATTTATACTCGTTATATTTACCCTAACTTCTAGCGTACCCGCAGTGTACGGGACGTTTGTAGTATGGATAGTATTCCGAGGTCGAACACAAAGACTAAGGTGAAATTGATTCGGTTTTGTGATTAAGTTTAGTGAAGGTCTAAGGTTAGAAAAGGAGGAAACAAAGAAATGAAAACCTCAATTGTTTTTGGTCGTTTTTTTGGTGATCAATCAAAGATCACAATTCATGCAAAGTGAACAATCAAACTAAACTAAAAGTCCGCACAAATGAACAAACCAAACAAGATAATGATCAAGGAAAGAAAAGACGGATTCTAGGGGTCGGAAGTTCCGATTATGGCATAGAACTCAAGTTATCTATTCGTTCTTTGGATTAACTATGATATGTTGGGATTAAGTGTATCTAATTTGGGATCAACTACCGGGTAGGTCTCATGGTCCAACTAGTCCACACCTAATGTCTCATTACCGGGTAAGTCTCTAAGATCCTAAGGATAGGAATTCTACACAAACCGGATTGTTAATTAGGGATCTAACCTATCCTTACCGGGTAAGTCTTGGAAAGGGAAGTCCTAAGCAACTATCCTAGCACATCTAATCCAATGACGGCTTATTAGACTCACCACTACCTAAGGTTTGCTATTTTAGATTCTAAGGGCAAGGATCACCGGGTAAGTCTCTCCTAACACTTAGTCACTACACTAGGTCACCCTAGGGTAGGTTAAACTCAACAAACACTTAGGGTTTCAACATTTTATAGGTCTAAGGCAAGATCCTTCGAACCAGGGAGAATCACGGTTTGTTCTACCTAAACCACGGCCGTGGTTCTTCAAGAACTACCCGTGATTTCTAACAGCAGCTACGTTCATAAACAAAAGTCATCCAAAGGTAAATCTAAGTCCGTCCTATCATAGCTCTAGCCATAACCATCCTTTCCTTACCCTAGAACCACATCAATTTAGCCTACAATATTCATAATGGAAATCAAAGCAAACAAACATAAAACCATAACATCCATTGCAAGGTAATGAAAGAAAAGAGATGAACAAGTGAACTTCAAAAACAAACCAATCTGAAAATAGAATTAGAGCAACTTACAACCCTTCCAAAAGAAGATTCAAGGGTTCACAAAACTCTAGAAATAGAATCCGAAATACAAGAAAGCTATGGTGTGTGTTCTTCTCCTCCTCTTCAATGGATCCCTTCTTCTTCTCTTTGACACTTCCCTTCCTAGAAAAATCTTCTTCTTTGGAGAATATATTTATTAGAGAGAAATGGATAATGGATGAGCTGCTCCCAAACTACCCCAGCTGCTCAAACAACCCATGAAGGACCACTTTTATAACAAATCTTGCATGAGCTGGCCATGAGAGTCGTGGCACAGCTGTCACGAGAATCTGGCAAAATCCACGGTCATTTCCACGGCCGTGGTTCGTCAGAGAACCGTGATTTTATGCAAAAATTTCGTCTTGGATCATTAAGTTGTGATTTGGTGCATGGCTAGTGTTGGTAAGGCTCCATGAGTCCTCCTCAGCCCTTGGCTTGTGTCCTAATGCGTCCGGGAGTGTGTCATCTAAATGAACGATCCTCAAACGCATCGTTTAAGCTCCTAAACTTCCCGAAATACCTACAAAACGCGCACAAGTCCGTGTAGACGTCTATCTCGACAAAATACGTGAATTGGGTGCAAAACGTCTTGGACTAATGCTAGATCATGCATGAATGAGCGAGAATTCTATCTAAATGTACACCTAAAACTATGTTATAAATGGTGTTATCAAAATACCCCATACTTAAGGTTTGCTCGTCCCCGAGCAAATTCCCAACTATAGACTAAGAGATGACATGATTTATGTATGCAGAAAAAATGGCAAAATCTTTTTGGGTTTTGTGCTTCTACTATTGGATCACCTTCATAGTCATGATCAATGGCAATTTGATAAGCAATTATGTATCAAACAAGAAAAGCATGGAAAGACAGTTGTACTTAACTCAAATCATGCATGAAATGTGAGGATGAAGAGGTCAAGAAGATCAAGAGTCTATCCAATCTAGATTACTAAGTCTTACAAACATGCAAGTAGGTCATAAGGGCTTGTGACATAAAAGGCCAAGAAACGTTGCAATTGGGTGGGGAATTCTCTAGGTTATGTGATGCTAATCCGGGAATGGAAATAACTCCACATCCTTGTCCTCGATCAACTTCCCCCAAGTGTATATTTTTCCCTATCTTGCTTTCTTTTCTTTTTTTTTTCTTTAACTCATTTTTGAGACAATGGCATTGGTGTACAATAGCCGAAACCTCGGTGATTAGCCATCCTCGGGCTTTTTCTCTTTTTCGAGGTGCATCCACACCGGGCACACATACCAAAGCTCGTTAGGGCTATTGGTTCATTTGATTTTGGCAAGGCACCAACACCCGATTATGTGAAGTGTACCGAGTTACTTGTCATTTAAACCAACGCCCCCAAACCTATATTTTGGCTACACTTCCACAATAATTTCAGCATTTCATTCACGACATTCTTGTCATTACATCTTCACCCCGCACTTGCTTTTCACACATTTCAACACACTAGCATGCTCCTATTCCCGGATGGGTTTAAAGGAGGTCGATTTTATATCAATTGAGGTGCTCAAGCAATCATGATCAAGATGAGAAGTAGAGAAAGATGAAATGCCTCATTCATTCCTAGATGGTATGCAAGAACTATCATGTAATTTCGACTTTCAATACTCAATCCATTCTAGGCAATCATCATGATCACAAGTCATTCATAGAATTTAAGAGAAGTAATTCAAGTCCACATATGCATTTATCAATTCAACACATAGGGCCATCCATAGCCAATCACAAGACAAGTTTCATCATTAGGATCATATCCAAGCCTAGAAAGCACAAAATTTTTTTTTAAATTTTCTGATTTTTATGGAATTTTTGTTTTAAGTATGTACAATGCAAGACATGTAAAGATTTTAAACTATTCTAGATGCTCATCATGCAAAGGATCATGCAAACCCCACCTCATACTTAGAAACACATTGTCCCCAATGTGTAAATGAAGTAGAGAGAGTGAAAGAAGGTTCTCACAATGTAAAATTGTTTGCTATGGTATTTGGGAAGTCTCAAGTGAATTGATGTTGGATGATCCTTTCAACCATGGTAGAGAGCTCTAAGCATTCTTCAAAGCTTCGAAACCCGCGCTAGGCACCGCTAGCCGTCCAAGTTCCGCGTCCGCTCCACCCATAATTGGTGAGGGGTTCATCATCATCATTCATATGTCAAGAAAGGCTTCCAATGCCACTAATACTCTAGCACACACACTAAGTAGACAAAACACACAAAGCACACAAAAACAGAAAAATCCAAGCAAAAATGAAAAAGGAAAAGGGAAAAATGTTACCGATGGGTTGCCTCCCACCAAGCACTTCTTTAAGGTCATTAGCTTGACCAAACTCGGGAGCGTCTATTCAAGGTGAAGCGGGGCAATCATGTCTACCGGGGCTCCCGGAATATACTTCTTCAAGCGATGCCCATTCACTTTGAAATTTCCACAATTCTCCCCTCCTATCTCAATAGCTCCATGGGGAAAGATCTTCTTCACCACATATGGCCCGGTCCATCTTGATTTGAGCTTTCCGGGAAAGAGCCTTAGCCTTGAGTTGAAGAGAAGGACAAGATCTCCTTCGCTCAACTCCTTTGGAATGATCCTCTTGTCATGCCACCTTTTGGTTCTCTCCTTGTAGATCCGGGCATTCTCATAAGCTTCCAACCGGAGCTCCTCAAGGGCGTTTATATCAAGCAACCTCTTTTCTCCCGCTTCCTTGAGGTCAAAATTTAGCCACTTAATGGCCCAATAAGCTCTATGCTCCATTTCCACCGGAAGATGGCAAGACTTGCCATAGACCAACTTGTAGGGGGTGGTTCCAATTGGTGTTTTGAAGGTGGTTCTATATGCCCATACTGCGTCATTGAGCTTCATAGCCCAATCCTTCCTTGTCCTAGACACCGTCTTCTCGAGGATGGCCTTGATCTCTCGGTTGGAGATCTCCACTTGACCACTAGTTTGGGGATGGTAAGGTGTTGCCACCTTATGAGTCACCCCATACTTAGCCAAAGTGCTCCAAAGTTCCTATTTGTGAAGTGCTTCCCTCCATCACTAATGATTACCCTTGGTGTTCCAAACCTAGGGAAGATCACCCGGTTGAAGAATCGCACTACCACCTTGGCATCATTCGTAGGAGAGGCGATTGCCTCTACCCATCTTGACACATAGTCCACCGCCAATAGGATGTAGAGATTGCCACATGAAGAAGGGAATGGTCCCATGAAGTCTATACCCCACACATCAAAAATCTCAACTTCTTGGATGTTATTCAAGGGCATTTCATTCCTCCTTGAGATGTTGCCCGTCCTTTGGCAAGCATCACATGCCGCTACAAAACCTTGCACATCTCTAAACAAGTTAGGCCAATAAAAACCGGATTGCAATACCTTTGCACACGTTTTGTGTGAGCTAGCATGGCCTCCGCATGGTAAGGAGTGACAATGCCGGATCACACTCTCCACTTCATCTTCCGGTATGCATCTCCTAAGCACCCCATCCGGGCCTCTCTTGAATAGAAGTGGCTCACTCCAATAGTAATGCCTTACATCGTTGAAGAACTTCTTCCTTTGTGCATATGTAAATCCGGGAGGCACTTCCTCACACACTAAGTAGTTCACGATGTCGGCGTACCATGGCTCACTTCCTCTAGCCACTTGGAACAAGCATTCCTCTACCAATTGCAATTGTTCATCTCGGAATGAATCATCTATCGGGATGTTGTCTTTCCCAAGCTCCAATGGTGGGAGTCTACTAAGGTGATCCGCCACGGAGTTCTCGGATCCCTTCTTGTCTCGTATCTCCAAATCAAACTCTTGAAGAAGAAGGATCCACCAAATCAACCTTGGTTTGGCATCCTTCTTTGTAAGTAGATAACGGATCGCCGCATGATCCGTATAAACTATGACTTTCGCTCCAACAAGGTATGAGCGGAACTTCTCAAATGCATACACCACCGCCAACAACTCCTTCTCGGTGGTAGCATAATTGAGTTGGGCATCATCTAGCGTCTTGCTAGCATAATAAATAGCATGAGTGCGCCCTTCTTTCCTTTGCCCTAAAACGGCCCCAACGGCCACATCACTTGCATCGCACATGATCTCAAATGGTAGACTCCAATCCGGAGGTTGCATGATAGGTGCGGAAATCAAGGCGTTCTTCAACCTACAAAAAGCTTCAAGACAATCCTTGGAAAAGACAAAATCAACATCTTTCATTAGTAGGTTAGTGAGAGGCTTAGAAATTTTAGAGAAGTCTTGAATAAACCTCCGGTAAAAACCGGCATGCCCTAAGAAACTCCTTACCCCCTTCACCGAGGTAGGTGGTGGCAACTTCTCTATCGTTTCAATCTTAGCCCTATCAACCTCAATGCCATGGTTAGACACCAAGTGTCCTAACACAATCCCTTCACTTACCATGAAGTGGCATTTTTCCCAATTTAAGACAAGATTTGTCTCCTCACATCTTTGCAACACTAGTGATAAGTTAGCCAAGCAATCATCGAAAGAAGAACCATAAACAGAGAAATCATCCATGAACACTTCCATGATATTTTCTATGTATTCCGAAAAGATAGCCATCATACACCTTTGGAAGGTGGCGGGTGCATTACACAGCCCAAATGGCATTCTCCTATATGCAAAAGTACCCCATGGACATGTAAAAGTTGTTTTCTCTTGGTCATCGGGGTGGATAGGGATTTGGAAGAATCCGCTATAGCCATCTAGATAGCAAAAATGAGAGTGTTGAGCTAATCTTTCTAGCATTTGGTCAATGAAGGGGAGAGGGAAGTGATCTTTCCTAGAGGCCATGTTTAATTTCCTATAATCAATGCACATCCTCCACCCCGTAACCGTCCTAGTCGGTATTAGTTCATTGTTCTCATTGGTTACTACTGTCATCCCACCTTTTTTAGGAACTACATGAACGGGGCTAACCCACTTACTATCCGAGATAGGGTAGATAATTCCTGCATCTAGCAACTTAATGATTTCCTTTTTGACCACCTCTTTCATTATGGGATTTAATCTTCTTTGATGTTCAATAGAGGGTTTGTGATTATCTTCCATCATTATCTTATGCATGCACAAAGAAGGCTTAATGCCAACCAAATCATCAATAGTATAACCAATGGCTTTCCTATGCAATCTTAGTTCATGCAGCAATTTAGCAAGTTCATCATCACTCAAGCATGCATTAACAATCACAGGATATGTAGAATTATCGCCAAGAAATGCATACTTTAAATGAGAGGGAAGGGGTTTAAGTTCAAGTGAGGGAGGACCTCTATCGGTTGAAGACGATCCAACTAAGGTTGGATGAGATGAATCCAAAGCAAAGGAAGACTCCCCATGGCTCCTAGAAGCTTGATCATCATCAAGAGGTGATTCAGGAAAAACCACGGTTGGAAGCACGGGTTGCTCATCTTCCACGGCCGTGGTTCTTGCCAAGCTTGCTTCTCGGAGTTGTCCAGAAAGTTTGACGGCCGTGGAACTTAAATCTCGACCGTGGAACTTGCAGCTATTCACCACCTCTTCGTGGCTCTCAAATCCAACTCTTGGCTCCTCTTCCAAGGCTTCCAAGGCCTTGATCTCTTCATTGCAGGCCTCTTCAACACCTTCCTCCATCATACTTAAGGTGAGAACCTTTTCCAAGGGATCCTTGATCAAGATCGAGCTCACAATTTCTCTAGATTCTTCTTGCTCGACTATGTTGAAGATATCTTCATCAAGGGTTGGCCCTTTCATCATTGTGGACAGCTTGAACTTGATGTTCTCTTCCCCGATGTTGAAGGAGAGAGTCCCGTTCTTGCAATCCACTAAGCATCCGGAAGCGGCTAGGAAAGGTCTTCCTAAGATGATAGGAACCGGATAATCCACCGGAATGTCCAACACTACAAAATCAATAGGCACGTAGAAACCTCCTAGCTGCACCGGAATGTCCTCTAGAATCCCAACCGGATGAGTGATAGAACGGTCCGCCATATAGAGGGTCATCTTGACCGGCTTTGGCTCTCCTAGTCCGACCTTGTTGCTAAGTGCAAGCGGTATGATGCTTACACTCGCCCCAAGATCACAAAGGGCCTCGTACTTCACATCTCCCACTCCTATTGGGACGCAAAAAGAGCCCGGATCCCTTAGCTTGGGAGGCATCTCTTCCTTCATGGTTTGGAACAATTCTGAGGATCTCTTGGTCATTCTTATCTCTCCATACTCCTCCAACTTCCTTTTGTTGAAGAGTATTTCCTTCAAAAACTTGCCATATGCCGGCATTCCTAAAATGGCATCCATGAACGGAATGTTAATATGTAACTTGGACATTAGTTCAAGGAACTTACCAAAATGATTGTCTAAACGAGCTCTCACTCTTGATTGTGGGAATGGTAGTGGTGGCTTGTATGAAGGCGGTGCCACATAGGTTGGCTCTACATCCTTGCTCTTGCCTCCATCTTCTTGCTTTCTTCCCTCTTCTACCACTACTTGCTTTCCCTTAGCTTGGTCCTTGGGCAAAGGATCCTTCATACTCAATCCACTCCTTGTTGTGATAGCCAACACTTGGCCTCTTGGGTTGTCTTCGGTTCTTCCGGGAAGCTTCCCCGGATCTCTATGTGCTTCACCCGCCTTTTGAAAGACTTGTGCTTCCAAGACCTTTTGAGCTTTAGAAATTGAAGTCACGGTGCTCTCGAGTCCACTCAACCTTCCTAGCAATTGCTCAAACATGACTTCGGTCCTATCCTTTGAAGGTTGAGAAAAACCGGGTGGAGGCTCTTGTGAAGCTCTTTGTGGTGGAGTTGTGCTCGTGGAGGCGGGAGGGTTCAAGGCTCCATCCGGGTTAGAGTAAGAAAACCCGGGATGGTTGTGGTTGGGCCGGTAATTGTTGAATTGCCGGTTGTTGTTGAAATTTCTTGGGCCTTGGTAATTGTTGAAGTTGCCCCTTCCCATATAATTCACATCTTTCTCCTTGGAAGACAAGTTAGCTTGTGGAAGCACTTGAGGAGTTGCTTGGCTCTTCAAGGTTGTAGTACACAACTCTCTCAAGGATTTCAACTCGTTGTTGATGGCGTCAAGCTTGAAATTGCTCATGGTGACTTCGCTCACCTCATATGCTCCCGCCTTTCTTCCTTCACTCTTCCTATGAGAGTACTTCTCAATCACTAGAGCTTGTTTCTCCACAAACTCCCAAGCATCATCTACATGTTTCTCCATAAATGTCCCACCGGAAAGAGATTGAAGCTTGAATTGGCTATCTTCATCAAGTCCCTTGAAATAGATCTCCAATAGCTCAATTTTAGGTATGCCATGGTGTGGACAATCTAGGAGAAGGTCTTTGAATCTCTCCCAAGACTTGAACAAACTTTCTCTATCCCTCATCACGAAGGCATTGATCTTCCCTCTTAATTCGGTGGTCTTGGAA
The DNA here is from genome assembly GCA_033239045.1 of Fagopyrum esculentum. Lineage (NCBI taxonomy): Eukaryota > Viridiplantae > Streptophyta > Magnoliopsida > Caryophyllales > Polygonaceae > Fagopyrum > Fagopyrum esculentum. The sequence continues at coordinate 85,637,255 of BSUD01000003.1, read as the reverse complement.
GGTGGGAAGAACTTGGTCAAGAACTCGGTTGTCATCTCCTCCCAAGTACCAACTCGCCCTTGTGGAATAGATTGATACCAAGCCAAGGTTTTATCCTTAAGAGAGAAGGAAAATGCCCTAAGCTTATGGTTGTTGCTCTCCAATCTTGGTGGCCTAAGAGTCTCCATCAAAATCTCGTAGTTCATCAAATGTTGGTGAGGAGACTCTCCTTCCATCCCTCCAAATTGATTGTGCCGGATCATTTGTAGAACTTGAGGGCGGAGCTCATAGTTGTGGGTTGCGGGATCTCCAAGATTCACACCCGGTCGGTATGCTCTTTGTGCCGGATCCATACGCCTCCCTAGGGTTTGTGGCTCCTCAATAGCAATGGGAACAACCCTAACATTGGCCGCCGGCTGCGGTTGTGGTGGAGGAGGTGGAGGTTGTCGGCGATTAAGCTCTCCTTCAACAAGGGCTTGCCTAATCTCTTCAATCTCCCTCCTGGTTTCCTCTTGCCTCTCATTGGCAAGTCTCCCTTCTTCCTCCAAGAGCTCATCTCTTAGCCTTATTTGCTCTAAGGCTTCATCCAACTCAGCTTGAAGATTTCTACCGGCCATCTCTTTCTCTTTTCGGATGTTCTTGGATCTAGAACGAAGGGTTTTCTCCGGTTCGGGATCGAATGGAGCTAAATCCTTGCCACGAGATCTTCGCATACACCTAAAGAGTAATAGATGTCCTGAAAAGCAAAGACACAAACCAAAAAGAGATCAAAAGCAACAAGAAAGATCTACACTAGAAACAATCACAAAATAGACTCAATCTAGACCTAGTCCCCGGCAACGGCGCCAAAAACTTGTTACGCTAAAAAGTGTGCACACAATAAGCCTTAAATTTATACTCGTTATATTTATCCTAACTTCTAGCGTACCCGCAGTGTACGGGACGTTTGTAGTATGGATAGTATTCCGAGGTCGAACACAAAGACTAAGGTGAAATTGATTCGGTTTTGTGATTAAGTTTAGTGAAGGTCTAAGGTTAGAAAAGGAGGAAACAAAGAAATGAAAACCTCAATTGTTTTTGGTCGTTTTTTTGGTGATCAATCAAAGATCACAATTCATGCAAAGTGAACAATCAAACTAAACTAAAAGTCCGCACAAATGAACAAACCAAACAAGATAATGATCAAGGAAAGAAAAGACGGATTCTAGGGGTCGGAAGTTCCGATTATGGCATAGAACTCAAGTTATCTATTCGTTCTTTGGATTAACTATGATATGTTGGGATTAAGTGTATCTAATTTGGGATCAATTACCGGGTAGGTCTCATGGTCCAACTAGTCCACACCTAAGGTCTCATTACCGGGTAAGTCTCTAAGATCCTAAGGATAGGAATTCTACACAAACTGGATTGTTAATTAGGGATCTAACCTATCCTTACTGGGTAAGTCTTGGAAAGGGAAGTCCTAAGCAACTATCCTAGCACATCTAATCCAATGGCGGCTTATTAGGCTCACCACTACCTAAGGTTTGCTATTTTAGATTCTAAGGGCAAGGATCACCGGGTAAGTCTCTCCTAACACTTAGTCACTACACTAGGTCACCCTAGGGTAGGTTAAACTCAACAAACACTTAGGGTTTCAACATTTTATAGGTCTAAGGCAAGATCCTTCGAACCAGGGAGAATCACGGTTTGTTCTACCTAAACCACGGCCGTGGTTCTTCAGGAACTACCCGTGATTTCTAACAGCAGCTACGTTCATAAACAAAAGTCATCCAAAGGTAAATCTAAGTCCATCCTATCATAGCTCTAGCCATAACCATCCTTTCCTTACCCTAGAACCACATCAATTTAGCCTACAACATTCATAATGGAAATCAAAGAAAACAAACATAAAACCATAACATTCATTGCAAGGTAATGAAAGAAAAGAGATGAACAAGTGAACTTCAAAAACAAACCAATCTGAAAATAGAATTAGAGCAACTTACAACCCTTCCAAAAGAAGATTCAAGGGTTCACAAAACTCTAGAAATAGAATCCGAAATACAAGAAAGCTATGGTGTGTGTTCTTCTCCTCCTCTTCAATGGATCCCTTCTTCTTCTCTTTGACACTTTCCTTCCTAGAAAAATCTTCTTCTTTGGAGAATATATTTGTTAGAGAGAAATGGATAATGGATGAGCTACTCCCCAAACTACCCCAGCTGCTCAAACAACCCATGAAGGACCACTTTTATAACAAATCTTGCATGAGCTGGCCATGAGAGTCGTGGCACAGCTGTCACGAGAATCTGGCAAAATCCACGGTCATTTCCACGGCCGTGGTTCGTCAGAGAACCGTGATTTTATGCAAAAACTTCGCCTTGGATCATTAAGCTGTGATTTGGTGCATGGCTAGTGTTGGTAAGGCTCCATGAGTCCTCCTCAGCCCTTGGCTTGTGTCCTAATGCGTCCGGGAGTGTGTCATCTAAATGAACGATCCTCAAACGCATCGTTTAAGCTCCTAAACTTCCCGAAATACCTACAAAACGCGCACAAGTCCGTGTAGACGTCTATCTCGACAAAATACATGAATTGGGTGCAAAACGTCTTGGACTAATGCTAGATCATGCATGAATGAGCGAGAATTCTATCTAAATGTACACCTAAAACTATGTTATAAATCGTGTTATCACGTATCAAGCAAAACTCTAATAGGTAAACCATTAATCAGAATGGTACATGTATTAGCTGGCGTTGGTGGTCCTCATCGCTCCTCAACTCAAAAAATCGACCTCGAGCTCCTATGGTATCACTGGTACCTCCATCTCGACCTCAAACCATCGATCCCTTGGATGACGAATCGGCTCCAATGATGTCTCTACATTTTCATACCAATACTCTCTAGTAATTGTAAATCTTCAATCATAAATCTTGCGTCGGTGTTCCTGGCTTTTCTTGAGCCTTAACAACCTTACCCATCATCTTTGGTGTAACTAACACCGAAATTAACTTTTACAATACCTTAGCGGATCTGGTGATGCCGAAGGATATGGAACGCATCTTTCCTCCTTCGCCACTTCTGTTACACGCTAGACGTCTTCTCAAGCTTGTTACTTCATCGAGGCACAAGTTGAATCTTCCACTTGGGTACTCTAAAATCTAAGTAGGGTAACTATCTCGTTCCTTACTGCGATCCACACGTCGCCGACAACCTTGGAAATTACATTCTCAACATCTTCCATAAGTTGGTCTTCCGCCTCTGGCAAATCAGCAATGGGGACTTAACCCCAACCTCTCGCAACTGAAGGTCCATCAACTCGTTCACGACTTATGATTACCGAAGATAGAGGTGGTCTACCTCTTCCCCGTCCTATAGCAAATGTTGCTCTAGTATGAGCCATCAACAATAATATCATAGCTACGTAAATGGCTATATATATATATATAATACTCAAATCCAACATACATGCACAACTCAACACACAATAGGTATAGGTATATATATATATATACTATCGAGATCCTAAAAAGGGTGATGGCTTCCCGTACACTCTATCCCAAAACAACTATTCACATTTCAAAACCAAAATCCTTTGGAAAAGTAAGACCCCTTTCGGGTTTTGTTTACTTATCTATTTGGCTTTTATCACAGATTGCAAGTGCCATTGTTGTCAACCTAAGGCTCTGATACCAACTTTGTAATACCCCAAATCCACAGGACTCGGGACGCTACTAGGCTAGGATTTAATTGTGGATCCTGATCCTAGCCTGACAACAAGTTCACTAGATTCTACAACAAGGCACATATAGATATAAAACCAAATACATAAAACTATATAAGTATATACATCCAAAAGGTTTACAAAACACAGCCGAGTACAAAACGGCAATCATGCATCCATACATATACAAAACACCTCAAACCCTCGCACAACCTAGTGTTCGGAAGCCCTCAGTTGATCACCCATGTGACCCACTCTGCAGTCTTCCTATCCTGCAGAATATCTACGACACGGTATAAAACCGTTAGCTAACAAATCATGAATAAGAATAAAAGTAATAGCACATACAAGCACATCAACACATCACAATATGCAATGATCACATCAAAACCGTTTATTATCTTCAATTACGTTATACCATTACTAATTCAACTTTTTTTGTGGCACGAGGGACTTAGAACCTCGCCTCTTTCCCCTTTCACACAGGTTTTTGATGGGGATCTACCTCCCCCCTGGAGTACCGGTTTCATAGCACCTTCTCCACTCATCGTCGAGCTTTGACTAGTGACCACGACCCATTATAATAGACTTGGGCTATTTAAATATACATATGTGGTCATCCTCCAATTTAGGTTATATATGAAATAATCATATGCACAAGCACCACTATCACAATCACTCAAATCCACAACTGCTCACTAAGTAAGTCCAATGGACTTACCTGTACCACGTCACAGTTTCCCCTCGAGGAAACGATCAGCGCTTATATCAGCAAGGCACACACAATATCAAACAATGCTAAGGTTAGGAGACTCATCTTCTACACCCTATAATCATACCCAAACCATATCTCGTATCTAAACCTCGATATCTCAAGATACTCACAAATGCCTAAGGCATTACCTCAACATATACACCATCAATCTCATCACACACCTCACTAGCTTAGCCTCACACTCAAGCTAAGCCAAAAGGAAAGGGAGAAAACATACAAGACTTGGTATGTCCTGGACAAACGCACTTGCAAAAGCAAGAAGGCGCAGGAGCGGCGATACACTGCAAGGGCGGTGACACTTAGCCGCAGAGGTGGCGACACAGGTTCTATCGCAGGGGCGGCACTGTCAAGGCGCGGGGGCGGCTACACAACAGAGGGGAAATTCTTTGCTTCTTCTTCTCTCTTCTCGCTTGATCTATTCTCGTCTTCTTTGCCCAAGGCAAAAAACATACACATACATCCATATATACCATCATCAATGTCCAGGAAAGTAACCATAAGATCACTTGTGGGAAATCCTAAGCTAGAGAAGAGGAAGAAGAAAGAAAGAGGAAAGGAAGGAGAAACAAGATGGGAGGCTTACCACTTCAACTCTAAAAAGGATGAAACTTCCCAACCTCAACCAACAACGCAACACAAGCACAACACACATAAAACCATCATCAAACTCAGCCACAAGGCACCAAAACTTCTAACAAGATCAAATCTTGAAAGAATCCAAGGAAAACACAAAGGAAGATGAGAGAAGAAGAAGAAGAGAAGAGCGTGAAGATGGAGGAGTCTAAAGAAGGAAAAAAAATAGGAAACCTTCATTAGGAGGAAGAAGGGTTTCCTTATAAAGGAAGCAAAGGAAAAAGCAACGGTCAAAGAAGGCGGCGCTTGACGCCGAAACCGCGGGGACGGTTCTTAGAGCCGCGGGGGCGGCACCGCACATGCGGCCAAGCAAAGGCGCAGGGGCTCTATAAAACTAAGTATATTACAATAATGATTCTTAGGTGTGAGTCCGCACACACTTTGTTGAAGAGTACATTGTGTTCCATTGTGCAAGGATTTCAGTTGGTGATGGATAACATCGACTTGATGTAATCGATCAAATTTAAAATATCTAAGCTTCAATAGGTACTTCACGAGAGAGGATGTTGTTGGGTGTGCGGGTTCCAATATTTGATTTGCTCCAAAACAATATAAGCAACGAGTGCTTCACGATATTGTTGGAGATCTACAAAAAGGCGAAGAAACTTAGAAGTATAACAACATGTCAGAATTCATATTAGATGAAAGCTCATGGATTTATGTGTGTGCATTAGTTCTTCCTTGAAATTAGGGCTCGAGCGCCGATACGTTTGGAACAGATCCATCCATATTTGAGGCAAGTACGATGGGAAAGAGTGGATCCGACCATAGAAGATGATGTGATCCACATTGATCCACACATTGTGTCACTAAACAACTTCTTAGAGAGTTAATTTTAATTTGCTAAATAAAGATCATATTGAGTAGATAGCTTTGACATATGATCACTTCATTGTGGTTATACTTGGACGGAGTCCTAAGACATGTTTACCTATGATGACAATGGTTGAGGACCAAAAGCCACCGACAGAGATTCGTACAATAACATTGGTTGATGGTAATCATTTTGTAGTTGTAAGTTAGCTCTCTTTACTAATTGTCTATACTTGGACAGAGTCTTTTTAGAGTTCAATTATAACGCTTTTTTAATGTTTGAACCAAAGAAGGTTAAGCTTTATCTCCTTTGACAAATGAGTGAAAAAACCATGATGTTTCAAGCTTGGATGGATAGTGCAAGCCTTTTCGTGATAAGCTTAAGAATCATGATGAACTTCGGCGCCTAGAGTGTCATAAAAAACAACCATATGGGTCGACGGTTCCTAAGTATTATAATTCTTGTTTTATAATTAAGTGTAATATGTTTTGTTATTTTGTAAATGGTCTAATATAAACATCCAAACTAAACCTATATCAATACCGTTTGGGTTGTGATGCCCTAACCTGAGATGGCACAATATGAACATGATGTGCAACAAACTCGTAATAAATGTCATGTAGATCGGATACCAGAAATGGCACACCCAAACAATAAGATCTCGGACATGGAAGGAGTATCTACAAACGTTGTGATGATACATACATTTATTAATAACTATTTAAATATTTAACTTGCATAAAAGAAGAAAATTAATAGACACGTGCCCGGGTATTTGAAACTAGAACTGGAGGAGGGCGATCCAATGGTGGAATCTAGACAGCAGAGCTGGGTAATACAAATGGGTGACCCCGCTCAATAAATAATGACATGTATTCCTCTGAAACATGTCATGGATCAAGAGTTGAAACTTACCATCTAGTGATACTCTGTTCGTGGCATCATGTCTACTTGTCCACCTATCGTCCATGGAGTAAAACCGTACCTTGTACCCTCAGCCACCACTCTAGAAGTGAGGCGATCCTATCTAGTGGGATGGTATGCAAAAATCCAAATTGTGGGAGAATCCTAGCCTATTTGGCATATAGGGCTCGATAATGCCCCCTACCTGGATCATGCCTCTGTATGTAGACACCGCGAACTCACCCTCAAAGTCTTGATGTCAATCACCATACGACATAAACTTGATATCCTCTCACGGAGTAATCTCAATCTCTCCAAGGTTTGGGGTGGTGTCTTTGGGACAACTAGTCTCAAAGCCCACCGATGACATGAAATATGACCTTAGTATAGATGTGCATATAGGTAGTTTTTCCCTTTCTTTTGCATACATAGACATACATTCATGGCATTTATGCTCATATTCATCTATTATGTTAGAGTTGAGATCTACACAAGCTTTGTGATGATTGTAGGTGAATTGACGCTAATTTGGACCGGAAATAGAGCATTCATGAATGGTTGATCAAGGTGGACCACAATGGAAGCATTGGAGAGCTTAAAAAGAAGTATGAAGTCAAATTTTGGAACATACAAAGAATAACAAAGAGAAAATATGCCTTAGAGAAGAAATCTCGAACAAGAACACATTTCCACAGCCAAGATTTGCTTTGTGCCAGACCATGGTTTCTATGTTTTCAGCCCAAAACGAAATCTTTCAAACCCTAAACTTTGTTGTATGAGATAAGACCGCAACAAGGATAAAAAAACACATCTCACACAATGGAATACAACATCAATTGGAAGGAAGAGCATTGGATTCGCACTTGGAAACGGATTGACAACTCGTACTTGATTTACAATGGAGATTGAGAGAGATTTCGTGAAGTTTTCTAGTTTTTTATTTTCTTTCCTTTATAACACAAGAGCGGAGTTTGTTATTGGATTTATTCAGTTTATGTTATTTGTGAACGCCTTGCGTTACAATTCTTGTATTTCTTTTGGTTTATTTGATTGCATTCTATTCTTGAATACATATATGATAATTAATTTGAATATGATGATTGTTGACTAAAACCCTTGCGATTCTAGGGTGATTGGTTGAAGGTTGTGGTTTAGATGATGATAGATTGATCTTTACAAACATATTGGACCCTGAGAGTTGTGATTTAACCCTCGCATTTACGTTTCCACAGGTTGTTCTTGAGAATCTCGGCTGAGATTTCACAAGATTCACCCGTGGTTTCTTTTGTCGTACCTTAAATGCTTTATCCTTAAGTTTTGGTTAAAGATTGCTTAAACCTTAGTCTTGTTGAACCTTCCTAACCTATATCCAAGCTTGGGAAGAGACTTACCCAGTGATTTCCTTGCTTGGTTGCCAAAGATGATGAGTTCTAGGTAATAAAGGCTTATCCTTTATTAGGTTTGAGTGTGCCTTCCTCTTACCTTTGTAAGTTAACTTGAGACTTACCCGGTGATGGTTAATTTTATTCCCTTAGGTTGAGTGGTTGGTTTGAAACTATCATTCCTTTCCCTTAAAGCTTTGAGACTTACCCGGTGATAATTTTCTTTGATTTGAAATAGTGGATAGTGAGACCTCTCCCGTGATCTGTCCCACCTTTGAAACACCTTTCCTTTGCAATCCTAGCTCCGTCCCTTACATCTTTAGAAGTCTTGAATCGAAAACCACAATTGGATACCTTGATCTTTAGAATCTACGTTTCCCAATTATATTACACATTATTGTATTTGCTTTTGATCATTGTTATTTGCATTATCATCTTAGCTAGATTGCTTTTGCTGATTTGATTTCACCAAATCCTTGAGATCGACCCTGGAGTATTCTTCGTTACTACGATTGAACCGTACACTGCGGGTTCGCATATCATTAAGACTTTTATTTTAGGTTATAAATTTAAAGCTTATTTGCACACCCACTAAACTGATTCGATTTGCATTATCATCTTAGCTAGATTGCTTTTGCTGATTTGATTTAACCAAATCCTTGAGATCGACCCTGGAGTATTTTTCGTTACTACGATTGATCCGTACACTGCGGGTTCGCATATCATTAAGACTTTTATTTTAGGTTATAAATTTAAAGCTTATTTGCACACCCACTAAACTGATTCGTTCAATCCGGGATCCTCGTTTACAAAACACTTCAGTTTAGGGAAAGTGTGCATGTATCCAAAACTATACGTATTTAATTATGAGATAATCAGTATTAATAGATATTTAGTTAAAAATGAATGTTGTATAGGGTTTGAAAAATGATACCTATAAGAAAGATGTACAACCGTCAATAGTCTTCACCTTAAGTCGTGAAGCGTCACCCAACATTTTATACGAGAATTTGTTAAATGAAAATTAGTCTATGTAATGAATGTGGAATTAGTTAAATAAAGTGATAGTGGTAAGTATAATTATAGAGATGCCAAGATGTCAATGCCTCATGCATATGATCCCGTGTGCCCGTGATCTCGAACAAGGTCAATTAACGAGGGACACATTTTGTTCGTCGACTTGTCATCGAAGAAAGAGGACCCCAAGAAGTGTAAAAGGAATATACACAAGCAATAAAGTCAGCTGGAATGGATGGGTCATGACGTGACAGGGTGAATGTCGTCCTCGGGTCATCGAGAAATAGTGCGGACTGATGTATGAGCGTATAACACTCAATGATGCCAATGGTCTCGCACAACCAAGATATACAGTCATGTGAAATGAGTGGTGTCAATAGAACATCACATAAATCCTGAAGCCCATGATAATGACAACTTCGTGTAGAGTAATGGTTATCTCACCCATAGAAGGTGAAAATTACTAGTCTTTATACGCCATCTCTCTACAAATGTATGTATCAATCCATGATCAACACCGGAAAACGACACATCCAGTAGCTTGGTCAAACCATTCTGTTTGACGAGTCCAAACCACGAGGTTGGGTACTCCCTATCCCTATGTGACGCCACTGGGTAAGAAAAGTGATATGGTTCCAATCAAAGGAGCACCCTGTCAGGTACAACACAACCTCGATTGGCTGGGATAAAAGTTGGCTCCACATGCCCCTCAACTAGGATCTCTTCTTGCTCGTCAAGTAGGATCTCTACATGCTCGTCAGTTGGGATATCTGTATGCTCGTCAATATAACACCCCGAATCCGTAGGACTCGGAGTGCTACTTGGCTAGTACATCACAATGGGTCCTGACCCTAGCCTGACAACAAGTTCACTAGTTCTTACAACATGGCACAAAAAAAATACAAAACAACTTTTACAAAACAGAAAACATCAAGTATCCTAATATATCCAAAACCCCACAACGGAGTACAAACAACATCAACGTATATATACATGACCCAAAAACTCATATCATCCGAGATGTACGGAAGTCTTCGGCTGATCACTCCTCCAGATCACTTGGCAATCTTCCTAACCTACAAAGAATCTACAACACGGTATGAAACCTTTAGCTAACACTTCATATATAAGATAATGCATAAGCACATACACACATTAGAATAACGATAAACACCAAGAATGCTATCACACATTTACCCGTTTAATTATCGTTATAGTGTTATACACTCAAACCATATTTATGGTTGTGACACGAGAAGTATATCATTCTCACGTCTAGGTCGCATAGCTATCTAGAGTGGAATCAAGCGCACGCCCCGTAGGCCATATGTATATGGAGAGGTGATGTGCCCTGCCTGTATAAATCTCGAATATCAACTAAACCTCAAAGCCACATCAGGGCATACCTCTACATCATGATATTACCACCATACTCTCCTACATATACCCTAACATGCTTCTAAACCAAAGCTCAAGACAAGGAATGGATAGAACATACTCACACTTGGTAAATTCTGAAGGAAGGCGCACCCGCGGGAAGGAATAGGTGCGGGGGCAGTGACAAGCTGTTACAACCAGAAGAAGACGCCGCAGGGGCGGCGATGACAAACCGCGAGGGCGGTTTTCTTGACAGAGGACAACTTCCTCGAGATGTTCAACAGTATAATCTCCATTTTTTACCATCACCTCAGGGAGTAAACAAGGCGAAAAAGCCAAACATACACATACACAACACTACCATAACCACAAGATTACTTGTTGCATCTAACAAGGAAGGAGGAAAGGAGAAGAAGAAGAAGAAGAAGAAGAAGAAGAAGAAGAAGAAGAGAAGAAGAAGAAGAAGAAGAAGAAGAAGAAGAAGAAGAAGAAGAAGAAGAAGAAGAAGAAGAGAGGCTTACCCTCTTCTACAACTGAACCCATGCGAGATCAACAAAGGCTAAGAGTCTTTCAATAGACCACAACAATAGCAACCATCTCCCTCAACATCATCATCAAGCTTACTTGCAAGTTGAAGAAGATTCAAGATCAAACCAAGGAGAATTCAAGAGAAGAGAAGAAGAGAAAAGAAGAAGAACATGAGGAGGAGATGAAGAAGTCTGGAGAAGTGGAAACCTCATCTGGAGGGAGAGAGAGAACTTATAAGGTAAGAAGGCGGACCGCAAAGTCAAAGAAGACAGTTGACCAACACATTTGCCGCGATGCGCCTGCGCTTGTGGGCAAGAACCGACGTGGTCGCGGTAATCCTAAAAGAAGAGGCTGGTACATCAGCTCCCCCTAAAAACAAGTTTCGTCCCGAAACTTGAAGAAACCCAAATCCTCTCGGACCCATATGCCGAGTTAAAAACATACAGTCTACTGGAGGCATAACATCTCCAAGACCTAACTCGTCCCAAAGGCACGGAGGTAGAACATCTCTGGCAATCTAAACCCATCACAAAGGCACGGACGGAGGTAAAACATCTCCGACAAACCATAATTATAACTCAATAGCATGGAGGAAGAACATCTCCATCAACTATAATCCCAACAATAGCGTGGAGGATGAACATCTCCAGCAACTGAAATGATAACGATAGCATGGAGGAAGCACACCTCCAACAAAGCACAATTTTACAACTCGAATCATGGAGGTAAAATCATCTCCAATATCCTAATCTCACTCTATAGTATGGAGGTAGAATCATCTCCAGCTAGACTACAATCACATCTCAATAGCATGAAGGTAGAACCATATCCCACTATAATCGCGATACGTGCTAACACTACAAGATTTAATAAGATCGCACATCACCATCTAGCACGACAATAATAACACATATCAAATCACATAATCATATAAGCACATAAGTTCCTCAAGAACTACCAAAAACTCTCTCTCGCCAATCCCATAAGTGTAGTTATTCCTGCATAAAGCTCTAGGTAGTTCCATCGGATACTACCCTCCAACTCCATATGGCCTCATTGGCTACCAATTAAAATAACTGAATCCTCGTCATCGGAATGTGCTTTGAGCGTTAGCGTCTAGTACCTGCTCTAGAACTGCTACTGGATGTTCAATAAATGTGTGGTCCGACCCAACCACTATATTCTCATAACTAATAATGTGTCTTGAATCTGGTATATATACTCTCTCTTAGGTGAGACACGTGAAGTACGAGGTAATACCCTTTTAATGTGGTAGCAACACAAGTTGGTATATCATTACTTCAACTCGCTATAGAACCACACAAAATGTGGCATATCAAGTATCCCATTTCCCTTAATATAGAAACATCTGACGCCTCGCGTCAATGTTACTCTCATCCAAGCATGAGCTCCCACTCGGAACTCTAAAAGCCGACATTTCTTAACAACACACAATTACTGGCAACTTTACGCTATCAGAATCTGCTCGTGGATCACTTCTTGTACCCTTCGAGGTTTACACTATTAGCACTATTTGGCTCACATTGCATCATAGGGGTATCTAATACCTCCTTAATACAACGCTTCATATAAAGCTACCTTGACCGACATAGGCCAAATATCGCTTGACGGTCTTAACAACAAATGGTGATCCGACCACATCTATCCCTAGATTAGCACGCACACTCTCAACATATCCTTTAACGTCTGAATGGTCCTTTCTGACTGATCATCTGACTGAGGATGAATAGCCGTCGTAAAGTGAAGGCTCGTACCCAAGGCAGTATGCACTTGGTGCCAAAACCGCGAGGTAAAACGTCCATCTCGATCAGACACACTGGTCCTCGGTACTCCATGGAGTCTCACTGCCTAGTGAACTTCTCCACTAACCGACTCACTGGCCACATTTCCCAAATAGGGATGAAACGTGCCGTCTTCGTCAGTCTATCTACTACAACCCAGATAACATCAAAATTCCTACTCGGTCTCAAGCCGGTAACAAAATCCATGGAGATATCATCCCATTTCTACTACGACACTAGCAGTGGATGAAGTTCTCCTCCAGGTATGCAATGCTCTATCTTGACTTGCTTATAGGTGTCGCACTGGGCCACAAACCAGGCCACATCGGGCTTCGGCCTGCCCCACCAAAATGAGCTCCTCACATCCTGATGCATCTTACTCGCACTTAGGTGCACTGTGTAAGGAAAAGTGTCGGCCTTCTGTACAATCCTCTGCCTCAATTCTCTATCAGAAGGTACACAGACGCACTCGTGGCGTCACATCAATCCATCAGCACCAATGGTGAATTGTGGAGCCTCACCTCGAGACATCTTGTCTCGAATCCGTCTCAACGTCGGGCAAGTCTCCTGCCTTTGTTGGATCTCTGTCAATAGATTGGATAGAACCTATAAACTAGACAGATGACCGTTTATATCTAGGACTAAATGTCCAAGTCTAACCACGCTAGATCTCTCTACAACTGAGGCTGAGTTTTCCATCTCGCTATCGCTTTCTCTCGAGGTGTCTTCCTACTAAGGACATTAACGACTACATTCGCTTCTCTGGATGATACAAATCTCAAGGTCAAAGTCCTTGATTAGCTTAAGCCACCTCCTTTGGCGGTAATTCAATTCCGTTGAGTGAAAATATACTTCAGACACTTATGGTCTGTGAAGATCTGGTATGAAACTCCATATAGGTAATGCCGCAAGATCTTCAAGTGATGAACCACTGCGGATAACTCAAGGTCATGAGTCTGGTAATTCTCCTCATACATCTTCAGCTGTCGAGATGTATAAGCGATTACCCTACGTCGCTGCATCAACACCCATCCAAATTCAAGCTTGAAAGCATCACTATACACCACGAAATCATTAGTGCCCTCTAACTGTGCTAAGATAGCAGTAGAAGTAAATCTCCTCATTACCTCCTCAAAACTCTGAGTACATGGCTCGGACTATACAAACTTGATAGTCTTCCACATCAGACTGGTAAGTGGTCGGGCAATCATAGTAAACCCTTCAACAATCCTACAATAATATCCAGTTAAGCCAAGGTAGTTACACAATTCCTTGACATTCATCTAAATTGTCCATGCTTCAACAGTGAAGAGTATCACAAACCTGATAGTCTTCCACTATGAGTACACGGCTCGGACTATACAAACCTTGATTCCTTCGACGTAAACCACATGACCTAAAAAGGCCACCTCAAACACCCAAAACTCGCACTTATAGAGCTTGGCATACAACTCTCTATCAAGCTAAACTCATAAAGTCGTCCTCAAATGTTCTGCGTGTTCCTCTCTACTGGGAAAGTACACCGAGATGTCACCAATGAGGAGTATCACAAACTGATCTTGGAAGTCGATGAAAATGCTATACATCAACTCCATAAAGACGACGAGCACATTCGTGAGCCCGAATGGCGTCACTATAAACTCGTAGTGGCCATACCGAGTCCGAAATGCCATCTTGGGCATCACTTTCTCTCTCACCCTCAGCTGATGATATCCGGATCTCAAATCAATCGAGGAAAACACTAAAGCTCCCTGTAGTTGATCCGGCAAGTCGTCAATGCGGGCTAGTGGGTACACCTTGTTCAGCTCTTGGTAATCGATGCACAAAGAACCCATCTGGGAATTAGGAGCATGCTAGTATTTTGAGTGTGTGAAAGGCAAGTACGGGGTGATGATGTTGATAGATGAATGTTGTGAATGAAGTTTTTGAATGTGTTGTGAAAGTGTAAGAAAATATATAGGTTTGGGGGCGTTGGTTATGATGACGAGTAACTCGGCACCATTCACATAATCGGGTTTTTGTGTGTTGCCAAAGTCGGATTAACCGATAGTCCCAACGAGACTTGGTATGTGCATCCGGTGTGAGGCACCTGGGAAAATTCCCGAGGATCGCTAATCACCAAGGTTTCGGCTTTTGTGCACCATTGTCATTTCCTCAAAAGAAAAAAAAAAGAAAAGCAAAAGAAGGAGAAAATTACACTTATGGTGAATGATGAACAAAATGAAGTCGTGGAGTTAGTTCCTTTCCCGGATTAGCGCCACATGAACTACAAGAATACCCACCTTACACGCGTTTCTTGGCCTCTTCTTTCCTAAGTCCTTAAGACCTCTTTGTACATGTGTTATGACTTAATGATTTAGATTGGATATCCTCTTGATCATCTAGGCATTCTCAATTTGCTTTACATGTATGTTTTCGAGTTAAGTGTGATTGTCTTTCCGTGCCTTTATTCTTTTGATGCATGATTGCTCCATCCTTTGCCATGAAACATCACTATGAAGGTGAGCTATGATTAGAAGCACATTTGCAAAAAGATGTTGTTTTTCCGCATTCATAACTCATGCCATCTTGTAGCTTAGGCTTGAACCGTGCTTGGGAACAAGCAAGTGACAAGTATGGGGTATTTTGATGATATGATTTATGACACTAGTTTAGGCATTTATTTAGGTAGTTTTTTTCCCTTATTCATGCATGGTTTGACGATAGTTCGTGAAGTTTATGCTTAATCGAGTCATATTGCTAGAAAAGACGTCTACACGAGTTTTTGTCGGTTTTGTAGGTATTTTGGGGATCTTTTGGACATTATTGATACATTCGAGGATCATGCCTTGTGGTGGCTCATATCCGAAGTTCTGAAGGAGCAAGCTTGGAGCAAAGAAGAACACAAGAGACCTAGTTGGTGCATGTCTTGCACCAACTCATTGTAAGAGCTAGGATTTTTGAATCCTAATTAATGAGGATTAAGTTAATCAGTAATTGACACATAACTCGCAAAGAGTGCATAAGCGATGAGTAAGAGTCCCGCCGTAATGTTCTTGGCGTAATTTTCGACTTATGGGGAATTTTTCACTTTTTCACCCGGGCAATTATTTTTACCCTCCGGTGTTATTTGAAGCATTTGAGAGCTTCAATTAATTAATTGTTGTTGAGGGAAATGATCGGGACATCGGACATGTCTTAGATATGAAATAACACGGAAAGGCAAAACGACCAAAAGAGTCGCTATTTTGTTTCTTAGCGGCTAAGACGGCTTAGAAATACGCGTTTTCCGAGGTAGTTGCGGTATATTTATCCGTACAATATTCCAGATTTATTATTCCAATTTTGAGAAGTTTGGAGAAGGGGGTTCAACCCACCTTTGGATCGGTTATAAAATAATTATCGACTTCGCTAAAGGATAATTATCGACTTTGCTATAAATAGCGGAAAATCGTTTATTAATTCATTTCCTTTCACGTTTCCTCGTAAAAACTCTGATTTCTCTCAACCTTCAAACTTATATCTACACTCCGTTTCTCATCCGATTTCAAATCCGTTTGAGTTTTTGGATTTCTCTCTTCATTCTCTTCATTTTGGTACCGAGTTTGTTGTGTTTCCGAGCAATTGAAGCCCTGGTCGAGCATATATGTTACTAGGTCGGTTCCTTCGCTCAGATTCTGGTGAATTTGATGTTGTCCAAGTGTAGCCTACATCATTGTGATTCCGAATGTTCTTTCGGATCGTCAATCGGATTAGTAACGAATAAGTTATGAATTTATTCATTTTCCGTATTGCAGTTTGGCCTAAATTGACCTTAGGCTTGTCAAAATGGATAATTGGAAATTCCATTATGCTTGTTATATTATTCTAGTGATTATGGGTTGTGTGTTTGATTAAATCTGATGACATGTGAGTTCATAAATTGTATGCGGGCAAAACGTTATTCTCGTGAAAGTTAATTTAATTAATTAAAGGTTAATTAATTGAATTAGGATTAGAATTGAGATTGAGGAATGTTAATTAGATGATACTTTGAGAGGTTTGAGGGATTGTGTTATGGATTGATAGTTATGATGTTTGAGGATATTGATATTGTGGATTATGTTATGGTTATGATCTTGCAAGATCTTGAAGGCTAGGAGGTGGAATCTCTTAGAATGTGGATAGTGATTGATATTTGTGTGCCTTATTTATACAAGCATTGATTGTTTCCTCGAGGGGAAACCGTGACCACTGTTTAGGACTACCTTGTGGAAGGTATGTCCTTTGGGCTTACTTAGCTGTTGTTTATGAGTTTGAGTGATTGTGATAGTGGTTCTTGTGCATATGAATGTTGCATTGATAACCTAACCGGACTAGGACGACCATATATGTATATTAAATGACCCAAGTGTATTATAAGGGATCGTGACAACTTGTCTGAAGCTCGTCGACAGTGTGGAGGTTCTCCAGATGGGAGGCTTGATCCCCGATTCCAAACTTGTATGAAAGGGGGCGGATGGGAGGTTCTGGGTGTTCCTCGTGTCATAAAATAAGTTGAATTAGTAATGGTATAACGTAATGAACTATTAGCTAACGATTTTATACAGTGTTGTAGATATTCTATAGGATAGGAAGACTGTAGAGTAATCCAGATGGGTGATTAGCCGAGGGCTATCGTACATTAGGATGCGTGGGTTTTTGGGATGTTTATGTACACATATGTTTATGTTGCTGCCGTTTTGTACTCGATTGTGACCTTGTATATGTTTTGATATACGATCATACAGTTTTATGTATTTGGTTTTATATTTATTTGTGCCTTGTTGTAAGATCTAGTGAACTTGTTGTCAGGCTAGAGTTAGGATCCATTGTGAGATCCTAGCCCGTAGCGCTCCAAGTCCCGCGAATTCAGGGTGTTAGAAAGTTGGTATCAGAGCCTTAGATTGACAACAATGGTACTTCCAATCTGCGATAAAGGCCGAATAGATAATAAGCAGAACCCGAAAGGGGTCTGACTTTTCCAAAAGATTTTGGTCTTGAATTGCATACAATGATTTGGGATATAATGTAGGGGAAGCCATCACCCGTTTTGAGGATCTCGGCGGTATATATATATATATATATATATTAATTATGTGTTGGCTTGTGCGTGCTTGTATGGATTTGAGTATTATATATATCTATACATATGACATTATATAGCCTTTTACGTAGCTATGATATTATCGTTGATGGCTCATAATAGAGCAACATCTGCTATAGGACGAGGAGGAGGTAGACCACCTCTATCTCCGATAATCGTAATTCGTGAATGAGTTGGTGGGCCTCCAGTCGCGAGACGTCGGAGTTAAGTCCCCTTTGCTGATTCGCGGAGGCGGAATACCAAGTTATGGAAGATGTTGAGAATGTAATTTCCGAGACTGTCGGCGATGTGTGGATCGCAGTAACGAACGAGATATTTACCTACTTAGATTGTAGAGTACCCAAGTGAAAGATTCAAGTTACACCTCGATGAAGTAACAAGCTCGAGAAGACGTCTAGCGTGTAACAGAAGTGGTGAAGAAGGAAAGATTTGTTCCATATCCTTCGGCATCACCAGATCTGTTGAGGTGTTGTAAAAGGTGATTTCGGTGTTAGTTACACCAAAGAGGATGGCTAAGGTTGTTAAGGCTCAAAAGACGCCAATAACACCAACGCCGGATGCATGATTGAAGATTTACAATTACTAGAGAGTATTGGGATGAAAATGATCATTGGAGTCAAGCCGTCATCCAAGGGATCAACGGTTTGAGCTAAGGTGAGGCTGATTGGACAGGATTGTGACACATTCGGGTGCAACGTTAGAGGACATTTTGTTGTATCCAAGTTGGTGGAAGTGACCGAAGGTATTTCTATGGTCGTCTATACCCAATCAAAAGTAAATCCCAACTTAGCACCAAAGACAAGTATAGTGGTTAAGTAAGGGTCGAATCCAAGAGAGTTAAGGTGTTTTAGATGCAATTATCGATTATAGTAACAAGTAGCAAGAAGCGGGGTTTTGGTTGAATTGATGCGCACAAAAACTTATGAAAACGATTAATGCGACAAGTAAGACAATGATGGATGAATCTACACTAGGTTGATTCTAAGCATGCGATTGCTACTTTGGTGAGTTCCTTTTACAAGTTTTCAAGTAATCTCCCGTCTCGATCATATATAAGTGTTGAGTCAACCGGCATCAACACAACTTAACAGGTTCGTGTTCCGTAAACCTACAAGAACAAATAACAAGTTAGCTTTCAAACAAAGACTAAGGGATATAAAGAGAAGATTAAAATCGTTAAAATTATCTTTATATTTGTGTTCCTTTTCTTTAAGTAATTACAACCAGTTATTACTTAAAGTTGCTACTAGATTAAAGACCCGAACCCGGAACCTATTAATCCTAGTTGTTTGCATGCACTTTAGAACCTAAGGTGATCAATCTCAAGCAATAGTAAACATGCAATTAGACAATGGAGATCAAGGAAACACAAAGCATTACTGAATAAAAACTTATATTAAAAAGAACTTACAACCAAAGTAACGACGCAGCTTCAAACCAACCCAATGTAGCAAGGGAGTTAGCAACTCATTACCAAGGTAGCAAGATAATCTAAGTGGATAATTTATTGGATAACAAGATGCTCCTTCTAGCAATCAACCAAGGACTATTTATACTACAAAAGACACTAAATAGGAGTAAATGGCCGGCCCAAAACAGCCACCTTTAATGCCATAAAGGTGGTGTAAACAGCCGGAGTAAAGCTCCTGACGTTAAACCGCAGGGGCGGCCTTCAGGTCCGCAGGGGCGGTGAAGGCAGAAACGCTTGATCTTCTTCATGGCCGCAGGGGCGGCTAAGTGCTTCCGCTGGGGCGGATCTTCAATGCTCTTCAAACGTCTGACCCTTCGACTTCCTGACGTTTCCGATGCCAATCCGCCGGGGCGTCCCTATGTCAACGTAGGGGCGGTGACACAACCTCTTCGTCTTCCAGCTCCCAGGTTGAGGCGCAGGAAGGGGTGCAGTGGAAGGCGCAGGGGAGCTGGTCTTCGTCTCTTCAGGGCAGGTCACCGCAGGGGCGGTGACACACTTTACGGCCGGCGCTGGTAAAGGCGGAGGGAGCGCTCCGGTGTAAGGCGTCACCCGCAGGGGCGGTGACAAGGCTCCGTTGGGGTGGTGAGGCAACAGAAGCTTTGCTTCGTGATCGATCTTCACTCCTAAGTGCTTATAACTCCTTCCTTAGCTTCTTTTAGTCTTCTTCTTCTGGACCAAGGAGTTAGTAGCATAAACCGACACAAATGCAATAAAAAGACTCTAAGGTTGTTAAGGCTCAAAAGAAGCCAATAACACCAACGCCGGATGCATGATTGAAGATTTACAATTACTAGAGAGTATTGGTATGAAAATGATCATTGGAGTCGAGCCGTCATCCAAGGGATCAACGGTTTGAGCTAAGGTGAGGCTGATCGGACAGGATTGTGACACATTTGGGTGCAACGTTAGAGGACATTTTGTTGTATCCAAGTTGGTGGAAGTGACCGAAGGTATTTCTATGGTCGTCTATACCCAATCAAAAGTAAATCCCAACTTAGCACCAAAGACAAGTATAGTGGTTAAGTAAGGGTCGAATCCAAGAGAGTTAAGGTGTTTTAGATGCAATTATCGATTATAGTAACAAGTAGCAAGAAGCGGGGTTTTGGTTGAATTGATGCGCACAAAAACTTATGAAAACGATTAATGCGACAAGTAAGACAATGATGGATGAATCTACACTAGGTTAATTCTAAGCATGCGATTGCTACTTTGATGAGTTCCTTTTACAAGTTTTCAAGTAATCTCCCGTCTCGATCATATATAAGTGTTGAGTCAACCGGCATCAACACAACTTAACAGGTTTGTGTTCCGTAAACCTACAAGAACAAATAACAAGTTAGCTTTCAAACAAAGACTAAGGGATATAAAGAGAAGATTAAAACCGTTAAACTTATCTTTATATTTGTGTTCCTTTTCTTTAAGTAATTACAACCAGTTATTACTTAAAGTTGCTACTAGATTAAAGACCCGAACCCAGAACCTATTAATCCTAGTTGTTTGCATGCACTTTAGAACCTAAGGTGATCAATCTCAAGCAATAGTAAACATGCAATTAGACAATGGAGATCAAGGAAACACAAAGCATTACTGAATAAAAACTTATATTAAAAAGAACTTACAACCAAAGTAACGACACAGCTTCAAACCAACCCAATGTAGCAAGGGAGTTAGCAACTCATTACCAAGGTAGCAAGATAATCTAAGTGGATAATTTATTGGATAACAAGATGCTCCTTCTAGCAATCAACCAAGGACTATTTATACTACAAAAGACACTAAATAGGAGTAAATGACCGGCCCAAAACAGCCACCTTTAATGCCATAAAGGTGGTGTAAACAGCCGGAGTAAAGCTCCTGACGTTAAACCGCAGGGGCGGCCTTCAGGTCCGCAGGGGCGGTGAAGGCAAAAACGCTTGATCTTCTTCATGGCTGCAGGGGCGGCTAACTGCTTCCGCTGGGGCGGATCTTCAATGCTCTTCAAACGTCTGACCCTTCGACTTCCTGACGTTTCTGATGCCAATCTGCCGGGGCGTCCCTATGTCAACGTAGGGGCGGTGACACAACCTCTTCGTCTTCCAGCTCCCAGGTTGAGGCGCAGGCAGGGGTGCAGTGGAAGGCGCAGGGGAGCTGGTCTTCGTCTCTTCAGGGCAGGTCACCGCAGGGGCGGTGACACACTTTACGGCCGGCACTGGTAAAGGCGCAGGGAGCGCTCCGGTGTAAGGCGTCACCCGCAGGGGCGGTGGCAAGGCTCCGTTGGGGTGGTGAGGCAACAGAAGCTTTGCTTCGTGATCGATCTTCACTCCTAAGTGCTTATAACTCCTTCCTTAGCTTCTTTTAGTCTTCTTCTTCTGGACCAAGGAGTTAGTAGCATAAACCGACACAAATGCAATAAAAAGACTCTAAGGTTGTTAAGGCTCAAAAGAAGCCAATAACACCAACGCCGGATGCATGATTGAAGATTTACAATTACTAGAGAGTATTGGTATGAAAATGATCATTGGAGTCGAGCCGTCATCCAAGGGATCAACGGTTTGAGCTAAGGTGAGGCTGATCGGACATGATTGTGACACATTCGGGTGCAACGTTAGAGGACATTTTGTTGTATCCAAGTTGGTGGAAGTGACCGAAGGTATTTCTATGGTCGTCTAAACCCAATCAAAAGTAAATCCCAATTTAGCACCAAAGACAAGTATAGTGGTTAAGTAAGGGTCGAATCCAAGAGAGTTAAGGTGTTTTAGATGCAATTATCGATTATAGTAACAAGTAGCAAGAAGCAGGGTTTTGGTTGAATTGATGCGCACAAAAACTTATGAAAACGATTAATGCGACAAGTAAGACAATGATGGATGAATCTACACTAGGTTGATTCTAAGCATGCGATTGCTACTTTGGCGAGTTCCTTTTACAAGTTTTCAAGTAATCTCCCGTCTCGATCATATATAAGTGTTGAGTCAACCGGCATCAACACAACTTAACAGGTTCGTGTTCCGTAAACCTACAAGAACAAATAACAAGTTAGCTTTCAAACAAAGACTAAGGGATATAAAGAGAAGATTAAAACCGTTAAACTTATCTTTATATTTGTGTTCCTTTTCTTTAAGTAATTACAACCAGTTATTACTTAAAGTTGCTACTAGATTAAAGACCCGAACCCGGAACCTATTAATCCTAGTTGTTTGCATGCACTTTAGAACCTAAGGTGATCAATCTCAAGCAATAGTAAACATGCAATTAGACAATGGAGATCAAGGAAACACAAAGCATTACTGAATAAAAACTTATATTAAAAAGAACTTACAACCAAAGTAACGACACAGCTTCAAACCAACCCAATGTAGCAAGGGAGTTAGCAACTCATTACCAAGGTAGCAAGATAATCTAAGTGGATAATTTATTGGATAACAAGATGCTCCTTCTAGCAATCAACCAAGGACTATTTATACTACAAAAGACACTAAATAGGAGTAAATGACCGGCCCAAAACAGCCACCTTTAATGCCATAAAGGTGGTGTAAACAGCCGGAGTAAAGCTCCTGACGTTAAACCGCAGGGGCGGCCTTCAGGTCCGCAGGGGCGGTGAAGGCAAAAACGCTTGATCTTCTTCATGGCTGCAGGGGCGGCTAAGTGCTTCCGCTGGGGCGGATCTTCAATGCTCTTCAAACGTCTGACCCTTCGACTTCCTGACGTTTCTGATGTCAATCCGCCGGGGCGTCCCTATGTCAACGTAGGGGTGGTGACACAACCTCTTCGTCTTCCAGCTCCCAGGTTGAGGCGCAGGCAGGGGTGCAGTGGAAGGCGCAGGGGAGCTGGTCTTCGTCTCTTCAGGGCAGGTCACCGCAGGGGCGGTGACACACTTTACGGCCGGCACTGGTAAAGGCGCAGGGAGCGCTCCGGTGTAAGGCGTCACCCGCAGGGGCGGTGGCAAGGCTCCGTTGGGGTGGTGAGGCAACAGAAGCTTTGCTTCGTGATCGATCTTCACTCCTAAGTGCTTATAACTCCTTCCTTAGCTTCTTTTAGTCTTCTTCTTCTGGACCAAGGAGTTAGTAGCATAAACCGACACAAATGCAATAAAAAGACTCTAAGGTTGTTAAGGCTCAAAAGAAGCCAATAACACCAACGCCGGATGCATGATTGAAGATTTACAATTACTAGAGAGTATTGGTATGAAAATGATCATTGGAGTCGAGCCGTCATCCAAGGGATCAACGGTTTGAGCTAAGGTGAGGCTGATCGGACATGATTGTGACACATTCGGGTGCAACGTTAGAGGACATTTTGTTGTATCCAAGTTGGTGGAAGTGACCGAAGGTATTTCTATGGTCGTCTAAACCCAATCAAAAGTAAATCCCAATTTAGCACCAAAGACAAGTATAGTGGTTAAGTAAGGGTCGAATCCAAGAGAGTTAAGGTGTTTTAGATGCAATTATCGATTATAGTAACAAGTAGCAAGAAGCAGGGTTTTGGTTGAATTGATGCGCACAAAAACTTATGAAAACGATTAATGCGACAAGTAAGACAATGATGGATGAATCTACACTAGGTTGATTCTAAGCATGCGATTGCTACTTTGGCGAGTTCCTTTTACAAGTTTTCAAGTAATCTCCCGTCTCGATCATATATAAGTGTTGAGTCAACCGGCATCAACACAACTTAACAGGTTCGTGTTCCGTAAACCTACAAGAACAAATAACAAGTTAGCTTTCAAACAAAGACTAAGGGATATAAAGAGAAGATTAAAACCGTTAAACTTATCTTTATATTTGTGTTCCTTTTCTTTAAGTAATTACAACCAGTTATTACTTAAAGTTGCTACTAGATTAAAGACCCGAACCCGGAACCTATTAATCCTAGTTGTTTGCATGCACTTTAGAACCTAAGGTGATCAATCTCAAGCAATAGTAAACATGCAATTAGACAATGGAGATCAAGGAAACACAAAGCATTACTGAATAAAAACTTATATTAAAAAGAACTTACAACCAAAGTAACGACGCAGCTTCAAACCAACCCAATGTAGCAAGGGAGTTAGCAACTCATTACCAAGGTAGCAAGATAATCTAAGTGGATAATTTATTGGATAACAAGATGCTCCTTCTAGCAATCAACCAAGGACTATTTATACTACAAAAGACACTAAATAGGAGTAAATGGCCGGCCCAAAACAGCCACCTTTAATGCCATAAAGGTGGTGTAAACAGCCGGAGTAAAGCTCCTGACGTTAAACCGCAGGGGCGGCCTTCAGGTCCGCAGGGGCGGTGAAGGCAAAAACGCTTGATCTTCTTCATGGCCGCAGGGGCGGCTAACTGCTTCCGCTGGGGCGGATCTTCAATGCTCTTCAAACGTCTGACCCTTCGACTTCCTGACGTTTCTGATGCCAATCTGCCGGGGCGTCCCTATGTCAACGTAGGGGCGGTGACACAACCTCTTCGTCTTCCAGCTCCCAGGTTGAGGCGCAGGCAGGGGTGCAGTGGAAGGCGCAGGGGAGCTGGTCTTCGTCTCTTCAGGGCAGGTCACCGCAGGGGCGGTGACACACTTTACGGCCGGCACTGGTAAAGGCGCAGGGAGCGCTCCGGTGTAAGGCGTCACCCGCAGGGGCGGTGACAAGGCTCCGTTGGGTGGTGAGGAAACAGAAGCTTTGCTTCGTGATCGATCTTCACTCCTAAGTGCTTATAACTCCTTCCTTAGCTTCTTTTAGTCTTCTTCTTCTGGACCAAGGAGTTATTAGCATAAACCGACACAAATGCAATAAAAAGACTCTAAAAAATACCCTAAATGATAGTGATTCAATCACCTATCAAACGCCCCCATACTTAGACCTTTTACTCGTCCCGAGTAAAACAAATGACAGCAACTAGACTCAAAGGCCTCAGGAAGCATGGGTAAGCAAGAAAGACAATGAAAACAAGAGAAAAGCCAAGATGAAAAAGAAGGAAAAGAGAGGAAATGTGAAAAAAGAGAGAGACTACCATCCTTTTTGCTCCAAGAGTGGCCTACCCGGACAACCTCCTTATGACTCCCCTTCTTATGTCGCCAAATGCCGGAAGGGAATCCTACACTCGGTGTCGCTCATTTTTCCAAGGCGCCCTTTCGGGTTTTCACCTTGACACTCTTCTTCTTTTGATGATCTCACTTTAACTCACATCTCTCAAGTCCAATTTTACACCAACTTAAGGTTGGTCGGACTACCTTCTTTTTGCCTAAACCGCCCTTTCGGGTTTTCGGTTTATCCAAGGATTTTTTATGCCTCTTTTTATTTTCTTTGGCTTTTTCTTTCTTTTTTTTTTGTGAATTTCAATCTGAATTCAAAATGCAAAACAAAACAACTCAAACTCAAATGAACTGTACAAGCAATGATAATGTCCTCCCCCATACTTGAAGTACACTTTGTCCTCAAAGTGGAAATGAGGCAAAGATAAATGTGGGAGAAAGGAAGAGAAATGTACCCCTTAATGGGATGGTCCGGATGGACCACCTGGACCCTCCTCCGGTGGGTAAGGAAAATGGCGGAAGAAGTGCTTCTTCCGGCGGTGGAGCGTGTCGATACGGCCCTCCTGAGCCTCCGTCCTCTCTCTAAATGAAGTCTCATAGCTAGCTTGCCAAGCCAGCTGCTGAGTCTCCAACTGCTGCTGATGAGCCGCCTGCCAAGCATCTTGACGGTGGTCGAAGTGAGTGATCATGGAGGAGGCGAAGCTGGACTGCCACGCCTGTTGTTGCTCAAGCATGGACCGCTGGTACTCGGTCTGCCATGCCTGGTGCTGTGTAGTCAAGGCTGCCATCTGAGCCTGCAAACTCTCCATGACCTGATTGTAGTGTGTTGCCGTCGACATCTCCTCATCAGTGGTAGGGGCCCGGCTGGAGCCTGCTGCGTATCTCCCAACAATATCTTCCTGAGGCCATCTCAGAGGAACTAGGTCAGCTGGTACATACAGATCGGAGAGCTCGTCTCCCAATGGAAGTCGTTGGGGGAGGTATGTGATGTGACTCCCATCTGCTAAATAGAGCCAAAAACGATGCTCCCCGTCTTTCTTGAGGAGCCTGCACCTCCTCAACATACCCTCCGTATAAAGTGGGGCCTCTAATCCGTCCTCCAAAGTAGAGATATCCATCACTTGTGTAGCCAACAAGGAGATGATCCCTCCTCCCACAATATCACGTGGCTCATTCTTCCTAATCCGCTTCAAAGCGGTAAGGAAGAGGTAAGGCCAATCTGACCCAGTCATTCGTGGAGAGACAGACGTATAGCAGTGGAAGGTCCTTAAGAGCAACCTTATTCTCCTCCTTGTGTCCATAGAATACACTCATGAATACCTTCGAGATAAGCCTCAAACAAGGGTGAGTGAATTTGTTAGAGTACTCACCCCCTGCATGAAACTCAGATCTGGTGGCGGCCTACCAAAACTCCATCAAATTAGGTGTCGGGATAGGTTCCCACCAGTCGTCGGAGGCGGCTATAGTCACCCCTAATGCCTCCTGCAGCTGGGTGCAGTCCAATATGTACTTTGTTTTGTTGAACTTGAATGTAAGTCCAACACACCCATGGTCCACCGTTTCCATTTTGAAGGTGGCAATGAACTGGCGGCTGAGCTCGGGGTATGTTGGGGCGGTCGTTGTCAGAAAATCCCCGAGCCCGGCGTTGTTGAGAAATTTCTGCATGCTCTCCAACATGCCCAAATGTTCCAAAGTAGGAATGTCCAGAAATCGGGTTGCATACACATCCCGACTTTGTGCAATCCTATACCGCATCGTCTCGGCTTCCGAAAACATATATTTCTTCTGATTCTCCATCTCTTGCAGTTTGAACAATAAAAGGAATTAGAAATTTCAGAAAATTGAGTAAGAAACGAACCCTCTGTTGTGTTTTCTGCAAGGGCGGCTGCAGCAGGCGCAGGGGCGGCCAGGCGCAGGTGCGGGGGCTTGCAGGCGTAGGGGCGGTCGAAGAGCAGAGGGCGATTTGGGAGTTCGACGAAGGTTGTGGTGATGGGGCTTTTCCGGCGTCCTCTTTGCTGTTGTAGATGTCGCCGGAGGTGGGGCAGTGGAAGTCGAGAGTGAGAGGCTTGAGGTGGTGTTTGCGTGTGGTGGTGGAGAGGACTGGTGTCGCAAAAAGGGGCGGTGAGACTAGGTTGCCGGAGGCGGCGCAACAGGGTCTGGACAGGGCGGTGCGAGAGCTTCCGGAGGGCGCAAGGGCGTGGTGGCTAGGTTTAGAAGAATGAATGGAGAGGGAGTGAAGAGGGAGGTAGATGTAGGTTATTTTTGTGAAGTGTATATTTTTTCTTTCCTAAATGAAACCGCAGGGGCGGCGGTTGTCACCGCGGGGTGGTGACAAGGAAAAGGGGATACACAGCCTCAGCGCCGGGGGCGGCGTTGAGGATGAGTGTCAAGGATGGCCACCTCAGGCGCGTGGGGTGTCACCGCGGGGGCGGTGGCCTGTATATTGTAGACGCTGGCCCAGTGCCGGGGGCGGCGTTGGGCAATGGTGTCACCACAGGGGCGGGGTTTCCCAGCCGCAGGGGCGGTTTTCTTGACAAAAACTCCTCTTCTTATTCCTTCGGGTTGCCTCCCGAATCAGCGCCTTTGTTTTACGTCGTTGGCTCGACGTAAGGACCCTCCCTCTATGATTGAGCCTCCTCCAGCATCCCCTTTGGGTTTATAACCGTCTGTGAAGGTAATCCTCCGGAGGACCTAGTTTCGATCCTTGTAATGGCTTCCGTCATTTGACCAACCTGTTTTTCAAGATTCTTGATGCTAGATTCTGTTGTTTGGACATGAGTAGCAAAGTGTTTAGTCAAAGTCTGCAACATATCTTCATTTGAGTGATACTTACCTTGACGGGGCTGTTGTTGTTGGTTTTGTTGATCCCTCCAACGAAAGTTCTGTTGGTCACGCCAGTTTGACATGAAATTCTGTGCATAGGGATCATTCCTAGGCCTTTGCTGTTGTGGTTGTCCATAACCCATTGCGTTCACCTCAGCATCGTCATCCTGGACTTGTGGACACATGTCCATTGGATGGTATGGGTCCGCACATACTCCACAAGATTTGAGCTGCTGTGGGGTTCCCATAAGTGTTAGTCTCTTCACCATTTCCTTCAACTCCTCGAGCTCGGTGGAAATCTTGCTCTTCCCGGAACTCACAACATGAACTCCTTTCTTAGCCGGGGTCCTTCCAAAGTTTTGAGTACCTTCCGCTAGTTCCTGTATCTTTTCCAAAGCAAGGTTAGGAGTAGAGTTAAGAATATTACCTCCGCAAGCCGCATCGACGATCCTCCTTTCATTGTTTAGCAAGCCATTGTACAAGTACAAGATTAGATCTTGAGTTGAATATCCGTGAAAAGGACAACTGGATCGGAGGCGTGCAAACCTTTTGAAGTACTTGTAGAGAGTTTCATTCGCCTCTTGCTCCATGTTGCTTATAGCTTTCTTCAAGCTATTGGCCTTCTTGGCTGGAAAATATTTCTCCAAAAACGCCTTGTGAAGGTTCTCCCAAGTGTCGATACTCCCGGATGGAAGGTGGTAATACCAATCATCCACGGAATCTTTGAGTGTGAAGCCGTGATGGGGTCTTCACCACTTAGCTCATGGAAGGATGGAAGCAAGTGAATGGGGCCCGGCTTGAGCTCCAAGTTGACTCCTTCCCCTAATGCCGGTATAGTGACCGCAAGAGGGTTTTGAGCCAAGGTGGGCTGCGTAAGTTGACGAAGAGTACGGTCAGCCATCTCTTGTTGAAGTTGTTGTTGTCTTCGTTGCCGGATGTGTGTCCTCTCAATTTCTGGATCAAAAGAAGCAAAGCCGGAATTAGTAGCACGGGTTTGAACCATAAAAATGGTTCAAACCAATAATAATTAATAACAATTAAAACACTAAAACTCCCCGGTAACGGTGCCAAAATTTGACCGAAGGTATTTCTATGGTCGTCTATACCCAATCAAAAGTAAATCCCAACTTAGCACCAAAGACAAGTATAGTGGTTAAATAAGGGTCGAATCCAAGAGAGTTAAGGTGTTTTAGATGCAATTATCGATTATAGTAACAAGTAGCAAGAAGCGGGGTTTTGGTTGAATTGATGCGCACAAAAACTTATGAAAACGATTAATGCGACAAGTAAGACAATGATGGATGAATCTACACTAGGTTGATTCTAAGCATGCGATTGCTACTTTGGTGAGTTCCTTTTACAAGTTTTCAAGTAATCTCCCGTCTCGATCATATATAAGTGTTGAGTCAACCGGCATCAACACAACTTAACAGGTTCGTGTTCCGTAAACCTACAAGAACAAATAACAAGTTAGCTTTCAAACAAAGACTAAGGGATATAAAGAGAAGATTAAAACCGTTAAACTTATCTTTATATTTGTGTTCCTTTTCTTTAAGTAATTACAACCAGTTATTACTTAAAGTTGCTACTAGATTAAAGACCCGAACCCGGAACCTATTAATCCTAGTTGTTTGCATGCACTTTAGAACCTAAGGTGATCAATCTCAAGCAATAGTAAACATGCAATTAGACAATGGAGATCAAGGAAACACAAAGCATTACTGAATAAAAACTTATATTAAAAAGAACTTACAACCAAAGTAACGACGCAGCTTCAAACCAACCCAATGTAGCAAGGGAGTTAGCAACTCATTACCAAGGTAGCAAGATAATCTAAGTGGATAATTTATTGGATAACAAGATGCTCCTTCTAGCAATCAACCAAGGACTATTTATACTACAAAAGACACTAAATAGGAGTAAATGGCCGGCCCAAAACAGCCACCTTTAATGCCATAAAGGTGGTGTAAACAGCCGGAGTAAAGCTCCTGACGTTAAACCGCAGGGGCGGCCTTCAGGTCCGCAGGGGCGGTGAAGGCAAAAACGCTTGATCTTCTTCATGGCCGCAGGGGCGGCTAACTGCTTCCGCTGGGGCGGATCTTCAATGCTCTTCAAACGTCTGACCCTTCGACTTCCTGACGTTTCTGATGCCAATCTGCCGGGGCGTCCCTATGTCAACGTAGGGGCGGTGACACAACCTCTTCGTCTTCCAGCTCCCAGGTTGAGGCGCAGGCAGGGGTGCAGTGGAAGGCGCAGGGGAGCTGGTCTTCGTCTCTTCAGGGCAGGTCACCGCAGGGGCGGTGACACACTTTACGGCCGGCACTGGTAAAGGCGCAGGGAGCGCTCCGGTGTAAGGCGTCACCCGCAGGGGCGGTGACAAGGCTCCGTTGGGTGGTGAGGAAACAGAAGCTTTGCTTCGTGATCGATCTTCACTCCTAAGTGCTTATAACTCCTTCCTTAGCTTCTTTTAGTCTTCTTCTTCTGGACCAAGGAGTTATTAGCATAAACCGACACAAATGCAATAAAAAGACTCTAAAAAATACCCTAAATGATAGTGATTCAATCACCTATCAAACGCCCCCATACTTAGACCTTTTACTCGTCCCGAGTAAAACAAATGACAGCAACTAGACTCAAAGGCCTCAGGAAGCATGGGTAAGCAAGAAAGACAATGAAAACAAGAGAAAAGCCAAGATGAAAAAGAAGGAAAAGAGAGGAAATGTGAAAAAAGAGAGAGACTACCATCCTTTTTGCTCCAAGAGTGGCCTACCCGGACAACCTCCTTATGACTCCCCTTCTTATGTCGCCAAATGCCGGAAGGGAATCCTACACTCGGTGTCGCTCATTTTTCCAAGGCGCCCTTTCGGGTTTTCACCTTGACACTCTTCTTCTTTTGATGATCTCACTTTAACTCACATCTCTCAAGTCCAATTTTACACCAACTTAAGGTTGGTCGGACTACCTTCTTTTTGCCTAAACCGCCCTTTCGGGTTTTCGGTTTATCCAAGGATTTTTTATGCCTCTTTTTATTTTCTTTGGCTTTTTCTTTCTTTTTTTTTTGTGAATTTCAATCTGAATTCAAAATGCAAAACAAAACAACTCAAACTCAAATGAACTGTACAAGCAATGATAATGTCCTCCCCCATACTTGAAGTACACTTTGTCCTCAAAGTGGAAATGAGGCAAAGATAAATGTGGGAGAAAGGAAGAGAAATGTACCCCTTAATGGGATGGTCCGGATGGACCACCTGGACCCTCCTCCGGTGGGTAAGGAAAATGGCGGAAGAAGTGCTTCTTCCGGCGGTGGAGCGTGTCGATACGGCCCTCCTGAGCCTCCGTCCTCTCTCTAAATGAAGTCTCATAGCTAGCTTGCCAAGCCAGCTGCTGAGTCTCCAACTGCTGCTGATGAGCCGCCTGCCAAGCATCTTGACGGTGGTCGAAGTGAGTGATCATGGAGGAGGCGAAGCTGGACTGCCACGCCTGTTGTTGCTCAAGCATGGACCGCTGGTACTCGGTCTGCCATGCCTGGTGCTGTGTAGTCAAGGCTGCCATCTGAGCCTGCAAACTCTCCATGACCTGATTGTAGTGTGTTGCCGTCGACATCTCCTCATCAGTGGTAGGGGCCCGGCTGGAGCCTGCTGCGTATCTCCCAACAATATCTTCCTGAGGCCATCTCAGAGGAACTAGGTCAGCTGGTACATACAGATCGGAGAGCTCGTCTCCCAATGGAAGTCGTTGGGGGAGGTATGTGATGTGACTCCCATCTGCTAAATAGAGCCAAAAACGATGCTCCCCGTCTTTCTTGAGGAGCCTGCACCTCCTCAACATACCCTCCGTATAAAGTGGGGCCTCTAATCCGTCCTCCAAAGTAGAGATATCCATCACTTGTGTAGCCAACAAGGAGATGATCCCTCCTCCCACAATATCACGTGGCTCATTCTTCCTAATCCGCTTCAAAGCGGTAAGGAAGAGGTAAGGCCAATCTGACCCAGTCATTCGTGGAGAGACAGACGTATAGCAGTGGAAGGTCCTTAAGAGCAACCTTATTCTCCTCCTTGTGTCCATAGAATACACTCATGAATACCTTCGAGATAAGCCTCAAACAAGGGTGAGTGAATTTGTTAGAGTACTCACCCCCTGCATGAAACTCAGATCTGGTGGCGGCCTACCAAAACTCCATCAAATTAGGTGTCGGGATAGGTTCCCACCAGTCGTCGGAGGCGGCTATAGTCACCCCTAATGCCTCCTGCAGCTGGGTGCAGTCCAATATGTACTTTGTTTTGTTGAACTTGAATGTAAGTCCAACACACCCATGGTCCACCGTTTCCATTTTGAAGGTGGCAATGAACTGGCGGCTGAGCTCGGGGTATGTTGGGGCGGTCGTTGTCAGAAAATCCCCGAGCCCGGCGTTGTTGAGAAATTTCTGCATGCTCTCCAACATGCCCAAATGTTCCAAAGTAGGAATGTCCAGAAATCGGGTTGCATACACATCCCGACTTTGTGCAATCCTATACCGCATCGTCTCGGCTTCCGAAAACATATATTTCTTCTGATTCTCCATCTCTTGCAGTTTGAACAATAAAAGGAATTAGAAATTTCAGAAAATTGAGTAAGAAACGAACCCTCTGTTGTGTTTTCTGCAAGGGCGGCTGCAGCAGGCGCAGGGGCGGCCAGGCGCAGGTGCGGGGGCTTGCAGGCGTAGGGGCGGTCGAAGAGCAGAGGGCGATTTGGGAGTTCGACGAAGGTTGTGGTGATGGGGCTTTTCCGGCGTCCTCTTTGCTGTTGTAGATGTCGCCGGAGGTGGGGCAGTGGAAGTCGAGAGTGAGAGGCTTGAGGTGGTGTTTGCGTGTGGTGGTGGAGAGGACTGGTGTCGCAAAAAGGGGCGGTGAGACTAGGTTGCCGGAGGCGGCGCAACAGGGTCTGGACAGGGCGGTGCGAGAGCTTCCGGAGGGCGCAAGGGCGTGGTGGCTAGGTTTAGAAGAATGAATGGAGAGGGAGTGAAGAGGGAGGTAGATGTAGGTTATTTTTGTGAAGTGTATATTTTTTCTTTCCTAAATGAAACCGCAGGGGCGGCGGTTGTCACCGCGGGGTGGTGACAAGGAAAAGGGGATACACAGCCTCAGCGCCGGGGGCGGCGTTGAGGATGAGTGTCAAGGATGGCCACCTCAGGCGCGTGGGGTGTCACCGCGGGGGCGGTGGCCTGTATATTGTAGACGCTGGCCCAGTGCCGGGGGCGGCGTTGGGCAATGGTGTCACCACAGGGGCGGGGTTTCCCAGCCGCAGGGGCGGTTTTCTTGACAAAAACTCCTCTTCTTATTCCTTCGGGTTGCCTCCCGAATCAGCGCCTTTGTTTTACGTCGTTGGCTCGACGTAAGGACCCTCCCTCTATGATTGAGCCTCCTCCAGCATCCCCTTTGGGTTTATAACCGTCTGTGAAGGTAATCCTCCGGAGGACCTAGTTTCGATCCTTGTAATGGCTTCCGTCATTTGACCAACCTGTTTTTCAAGATTCTTGATGCTAGATTCTGTTGTTTGGACATGAGTAGCAAAGTGTTTAGTCAAAGTCTGCAACATATCTTCATTTGAGTGATACTTACCTTGACGGGGCTGTTGTTGTTGGTTTTGTTGATCCCTCCAACGAAAGTTCTGTTGGTCACGCCAGTTTGACATGAAATTCTGTGCATAGGGATCATTCCTAGGCCTTTGCTGTTGTGGTTGTCCATAACCCATTGCGTTCACCTCAGCATCGTCATCCTGGACTTGTGGACACATGTCCATTGGATGGTATGGGTCCGCACATACTCCACAAGATTTGAGCTGCTGTGGGGTTCCCATAAGTGTTAGTCTCTTCACCATTTCCTTCAACTCCTCGAGCTCGGTGGAAATCTTGCTCTTCCCGGAACTCACAACATGAACTCCTTTCTTAGCCGGGGTCCTTCCAAAGTTTTGAGTACCTTCCGCTAGTTCCTGTATCTTTTCCAAAGCAAGGTTAGGAGTAGAGTTAAGAATATTACCTCCGCAAGCCGCATCGACGATCCTCCTTTCATTGTTTAGCAAGCCATTGTACAAGTACAAGATTAGATCTTGAGTTGAATATCCGTGAAAAGGACAACTGGATCGGAGGCGTGCAAACCTTTTGAAGTACTTGTAGAGAGTTTCATTCGCCTCTTGCTCCATGTTGCTTATAGCTTTCTTCAAGCTATTGGCCTTCTTGGCTGGAAAATATTTCTCCAAAAACGCCTTGTGAAGGTTCTCCCAAGTGTCGATACTCCCGGATGGAAGGTGGTAATACCAATCATCCACGGAATCTTTGAGTGTGAAGCCGTGATGGGGTCTTCACCACTTAGCTCATGGAAGGATGGAAGCAAGTGAATGGGGCCCGGCTTGAGCTCCAAGTTGACTCCTTCCCCTAATGCCGGTATAGTGACCGCAAGAGGGTTTTGAGCCAAGGTGGGCTGCGTAAGTTGACGAAGAGTACGGTCAGCCATCTCTTGTTGAAGTTGTTGTTGTCTTCGTTGCCGGATGTGTGTCCTCTCAATTTCTGGATCAAAAGAAGCAAAGCCGGAATTAGTAGCACGGGTTTGAACCATAAAAATGGTTCAAACCAATAATAATTAATAACAATTAAAACACTAAAACTCCCCGGTAACGGTGCCAAAATTTGACCGAAGGTATTTCTATGGTCGTCTATACCCAATCAAAAGTAAATCCCAACTTAGCACCAAAGACAAGTATAGTGGTTAAATAAGGGTCGAATCCAAGAGAGTTAAGGTGTTTTAGATGCAATTATCGATTATAGTAACAAGTAGCAAAAAGGGGGGTTTTGGTTGAATTGATGCGCACAAAAACTTATGAAAACGATTAATGCGACAAGTAAGACAATGATGGATGAATCTACACTAGGTTGATTCTAAGCATGCGATTGCTACTTTGGTGAGTTCCTTTTACAAGTTTTCAAGTAATCTCCCGTCTCGATCATATATAAGTGTTGAGTCAACCGGCATCAACACAACTTAACAGGTTCGTGTTCCGTAAACCTACAAGAACAAATAACAAGTTAGCTTTCAAACAAAGACTAAGGGATATAAAGAGAAGATTAAAACCGTTAAACTTATCTTTATATTTGTGTTCCTTTTCTTTAAGTAATTACAACCAGTTATTACTTAAAGTTGCTACTAGATTAAAGACCCGAACCCGGAACCTATTAATCCTAGTTGTTTGCATGCACTTTAGAACCTAAGGTGATCAATCTCAAGCAATAGTAAACATGCAATTAGACAATGGAGATCAAGGAAACACAAAGCATTACTGAATAAAAACTTATATTAAAAAGAACTTACAACCAAAGTAACAACGCAGCTTCAAACCAACCCAATGTAGCAAGGGAGTTAGCAACTCATTACAAAGGTAGCAAGATAATCTAAGTGGATAATTTATTGGATAACAAGATGCTCCTTTTAGCAATCAACCAAGGAATATTTATACGACAAAAGACACTAAATAGGAGTAAATGGCCGGCCCAAAACAGCCACCTTTAATGCCATAAAGGTGGTGTAAACAGCCGGAGTAAATCTTCTGACGTTAAACCGCAGGGGCGGCCTTCAGTTCCGCATGGGCGGTGAAGGCAAAAACACTTGATCTTCTTCATGGCCGCAGGGGCAGCTAAGTGCTTCCGCTGGGGCAGATCTTCAATGCTCTTCAAACGTTTGACCCTTCGACTTCTTGACGTTTCTGATGCCAAGCCGCCGGGGCGTCCCTATGTCAACGCAGGGGCGGTGACACAGCCTCTTCGTCTTCTAGCTCCCAGGTTGAGGTGCAGGCAGGGGCGCAGTGGAAGGAGCAGGGGAGCTGGTCTTCGTCTCTTCAGGGCAGGTCACCGCAGGGGCGGTGACACACTTCATGGCCGGCGCCGGTGAAGGCGAATGGAGCGCTCTGGTGTAAGGCGTCACCCGCAGGGGCGGTGGCAAGGCTCCGCTGGGGTGGTGAGGCAACAGAAGCTTTGCTTCGTGATCGATCTTCACTGCTAAGTGCTTATAACTCCTTCCTTAGCTTCTTTAAGTCTTCTTCTTCAGGACCAAGGAGTTAGTAGCATAAACCGACACAAATGCAATAAAAAGACTCTAAAAACTATCCTAAATGATAGTGATTCCATCACCTATCAGGAAGCATTATATAAGCCATCTAGTCTATTTCCACTGAAGAGCGTGGATTTTGGCGTTGAGTTAGAGCCGGGGGTGAGACCGATTTTGAAAGCACCATATTATATGGCGCTATTAGAACTAAAGAAGCAAGTCGAGGAGTTATCAAAGAAGGGCTTCATATGCCCTAGCGTTTCCCCATTAGGTGCACCGATGCTTGTCGTGCGGAAGAACGGATTGATGAGGCTTTGCATGGATTATTAAGAGTTAAATAAAATGATAATCAAGAACGAGTAGTCAATTCCCTACAGTGATGATCCGTTGGATCTGTTGTAGGAAGCTTCAGTGTTTTTCCAGATAGATTTGAGATCCGAGTATCACCCGATGAGGGTTAGAGAGAGTAGCATGTGCCCAAAACGGCATTTCGGACTCGGTATGGCCACTACGAGTTTGTAGTGATGTCATTCAGGCTCACGAATGCACTTTTCATCTTTATGGAGTTATGAATAGCATCTTTATCGACTTTCTGGATCAGTTTGTGATGGTCTTCATTGATGATATTTTGGTGTACTCTAGTAGTAGAGAGGAACACGTAGGATATTAAGGACGGGTTTACGAGTTTTACAGGGTAGAGAGTTGTATGGCAATCTCTCTAAGTGCGAGTTTTGGATGTTTGAGGTGACTTTTTAAAGTCATGTGATTTCAACTGAAGAGATCAAGGTTGATCTGGCGAAGAGCGAGTTTGTACCAACATAGATGACATCGATGAATATCGAGAAATTTTGTAGTTCTTTCGACTAGCCGGATATTACCGCCGGCTATGTGGAACAAATTTATACGCTTGCCCGATCACTTATTAGTCGATGAGGAAGACTACCCGATTGGTATAGTCTGAGCCGTGTACTTAGAGTTTTGAGGAGCTGATGAGAAGATTGACTTTTGCTCCTATCTTAGCACAACCGGAGGGCACTAATGATTTTGTAGTGTATAGTGATGCATTCAAGCAAGGCTTGGAATGTGTATTGATGCAGCAAGGTAGGGTAATCGCCTATGCGTCTTGGTAGTTGAATACGTATGAAGGGAATTACCCGATTCACAACCTCGAGTTAGTTGTAGTAGTTCATGCTTTAAAGACCCGACGACATTACCTGTATGGAGTTTCATGTCTGATCTTCTGAGACCATAAGAATCTGAAGTCTAGTTTTACTCATCAAGGATTGAATAATTGCCAGAACTAATGGCTTGTGTTGATTAAGGATTGAAAGCTAGAATTATTGTGTCATTCGGTAGAACGAATGTAATCGGTGATGCCATAGTAGAAAGACACGTCGTAACAAGGAGATTGCATGATTGACAATTCAGCCCCAGTTGCAGAGAGATCTAGTGTGGCTAGAGATGGACATTCGGTTCCCTGATGAGATATATCAATTGTTTGCTCTAGAGGTTCTACCTGATTTGTGGAGCGAGATCCAACAAAAACAAGAGACCTTCCCGCCGTTGAGACAAATCCGAGACAGATGTCTCGTGATGAAGCGTTGTAGTTCTCCATAAGAGTAATGGGACGCCGCGAGCGCGTCTGTGTATCCACTGATGCAGAGTCGAGACAGAGGATTCTGCAGGAGACCCAAGCCACTCCTTACCCAATACACCTACGTGCGAGTGAGATGTATCAGGATGTGAGGCGCTCATTCTGGTAAGATGGACTGAAGCACAACATGGCCGGTTTGTG
The DNA here is from genome assembly GCA_033239045.1 of Fagopyrum esculentum. Taxonomy (NCBI): domain Eukaryota; kingdom Viridiplantae; phylum Streptophyta; class Magnoliopsida; order Caryophyllales; family Polygonaceae; genus Fagopyrum; species Fagopyrum esculentum. The sequence continues at coordinate 85,599,091 of BSUD01000003.1, read as the reverse complement.
GCCTAGAATGAGACCTGTTAGTGGGTCAAGATAGAGCATTATAGACTAGGATGAGAACTCCATCCACTATCAGTGTTGCAGTGGAAGTGGGAGGTTATCTCCATGAACTGTGTTATCGATTTGAGACCGAGTAAGAACTTTAATGCTACTTGAATTGTTGGAGATAGATTGACTAGTACCGCACATGTTATTTCCACTAAGGAAAACGCGTGGTAGGTGATTCGGCTAGTTGAGGAACTCAATAGTCAGATAATATGATACATGGGATAATGTGGTTTATTATCTCTGATAGAGATGGATGGGTTCCTTAAAGATTTCACAGTCGATGCATGCAATTGTAGATACGAGCTTACGTATCATGATAGCCGGTCATCTTTGGAAGGATGGTTATACTAGCAGTATCGTATTTATACCGACTTGTGTTGCCACCAGATTACAGGGTGTCTACCCCGTTTTCATGTGTCTCAGCTGGAGGAATATACACCAGATTTGAGGCACATTATCAATTATAAGGATTTAGTGGTTGAGCCATACCACATGTTTGTTGAGCATCCAATAGTGGTCCTAGAGTAGATATTAGATGATTATGCTCGAAGGACGTTCCGATGGCGAGGATTCAGTGGTTTTGATGGATGGCCAATGGGGCCATATGGGAGATGAAGAGTAGTATCCAGTGAAGCTACCTAGAATGCTATGTAGGAATATATGCCCTTACGGGATTCACGAGAGAGATTTTTGGTAGCTCTTGTGAAATTTTATGTGCTTATATGATTATGTGATTTGGATATGTGTTATTATTGTCATGCTAGATTGTGATGTGTGATCTTAGTAGATCTTGTTGTGCTAGCACGATTTGCGATTATAGATGGAGATGGTTCTACCTCCATGCTATTGAGTTATGATACTAGTCTAGCTGGACATGGTTCTACCTCCTGCTATAAAGCAAGATCAAGATAGTTGGAGATGATTTACCTCCATGATTCGAGTTGTGGTATTTTGATTTTGTTGGATATGTTCTTCCTTCACGCTATTGTTGTGGTTATAGTTGCTGGAGATGTTCTTCCTCCATGCTTTTGAGTTATGATAATGGTTTGCTAGAGATGTTTTACCTCCGTGCCTTTGTGATGGGTTTAGATTTGCCAGAGATGTTCTACCTCCATGCCTTTGGGATGAGCTTAGGATTATTGGAAATGTTATGCCTCCGCGTGAGTGAGTGTTTATACCCCGGCATATGGGACTGAGAGGATTTGAGTTTAATTAGAGTTTTGGGACGAAACTTTTTCTTAGGGGGTGTGTGATGTGAGCTAGGATTTTTGAATCCTTATTAATGAAGATTAAGTTAATCAGTAATTGACACATAACTCGCGAACAGTGCGTAAGTGATGTGTATGAGTCCACCGTTATGTTCCTAGCGTAATTTTAAACTTATGGAAAATTTTTTACTTTTTTCCCGGGTAATTATTTTTACCCTCCGGTGTTATTTGGAACATTTGGGAGCTTCAATTAATAAAAATGCATTTGAGAGAAATGATCAAGACATCGGGCATGTCCTAGATATAAAATCTCGGCGAACATGTTAGTTTAGGATGATTTGTGTGTTAATATAGGATGATTTGTGTGCTCGAAACCTAGCTCAGAGGGAAATCTTGGCTTGTTCTTCATGGAATTTCAGCCAAGATTCTCATGATCCACCCCATATTTTGCTTATGTTGTCCGTTTGTTAATGAATCAATAGGTTATGATGTAAATTTTTGAAATCCTAGTGTTTTTTGAGTTGAATCTAGCTTAGGGTGACCTATGTTAGCAAACTAAGTGAGGAATGAGACTTACCCGATAATTTCCGCTCTTAGTTATAGAAGATGATGAACTCTAGGTAGTAGAGGTCTCAAAAGCCTCTATTGGATTGAGTGTGCTAGGATTGTTGACTTACCTTTTCCGATCTGTAAGGAGGGGTTTCACCCTTAGGTAGTGGTCCGGTTTGTGTAGAATTCCCAAAATTAGCTCTTTAAGACTTAACCGGCAATAGGACTTTGGTGTGGGACTAGTGGAGCATGAGACTTACACGGTAAGTGTTCCCATTGGAGAAACACCCTTTCCGAACAACCGCAACTTCGTCCTTAGATGTTTAGAAGCTTGAGTACAATGCCATAACCGGAAATCTTGATCTCTAGAATTTTTTTTTCTTATTTTGATCACATATCTTGTGTTTGCGTGTTATTTGCTTGATAGTTTTACATTTCTTTGATCTTGTTTGATCACCACAAAACCCAACCAAAAATATTGTGATTTTCATTTCTTTATTTCTTTCCCTTTTTCTTAGTCTAGATTTTTACTATCCACGATCACTTGAATGATTTAATTTCACCTTAGTCTTTCTGTTCGGCCTCAAAATACTTTCCATGCTACGAAACGACCCATACACTGTGGGTTCGCTAAATAGTTTGGGAGAATAGATTTAGTTGTAAATTTAAGACTTTTGTGTGCTACATTGTATGAAGCGAACAAGTTTTCGCGGTACTATTCTAGCATAAGAATCACCAGCTGAGGGTGAGAGAGAAGGATGTGCCCAAGACGGCATTTCGGACTCGATATGGCCACTAAGAATTTGTAGTGATGCCATTCGGGCTCACAAATGTGCCCACCGTCTTTATGGAGTTGATGAATGGCATTTTCATCGACTTCCTAGATCAGTTTGTGGTAGTCTTCATAGATGACACCTTGGTGTACTCTCATAGCAGAGAGGAACACGCAGGACATTTGAGGACAATGTTGCGAGTTTTGCAGGATGGAGAGTTATACATCATGCTCTCTAAGTGCGACTTTTTGATGTCCGAGGTGGCCCTTCTGGGTCACGTGGTTTCCGCCGAGGGGATCAAGGTTAATCCGGAGAATATCAAGGAAGTTGCAGCATGGACAACTCCGAAGAATGTCAAGGAAGTACGCAGCTTTCTTAGCTTAGCTGGATATTACCGTTGGTTTGTGGAAGGGTTTTTTGTGATCGTCAGACCACTTACCAGTCTGTTGAAGAAGACTTCCCGGTTTGTATGGTCCGAGCCGTGTACTCAGAGTTTTGAGTAGCTGAAGAGGAGATTGACTTCCGTTGCTCTTTTAGCACAACCATAGGGCACGTATGATTTCGTGGTTTATAGCGACGCATACAAGCTAGGCTTCGGATGTGTGTTGATGCAGCGAGGTAGGGTAATCGCTTATGCGTCTCGATAGCTGAAGACGTATGAGGAGAATTACCCGACTCATAACCTCGAGTTAGCTGTTGTGGTTCATGCCTTGAAGATTTGGCGGCATTATCTTTATGGAGTTTCATGTCAAATTTTCACAGACCATAACAGTCTAAAGTATATTTTCACTCAGCGGGAATTGAATAACTGCCAAAGGAGATAACTCGAGCTGGTCAAGGACTTTTACCTTGAGATTTTGTATCATCCGAGGAAGGCGAATGTAGTCGTCGATGCCCTTAGTAGGAAGACACCTGGAGAGAAGGCGATAGCGAGATTGACAACTAAGCCTCAATTGTAGAGGGATCTAGCGTGGCTAGAGTTGGACATTTAGTTTCCTGACACAGACAGTCATCTATCTACAATAGAGGTTCTACCTGATCTGTTGGAAGAGATTCATTAGAAGCAGGAGCCCTACCCGACTTTGAGACGTATCTGAGACAGGATGTCTCAAGGTAGGCCCCACAATCCACCATAGATGTTGATGGAGTGATGAAACGCCACAAACGTGTCTGTGTACCTTCTAATAGAGAGTTGAGATAAAGGATTTTACAGGAGGCTCACACCACGCCTTACTTAGTGCACCTAGGTGTAAGTAAGATGTATCAGGATGTGAGACGTTCATTTTGGTGGGGTGGGCTGAAGCCCGATGTGACCAAGTTTGTGACCTAGTGTGCAACCTGTCAGCGGGTCAAGATAGAGCAATGCAGATCTGGAGGAGAACTCCATCCATTGCTAGTACCGTAGTGGAAGTGGGAGGATATCTCCATGGACTTTGTTATTGGCTTGAGGACAAGTAGGAGCTTTGATGCTATATGGGTTGTAGTTGATAGACTAACGAAGACGGCACATTTTATCCCTATTGGGGAAACGTGGCCGGTGAGTCAGTTAGCTGAGGAGTTCCCTTGACAAATAGTGAGACTCCACGGGGTACCAAGGACTATTGTTTCTGATAGAGACGGACGTTTTACCTCGTGGTTTTGGTAGTATGGGCATATTGCTTTGGGTACGAGCCTTCATTTTACGACGGCTTTCCATCCTTAGTCAGATGGTCAATCAGAGAGGAATATACAAACCTTAGAGGATATGTTGAGGGTCTGCGTACTAGACTAGGGACATGTGTGGTCAGATCACCTCTCGTTGGTCAAGTTTTCGTACAACAACAACTAGCATGCGTCGATCACGATGACCCCTTATGAGGAGTTGTATGGACGGAGGTGTCGTACGCATTTATGTTGTGATGAGCCGAGAAGTATCAATCGTATAACTCCCGAGTAGATACAGGATGATATGGCCCGAGTGGCATTGATTAGAGAGCGGATGCTAGCCGCGCAGAGTCACCAGAAGTCGTATGCAAACAAGAGGCGTCGACCTCTAGAGTTTAGAGTTGGAGCTCATGTCTGGTTGAGAGTGTCACCGACGCGAGACGTTATATGTTTCAGCAGAAAGGGGAAGTTGAGTCCCCAATATGTCGGACCTTTTGAGATTCTGGAGTGAGTTGGAGAGGTGGCATACCGACTTGTGTTACCACCCAAACTGGAGGGCGTTTACCCAATCTTTCATGTGTCTCAACTGAGAGAGTATATACCAGATCTAAGGAACATTATCACTTATGAGGATTTAGTGGTTGAGCCGGACCACACGTTAATTGAGCATCCAATAGCGGTCCTAGAGCGGGGTATGAGACGCTTGTGCTCGAAAGACATTCCGATGATGAGGATACAGTGGTCCAAACGGTGAGCCGATGAGGCCACATGGGAGACGGAGGATATTATTCCCGAGTTTTATGCAGAGGTAGCTGCATCTGGAGATTGATGAGAGAGTTATAGTTATATCTTGGTGAGTTATGTGAAGATGTGATATTATGTGATAATACGTGCTACTATTTTCGTGCTAGATTGTGATGTGTGATATTACTAGAACTTGTTATGCTAGCACGAGTTGTGATTATAGTTTTGTTGGAGATGGTTGTACCTCCATGCTATCGAGATGAATTATAGTTGGTGGAGATGTTATTGCTTCGCGATGTTTAGTGGTTACACCTCGGCGATTTAGGCCGAGAGGGTTTGAGGTTATTCATGTTTCAACACAAAACTTGTTTTTAGGGGATCTGATGTAAGACCCATGTCCTTTAGGATATCCCGCGACCGCATGGTCTTTTGCCCGTAGTCGCCACCGCGGGTGCGATTCTGCCGGGCCGCAGTTGTAGCATAGCAGAGGAGTCGGCCGTCTTTTTGGCCGACTTCCTTTCCACTTTCTTCTTCTATAAGTTTTCTCTTTTCCTTCATTCTAAGGTTTTACAATCTCTCTCTAGACCTTCTTCTTCTCTCGCTCACGTTCACCTTTCCCCTCTTCCTCTTCCTTTCTCTTTCTTGATTTCTTCTTCGAATCTTCTTGATTTGAAGATTGTTGAAGATGATGAAGATCTGTAGTTTGTGACTGTGAGAGGCTAGCAGGGTTGCAAATCATTCCTTCCTAGTAGTTGAGAAGATTGGTGAGCAAGTCTTCCTCTCTTCTTTCTTTTCTTCTTTCTCTTCTTTTTGTTCTAGACTCAACAAGTTGATCTTGTTGTTGTTTTGTGATGTTGGATGTGTTGTGTACATGAATGTGGATGAAGGCCGATGTGCCTTGGTTGCTTCTTGTGGTGGAGTGAAGTGGAAGACGAGAGATCTGTCGAAGAGTACATCAGTGTTGTGCTCTGTTGAGGAATTGCACCCGCGCCTTGCCTTAGCCGCCCCGCACATCCTGTTGTGTCGCCACAGTCGCGGCGTTGGAGTTTTTCACTGCGCCCGCGCCTCTTCTTGTCGCGTCCGCACCCGTGCCTTCTTCAAAAGTAAGTTCATATGACGAGGGACCATCCAAGCTAGCATCTCCGGAGTATGAGGGAGCTATCACACGTTCCCGAGCTAAGAAGATTGAGCATGAGACCGAGGGCTTACTGATCTTATTTGCTATAAGTGTTCATAGCGAGGCTTGACTCCTAGGTAAGCAAGAGAGCAACGACGCCAAAGCACAAGACTCGGCCAGCCCCGCACATGACGCCGCTGCTCCTCACCAAGCGCTTAGCGCCGCTCCATGCCTCTCATTTAGGAATGAGGCCTTCTAAGGCCTGCTTAGTGATTGTGTGTTTTAAGTAGCCCATTGGGCTTAATTTCTAGAATTTTATTGTTGTCTTTTATTTAAGAGCTGAAACTATTTAAAGACTCTTTCATTGCCATTTTTAGGTAGCTTATTTTGGTGAAAACGCTTGTTTTCAGATTTCATCTTCAATCAAATGAGAGTTTTGATTGAAGAGTTATTGTGATCAGATTTGGCTTAGTTGTTTCGCGTGTGTCAATTGCTCTCGGGTTCTTCGTGTTCATGAGATTCCATAAGCATCCTCCTCGTGTTGTCGATGGTCTAAGTCGACTATGTGGGGTTGTAAGGGGCTGAGTTCGTTGCATCGTTCTTGGTGGTTCTTGATCCCGAGATCAAGGGTTTCCACGTCGTTTGTATCGGGTTCATCAACGTCGGATCTTCCCTTTAAATTATATACCTTTGTTTCCAGTTTAGTATCTTGTCTTGGTTGTTCTTGTTGGCGTCACCTCTCTGCAGATCAAGTTGCCTTGGATCAGCTTGTTCTTCACTTCGTAGCCTCCTTCCATCATCTAGATCGAGCCAACGTCGGGTCATCCCCGTATCAATTGGTATCAGAGCCAAGTTGACAACGGATCGATCTTGTGTCTTTCATCCTTATTGCGTCAGTTTTGAAAATTTTGTTGAGCCTTCTTCTTGTGTTCTTGAACTGACCGTTGGTTGACTTGTTGTGTTGAAGGTTGTGTTAGTTTGTGAGTACCCTAGGCCGGCCATCACCGTCACCTCGCCGCACCATACCCACGCCGGTCCTGCCTATACACGCCGGCCATCCTGAGCCACTGCTGCCGGCCATGCCCTAAATCGGTTATCTTTCTCAAACTCCACCTTCCCAGTTTCAAGGGCACTAAGTAGAAGTTATCTCTTGTTCCATTTTAATTTATTTTGTTTAATTGTAATTATTAGCCAGATTGGTTAGTCAAGGAAGTTCCTACATTTTAGGTAACAAAAAAGCTCAAAATTCAAAAAAACAAAAAAAAAAAGAGGAAAGAAAATTCGATCAACATAAAAAAAAAGGAGCTGATCATTCAAAAAAAAAAAGAGAAGCTTTTGTTACATTTTATTTTATTTTGTGATCTTTAGTATTGTATGTTATTTTTTTGTGTGCAAACTTAGTCTAGTGCCTCGTCACCACCGGCACTGCCCTACTTCCGTGGCCACACTCTCGGCCACACCCTTGTCTAGACCATACTCTCGGCTAACCATCGGCGCTCCATCGCCCTTAGCCCAGCGCAACACCCACTCATCGTATCTCCCTCGCCCTATCTTAGTGCCTTGCACTTAGCGCCGAACCTACTTATACCTTCACCTAAAGAGCCCTCCCTCCTTACCTTGTTACCTCTAACCTAGCCTCGGGATTACTCACACTCCAAGGTAGTCCGGAAGTACAACAAGTAGGGTATTGATCGGTGAGTCTTCTTCTTTTCTTCACTTTATATATTCTGTTTGGTGATCTTCTTGATTCATTGTTGATTCATTTATGTCCATTCGTGAGTCTTGTTGGGTTATAGCTGATTTCACATTGAACTGAATTGCATTGAGCCCTAATCGATTTTTGGTTGCTTTGGATACCTAGACACCTTAACTCAAGTGGGGTTTTTGACTCATTCAAAGCGATCCATCAACAAGCCCGACTATCACAAGAGTGTGAGCGGAAAAAGGAGTGAAACACTTGAGAAGTGTTTTAATTTCTAACCTTAACATATTTCAGTGTTTGTTTTTCTTTGTGATAATGTCTACCCATAGCCGTGTGTCGACGACGAGCCCCGAGCCGACAGATCCGACAACTTTCAGCTTGTTGAAGCAAATGAACGACAACATTGCCGCTTTGACAACTCGGATGAGGGCTCTAGAAGCTCGCCAACCATTAGCTTCATCCTTCGATCAAGGAGACCACTCGCAGCCGCAGCCACGAGGCGCTTTGGCCTACCAACGAACCGCATTTGAGGCTGCTACCATGGCGCAGTGAAGCAATGCGCCGCAAGTGCCTTTGCAACCGCCTCCTCAAGGCCACCCGGGCCACCGATATGGGTATGATCCTCGTCCCAACTCTCCTGTACCTAGAACAATCAATGACGGGAGAGGCTTGGGCTCCACCACCGCATGAAGGGTATCAAGGATATCAACGTAGGTATCGGGAACCCGAACAAGACGGGATTGGTAAGATAAAGGTGAAAATCCCCGTCTTCGAGGGCAAGTGTGACCCGGATACATATATATTATGGGAGACCAAGATAGAACAAATTTGGTCTTGCCACAATTTCCTCAAGCACAAGAAGGTGCAATTGGCGGCCTTGGAATTTCAGGAATTTGCCCTTATTTGGTGGGATAAGCTAGTACGGGAAAGGAGGCTTGCTCTTGATACCCCCGTGGCTACTTGGGAACAAATGAAAGCAATGATGAGAGCTCGGTTCATACCTCACCATTACCATAGGGAGCTTCGTCAACGCCTTGAGAACTTGAGGCAAGGCAATCTGAGCGCCGAGGAAACCTTCAATGCCATGCAAGTTGCAATGGCCCGAGCCAATGTGTCGGAGGATGAAGAGGCTACAATGGCCAGGTATCTTCGAGTCTTGTATCCTTCTTTAGCTAACGAGGTGGACTTGTTTCCATATGGTTCTATGACAGAATTGCTACATTTAGCGATAAAAGTGGAAAGAAAGTCCAAGAGTAGGTACCAAGGAGCGGGGTACAATGCACCAAATGCAGTGAACAAGTGGAAGAACTCGTCCTACGGCAAGGAGAACACCACTACGAGGGGAGGGACAGCCGCTGCACAAGGAGCCAACGCCACTGCTTGGCATGGTGCCGCACCCTCCGGTCCTTCGTTTCCTCTCAAGGCAAACCCGGATGCTCCTTCGGGATCCAAGCTAAGTAACTCTAACCCCCTTGTGCCTAATGCTAATTCTAGAGCTAGAGATGTGACTTGCTAAGTGTCAAGGTAAAGGGCACATGATGAGAGAATGCCCAAACAAAAGAGTCCTTGTAATCAATCATCTAGGTCAATATGTATCGGAATCCGACAATTATGAAAATAAATTTGAAAATGTTGTTGAAAATCATAAATGCCTGTATCTCAAATCTAAACCTGAGATCCTCAACACATTCATAAATGCCTAAGGCATATCCTCAACATAACATCTCATCATACTCGTACACATACTAAACCTTAAAGCCATACCGATATCCATAACATCATCATGATCCTCAAATCATTCTGACACCTAGGATGCATCTAATCAGTATTCCTTAATCTCAAATTTAATTCTAATTTAATTAATTAACCTTTAATTAATTAATTAAATTTTACCAGAATAACGTTTTGCCCACGGGCCATTTCTAAACCCACCTGTCATCAGATTTCATCAAACAAACAACCCATAAACACCAGAATAATATAATGATCATAATGTAATTTCTAATTATCCATTTTGAAAAGTCTAAGGTCAATTTAGGCCAAATCGTAGTACGGAAAACGAATAAATTCATAACTTATTCGTTACTAACCCGATTGACGATCTGAAAGAAGATTCGGAATCACAACGACGCATGCTACACATGTACAACATCAAATTCACCGGAATCTGAGCGACGGAACTATCTTGGTGACATATATGCTCGACCAGGTCCTTATCTGCTCGGAAATGCAGAAACTTGGTACCGATATGAAGAGAATGAAGAGAGGAATCCAGAAACTCAAACGAAATTGAAATCGGATTAGAAACGGAGAGTAGATCTGAGTTTGAAGTTTGAGAGAAATCAGAGCTTTTACGAGGAAACGTGAAAGGAAATGAATTAATAAACGATTTTCCGCTATTTATAGTGAAGTCGATAATTATCCTTTCTCGATTATTATCCTTTAACCGATCTAATGGCGGGTTGAACCCCCTTCTCCAAACTTCTCGAAATTGGAACAATAAATCTTGAATATTGTAGGGATAATTATTCCACAATTGCCTCGGAAAACGTGTATTCCTAAGCCGTCTTTCTTAGCCGTTAAGAACCGACATAGCGACTCTTTTGGCCGTTTTGCCTTTCCATGTTATTTCATATCTAGACATGTCCGATGTCCTGATCATTTCTTTCAACTGCATTTTTATTAATTGGAACTCCCAAATGCTCCAAATAATACCGGAGGGTAAAAATAATTACCCGGGGGAAAAATTGAAAATTTCACCATAAGCTCAAAATTACGCTAGGAACATAACGGTGGGACTTATACTCAACACTTACGCAATCTTCGCGAGTTATATGTCAATTGCTATCACTGATTAAGTTAATCAACATTAATTAGAATTCGGAAATCCTAACTATTACATCACACCCCCCCTTAAGAAAAAGTTTCGTCCCGAAACTTGAACAATTTCCAAATCCTCTCGGACCCATACGCCGAGGTATAAACACTCTCTCTATTGGAGGTATCACATCTCCGTTCAAACGTATCAACCTATAACACTCTATAACCTCAAAACACAGCATGGAGGAATCACCAACTCCAATAACAAGATCATAACGCTATCCAAAGGCATAGAGAAAAAATAATCTCTAGCCAACTACTAACCACGTCACAAGGCAAGGAGGAAAGCCGTCTCCAGCCAATCGTACTCGTAACACAACTATGTGGAGGAAAACCGTCTCCACTTACACTATGTCCATCAAAGATAGCATGGAGGAAAGAACCATCTCCTGCTAATCCTAACACATGCACCGTAGCATGGAGGAAAGAACCATCTCCGGCTATACCTATCTCGTACTAGCAAACAAGATCTAACAGATCATATGCACAACTCACAGCTAGCACGAAAACATAGTATATCACATAAGCACATAGCATAATATACACTCACTAAGATAACCCCAAAATCTAATCGTGGATCCTACAGGTGCATCTGTCCCGGCATAAAAATCTGGATAGTTCCCCTGGATACTATCCTCAGTCTCCCGTGTAGCCTCATCATAGGAATATCCTTCGAATGCAGGCGTCTCACACCTCTCTTCCTAGAATCGCAATAGGTTGTTCTGCAAAAGTGTGGTCTGGCTCAACCACTAGATCATCATAACTCACAATGTGCCTCGGGTCTGGTATGTACTCCCTCAGTTGAGACACATGAAACATAGGGTGAACACCCTCTAACTTCGGTGGCAAAGCCAATCTGTACTCTATAGATGTATACCAACGGTCGTGGTATAAGAACTCAACGAGTGGGAGATAAACAGATCGTCCTTGTTCCCAATCCATCCCACAAGCTCACAACATGTCCTCTACGGTCTGGAGGGTTCTCTCAGACTGGCCGTGTGTCTGAGGTAAAACTCAATCATGATATGTGGACGCGTTCCTCAAGAAGTCTGAATCTGCTATCAAAACCTCAAAGTAAACCGTCTACTACACTCATAGTCGATCGTCCTCGGTACACTTATGGAGTCCCACCATCTATCTAGTGTACTCCTTTGTTACTTCATTCACTGGTCACGTCTCTCAGTAGAGATGGAACGTGTCGACTTCGTAAATCTGTTACCAATAATCTGGATAACACCAAAACTCTTACTAGGTCTCAATCCCATCATAAGTCCACAGAACAGTCCTCTCACTTCCACTGCAGCACTGGTAGTGGATGAGCTCATCTCCAGGTTAGTAACACATTAACCTGATTTACTACTTCGTGGTACCTCTTATTCGTACATGGATGTACAAAAGAAGGTGTACTATGAGTGTACTGTAATCTTCTCCACTCGACTCCGCATAAGCGGTTATACTGACGCAGTTGCGGCGCCTCATACTCCTTCTGTTCCATTAAAGAACTGTGGTGCCTCGCCATGAGGCATCCTTCCATCAAGTTACCTCAGGGTCAGGCAAGTCCCCTATTTTTGTTGGACCTCATCCAACAAACCACGTAAAATTCCTAAACATGAAACTAACGTCCTTATCAGCAGTTTTAGGTCCAACTCTAACCAAGCTAGATCATTTTGCAATTCCAACAACCGCCTTCTCTCGAGGCGTCTTCTTGTTCAAGGTATCAGTTACCACATTCTCCTTGCCACTTGCCAGAATGGTACCAAACTTTACGATCAAACTCCTTGATCAACTCCAGTCAACGACGCTCGCGGTTATTCAGCTTATATTGCATAAAAATATGCTTCAAACTCTTATGATCGGTGGGAATCTAACATGAAATATCACACCGATATTGTCTTCAAATCTAGACACTTGAACTACCACTACTAACTCAAAATCATGAGTCGGGCAGTTCTCCTCATACGTTCTCAGCACCGTAGTCACGTGATTCCCAAAATCTTCTGATTATCACCGAATAGAAGCAGAGTTCAAATGCTTCCTCTACTCTTCAGAACTCCGACATACTACTTCAACCACACATTTATGGTGGTCTTCCTCAGAAGACTCGTAATTGGATGCACAATCACATAGAATCCTTCCTCAAAGTGTTGGTAGCAATCGGCTGAGCCGAGAACTACGCATTCCCTTAACGTTCATCAGTATCATCCATAAGACTTCATACTTACTCCTCGTCACATCAATCATGATCCTACTGGCAGAACAACATGACCTTGAAGGTTACTTCTGGCATCTCAATTCACATTTAGGGAGCATAGCACACTGGCTTCTATCCCTCGGATTCTGCAAAACCGTCCTCAAATAACGGGTATGTTATTCTCCGTTGTGAGAGTACACCAAACGTCATCAATAAGGTCTACCACCAACTGATCAAGGAAGTAGATGAAGACACTATTCATCAACTCCTATAACGACTACTAGGATGTTCCTAAACTCAGATGACAACACTACAACTCGTAATGTCCATAACGGGTATGGAATGTTGACCTATGCCCACGCTGCTCTCTCATCCTTAACTGATGATATCCTAAGCATATGGAAATCTTGAGAACACAATTGCTTCTCTTAGTTGATCCGACAAGTCGTCAATACATAGCGATGAATATACTACGGCGAACGAAGCCCATCTCAATCCACTCTTCAAATTGCTTCTTCAAGTTCTAACAACTCAACAAGCCATATACCTCATAGGCTTTCTCCCAACCAATCTCGTACCATACTTCAACACAATATCAAAGTCCTCATTCCGCTGAGGCGATAGATTAGACGGTTCAGTAACACGTCTATAAGATCATATACCACTGGAATACTCTTTAGCGTGGAACTATCTCTTTCCTTCATGACACAACATTAAAAAAAACATCACCTTCTGGTGTTATCAACCTCGCTGCTCATACGGCACTAAAGACAACTCACCTCTTCAAAGGTCATAACCTCGGAAAACCTCTACTTAGTCGATCTCAGTAGAGACTAGAATAGTCCTCCTACTACTATCTAAACCAACATGATATATATTCATGCACCACACACATAAAGACCTTCTCATGCACCTAAGGCATGACAAAGAAGTCTTCAAGCCATACACAAATCCCTGAACAAAGGGAACAACCACATATCTCGTGGGTACCTAAGACCCGTAACTCGTAATCCTATAAAGGAAGATCTATCTTCTACTGTATCCACAGTTAACTATTAACACATGCATCGAAAGACAAGAGGTGCATAGCACTCACAACAAACAAAACTCCACTAGGTAAACCATTAACAAGAATGGTACCTGTAACAACTAACGCCCGAAGCTCTACTGCATATCATTACTCAATCTCAGACCTATGCTCCTCAGATATCACTGAGGTCATCTCCACAACCTCCACTTCCACTCTTTCTTCATCGGAAAGAGGAAGGTCTTGATGAGAAGAAACACTACCTTGTTGACAGAAAAGGGCCAGATGGCCTAGTTCACCACAGGTGAAGCAGTGCCATGGGGCACTCAGAGCGCACATGATCTGGATAACCACAGTTGAGACATATACGTCTCATCCCTGCCACTAGTACAGGTGGCTCCTCTGCACTGCCCAGCTCAAAGGCTCTACCTTGAGCTCTTCTAGTATCCGTGGTACTCCTACCACGACCCTTACCTCTACTCAGCCTGGGAATGGATTCCTGAGTAGGCGAATGATCTGGGATTCACTGCTGCCCCCGCGTCTGATGTTGAGGTGTCTTTTGACCACCTCCCGTCATACTAGTAGAAATAAATCCCTGTCGTGATGCCACTCCAGTTTGCTTACAGAAAACAGCTCTATGACCTTGTCTACCACAGGTAAAGCAATTCACTAGCGATCTTGGACACTGTGGTCGTACATGTCCAGGCTTCCCACAATTGTAGAAAGTCCTCGTTTCACCAGAAGTCCGTGTGAACGAGAAGTACTCAAACGTCCACAAGTCGGGCTCGCTTTGCAACCCGGATATCCAACCTCATCTTTCACTGATTCAACCCGTTGTTTCTTCTCTAATCCAGAAGCTTTAGTTGATCTCACAGTTGTTGGTAAATCCGGTGTAGATCTACCCGTTATCGCCGCCTCATATACTTGCTGCATATACTCTTGAAACTCGAATCTACTCATGGAGACACGATCATCCTCTTCAAACTCGTTCTCTTCCATAGGCAACACAACAGCGGATACTGGTCCCTGACTTGGCGCTACTGAAGGATGAGGGGGTGTACCCCTATCTCATCCCACTACAAATACTGCTCTAGTCTGAGCCATCTATAGAATATACGCCCCTAAACTTATAAGGCTATATATATGCCATATGTATCGATATATATATATATATAATACTCATTTTTACATGCATACACATCAACACATAAAAGATATCTATATATATATATATATATATATATATATATATCTACACTGTCGAGATCCTCAAATGGGTGACGACTTCTGTACATACTATCTCAAAACATTTGTACTCGCTTAAAACCAAAACCTTTTGAAAAGTCAGACCCCGTGTGGGTTCTGTTTATTCATCCACTCTACCTTTATTGAAGATAGCAAGTGCCATTGTTGTCAACCTAAGGCTCTGATACCAACTCTGTAACACCCCGAATCCGCGGGACTCGGAATGCTACATTGGGCTAGGATCTCACAATGGATCCTGACCCTAGCCTGACAACAAGTTCACTAGATCTTACAACAAGACACAAGTAGAGTAAAAACAAATACATAAAGTTGTATGATACAACAAAAGACTTTACAAACTCAAAGCCGAGTACAAAGCCATAACAACAACATCAACTCGTACAAAAGATCCCCAACCCACGCATCCTAATCTACTAAAGTCCTCGGCTGGTCACACCATCTGGCTCACTCTGTAGTCTTCCTAATTTGCAGATCAACTACAACACGGTATACACCGTTAGCTACAACAAAAGATAAGCATGATAGTAATAGCACAAACACACCACAACAACTCATACATGCAATGTCACACACATTCATTTATTATCTTTAATTATGTTATTCCCTTACTAATTCAACTTCTTTTGTAACACGAGGAGCCTTAAGAACCTCGTCCCATCCAACGTAACACAGGAGTTTTGCATGGGGGTGACCGTCACTCGTCCCCTCTGTGAGATCATCTTCAGGGCACCTCCTCCTAACCCAGCAGGCGGAGACCGGTGGTTACCGCCCGTTATAATACACTTGGGCCAAATAAATATAATGAATGGTCATCCTAGTCCGGTTTAGGTTATAAATGCACAATCATATGAACACACACAACCATCACAATCATACAATCCACAACTGCACGCTAAGTAAGTCCTATGGACTTACCTGATATACTCGTAACCTGTACCACGTCACAGCTTCCCCTTGGGGAAGTAATCAACGCTTGCAATAGCAAGGCACACACAATCACATACTGCAAAGGTTAGGAGACTCGTCTCACTAACCACAACCAACCTATATCTCAAATCTAAACCTCAG
This sequence comes from Fagopyrum esculentum, assembly GCA_033239045.1. Classification (NCBI taxonomy): domain Eukaryota; kingdom Viridiplantae; phylum Streptophyta; class Magnoliopsida; order Caryophyllales; family Polygonaceae; genus Fagopyrum; species Fagopyrum esculentum. The sequence goes on along the minus strand of BSUD01000003.1, from coordinate 85,582,877 downwards.
ATCCTCAACACATTCATAAATGCCTAAGGCATATCCTCAACATAACATCTCATCATACTCGTACACATACTAAACCTTAAAGCCATACCGATATCCATAACATCATCATGATCCTCAAATCATTCTGACACCTAGCATGCATCTAATCAGTATTCCTTAATCTCAAATTTAATCCTAATTTAATTAATTAACCTTTAATTAATTAATTAAATTTTACCAGAATAACGTTTTGCCCACAGGCCATTTCTAAAACCACCTGTCATCAGATTTCATCAAACAAACAACCCATAAACACCAGAATAATATAATGATCATAATGTAATTTCTAATTATCCATTTTGAAAAGCCTAAGGTCAATTTAGGCCAAATCGTAGTACGGAAAACGAATAAATTCATAACTTATTCGTTACTAACCCGATTGACGATCTGAAAGAAGATTCGGAATCATAACGACGCATGCTACACATGTACAACATCAAATTCACCGGAATCTGAGCGACGGAACTATCTTGGTGACATATATGCTCGACCAGGTCCTTATCTGCTCGGAAATGCAGAAACTTGGTACCGATATGAAGAGAATGAAGAGAGGAATCCAGAAACTCAAACGAAATTGAAATCGGATTAGAAACGGAGAGTAGATCTGAGTTTGAAGTTTGAGAGAAATCAGAGCTTTTACGAGGAAACGTGAAAGGAAATGAATTAATAAATGATTTTCCGCCTTTCTCGATGATTATCCTTTAACCGATCCAATGGCGGGTTGAACCCCCTTCTCCAAACTTCTCGAAATTGGAACAATAAATCTTGAATATTGTAGGGATAATTATTCCACAATTGCCTCGGAAAACGTGTATTCCTAAGCCGTCTTTCTTAGCCGTTAAGAAACGACATAACGACTCTTTTGGTCGTTTTGCCTTTCCATGTTATTTCATATCTTGGACATGTCCGATGTCCTGATCATTTATTTCAACTACATTTTTATTAATTGGAGCTCCCAAATGCTCCAAATAATACCGGAGGGTAAAAATAATTACCCGGGGGAAAAAGTGAAAATTTCACCATAAGCTCAAAATTACGCCAGGAACATGACGGTGGGACTTATACTCAACACTTACGCAATCTTCGCGAGTTATATGTCAATTGCTATCACTGGTTAAGTTAATCAACATTAATTAGAATTCGGAAATCCTAGCTATTACATTTTATAGGCGCTTTGTGAGAGACTTCAGTACCATAGCCGCCCCTCTAACTAAGATCACCAAGAAGAATATACCATTTGTGTGGGGAGAGGCCCAAGAGAGAGCTTTCGAAAAGCTCAAGTGATGTTAACCAACGCCCCGTTGCTTGTTCTCCCGGACTTCACTAGGCCATTTGGGGTGGAGTGTGATGATCCCGGTATAGGAATTGGTGGAGTACTTATGCAAGATGGCAAACCCATCGCCTTCTTTAGTGAGAAATTGAAAGGTCCAACTCTGAACTATTCTACTTATGATAAGGAGCTTTATGCATTGTTTAGAGTGCTTAGGACTTGGAAACATTATCTTTGGCCTAGAGAGTTTATATTGCATACTGATCATGAATCATTAAAACAGTTTAGGATCCAAGATAAACTTGATAGAAGACATGGTAGGTGGATGGAATTCATTGAAACATTTCCTTATGTGATTAAGTACAAGAAAGGCAAATATAATGTAGTAGCTGATGCATTTTCTAGGAGACATGTTTTGCTAACTACATTGGATGCTAGAGTTCTTGGCTTTGTTTACATTAAGGAATTGTATGCAAATGATGATGATTTTGGTGAGATTTATAAAGCTTGTGTGGAAAAAGGGGTTGTAGATAAGTTTTACTTGTTTGAGGGCTTCTTGTTTAGAGTTGATAAAGTGTGCATTCCAAAGTGCTCTCTTAGGCTATTACTTGTGGATGAATCCCATAGGGGAGGTTTGATGGGTCACTTTGGTAGAGATAAGACATATCATATGTTGCATACTCATTTTTATTGGCCACACATGCTTAGGGATGTTGAGAATTTTGTGAAACAATGCTTAGAATGCTTGAAAGCAAAGTCTAGAGTCATGCCCCATGGTTTGTATACCCCTTTACCCATTCCCGCAGCTCCTTGGGAAGACATTAGCATGGACTTTATACCTAGGACTAAGAGGGGGAGAGACTCTATTTTTGTGGTGGTCGACAGGTTCTCTAAGATGGCACACTTCCTAGATTGTCACAAAACAGATGATGCCACTAATGTTCCAAACCTCTTCTTTAAAGAAGTAGTTAGGCTACATGGAGTTCCTAGAACCATTGTTAGTGATCGGGATGTGAAATTTCTTAGTTACTTTTGGAAGACTTTATGGGGTAAGCTAGGTACTAAGTTGTTGTTCTCTACCGCTAGCCACCCTCAAACCGATGGCCAAACTGAAGTAACTAATAGGACTTTAGGGACACTTTTAAGGGCTGTAATTAAGAAGAATTTGAAAGAGTGGGAGGATGTTTTACCACATGTTGAGTTTGCATATAACAGGACCATCCATTCTTCCACTAACATGACCCCTTTTAAGTGTGCGTATGGTTTGAATCCCTTAACCCTTTTTGATCTTATGCCGTTACCTTCAAAGGAGCGAGTAGATTTCAATGCAGGTAAATAGGTTGAGTACATTAGGGGATTACATGAAGAGACGCGGCTACGCTTGGAGGAGAAAGCAGCCCGGACCGCAACTAAGGCAAACAAGGGACGGAGGAAGTTATTGTTTGAGCCCGGAGATCTCGTGTGGTTACATCTTAGGAAGAAGCGCTTCCAAGAGCTTCGAAAGTCCAAGCTATTGCCTAGGGGTACCGGTCCTTTCAAGGTGCTTCACAAAGACGGTGACAACGCTTATGTATTGGATCTTCCGGAGGACTTTGGGGTCAGTCCAACCTTCAATGTTAGAGACCTCAGTCCGTTCCCACCTATTGATGTAGAGCTTGAAGATTCGTGGATGAATCCTTCCCAAGAGGGGGGGAATGATGAGGGACCATCCTAGCTAGCATCTCCGGAGTATGAGGGAGCTATCACACGTTCCCGAGCTAAGAAGATTGAGCATGAGACCGAGGGCTTACTGATCTTATTTGCTACAAGTGTTCATAACGAGGCTTCGCTCCTAGGTAAGCAAGAGAGCAACGACGCCAAAGCACAAGACTCGGCCAGCCCCGCACATGACGCCGTTGCTCCTCAGCAAGCGTTCAGCGCCGCTCCATGCCTCTCATTGAGGAATGAGGCCTTCTAAGGCCTACTTAGTGATTGTGTGTTTTAAGTAGCCCATTGGGCTTAATTTCCAGAATTTTATTGTTGTCTTTTGTTTAAGAGCTGAAACTATTTTAAGGCTCTTTCATTGCCATTTTTAGGTAGCTTATTTTGGTGAAAAACGCTTATTTCAGATTTCATCTTCAATCAAATGAGAGTTTTGATTGAAGAGTTATTGTGAACAGATTTGGCTTAGTTGTTTCGCGTGTGTCAATTGCTCTCGGGGTCTTAGTGTTCGTGAGATTCCATAAGCATCCTCCTCGTGTTGTCGATGGTGTAAGTTGACTGTGTGGGTTGTAAGGGGTTGAGTTCGTTGAATCGTTCTTGGTGGTTCTTGATCCCAAGATCAAGGATTTCTATGTCGTTTGTATAGGGTTCATCAACGTCGGAGCTTCCCTTTAAATTCCGTACCTTTATTTCCAGTTTAGTATCTTGTCTTGGCTGTTCTTGTTGGCTTCACCTCTCTGCAGATCAAGTCGCCTTGGATCAGCTTGTTCTTCACTTCGTAGCCTCCTTCCGTCGTCTAGATCGAGCCAACGTCGGGTCATCCTCGTATCATCATCCTTCCTCTCATCCTTTTGGCTTTAGTTTAGAAGCATGCTAGGTTAGAATGTGTGGAGTTAGAGGATGATGATATTATAGATGAATGCCTTGTCAGGCTTTGAGGTTTGATTATAAATGTCAAGGTTATGGTTTACAGATGTTGTGTATGATCTCATGAGGATCTTAGAGGCTAGAAGTAAAGTCATCTAGCATTGTGTTCCGATGATAGATTGTGTTTACCTTGTGTATGCGGTGTTTATTCTGCGGGAATTTGGAGAATTGATCGATAGTTGAGGATATTGTGATACAGGTAAGTCCGTAGGACTTACTTAGTTGCATTCCTATATTGGATATATGCTTGAGTGGTGGTTGTTATATGCTTTATAGCATGTGATATTGATTATTACCGACGTATGATTGGGCCCCTTGTAACGGGCGGTGACAGCTTGCTCAGCATTCACGAGGGAAGTTGGGGGGTTCTCTAGGACTAGGTCAGTCCTGGTATACGGAGAAGGTACCAAACCATTCCTTATGGTATACGGTGTTGTACCTTGATACCACTCTAGATGGTAAAGGAAACAGAGGCAAGAATGATATACTTCTTGTGTCACAACCATAAATATGGTTCTGAGTGTATAATGTTATAATGATATTAAAATGGGAAATGTGTGATAGCATGCTTAGTGTTTATTGTATTTTTGTTGTGTGTATGGGCTTATGCATGATCTTATATACGAATTGTTGGCTAACGGTTTATACCATGTTGTAGATGCTTTGCAAAATAGGAGGACTGCAGAGTGATCTGGCATGAGTGATTAGCCGAGGGCTTCCGTACCTGTAGGATGGGTTTTGGGGTTGTGCATGTATGGATCTATGTCTTGTACAATTTTGATACTCGGCTGTGGGGTTTTGTATGTATTACAATATTTGATATTTCAGCTTTATAAACGTTTGTTTTATATTTATTTGTGCCTTGTTGCAAGATCGGTGAACTTGTTGTCAGGCTAGGGTCAGGACCCTTTGTGAGGTCCTAGCGCTTGATTTGGATGATGAAAACAAATTCAAATATGTGTCATTTTCTTTTGGACAATCAATCAAAGGGTATACGGTAATGAGAAAGGTATTGTCTAAACTTTATTATTCGAATATAATTCTGGTAGTGTGAATTATATTTGAAAAATAAAGTGTCTGGTATTATCTTCTTTCTGGTATGCATTAGAGTTATGTTTCTGGTATTCTGAATTATATTTGAATGATAAAGTTTCTAGTAATAGCCTTTTTCTGGTATGCATTAGAGTTATGTTCATGCTCATTTTTGGTTTGTGTACATGCTCAAATTTTGGTATTGTTTGATAAACGTGTTTCTGGTATAATCATTTCTGGCTTGTGTATGTGCTCAACTTCTAGTATTGTAAATTATATTTGAATGATAAAGTTTCTGGTATTATCCTTATCTGGTATGCATTTGTGGTGAGTTTCTGGTATTGCGCAGTATTTATAAATTTTTTGGTATCTAGCATTGTGCAGTTTCAATATTCTGGTATCTTGGTGTTTCTGGTATACGCAATATTAATTGAATGTGTGATTGTTGTTGTTTAAGGTTATTTTAGTGGACGGAACATTTTTGAAAGGACGATATGGATGGGTGTTATTGCTTGCAACAATGGTTACATTGCAAGACGCAAACCAACAAATATACCTGATTGCATTTTGCTATTGTTGACCGTGCATGTGACGACTCTTGGGATTTCTTCTTCTTGAACATACACAAGTTTGCCCGTGACACCAAGAAACAGTTGTTTGTATCTGATAGACACATGTTAATAAAGAACGGTATAGCTAAGCACTACACAAAAGCATCGCTCGGATTTTGCATGTACCACTTAAAAGGTAACATCAAAATAAATTCAACCAAAACTATAGTTCAACAAATGTTCTTGGATGCATCTAAGTGCTAAAAAAGGTTAAGTGCCTAGAATTGTTCAAATATATAAAGATGGTATGTTTATACTGCCTATTATTCACGTATATAGTTTTTCAAGTATGTAATCATGTTATGTTTCTAGTGTTGCGTATGTGGTGGGTTTTTGGTATGAAGGCGTGCTCTGTTTGTGGTATTATGCCTTATCTTTCATTAATCATGACTCTAGTATGAATTTTTCTAGTATGAACACATGTTATGTTTCTGGTATGAATTTTCAGTTCATTTTTTTTATGAAGGATCATCTGAGCTAACTCCATCTTCACCACCTCAAGGGACTCTAACAAGAGCACAAGCTAAACGTCAAGCTGATATGGATGATCTTTTCCTAAACATGGTCCATGAAACTCAATCAAGTCCACCTTCATCAAGTCTAAGGATCATCTTGTGGATCAGCCACGAGCACATCCCATCCAAGATGATTAATGGAGCTTAAATTGTATTTCTAGTTGCTAGGTAGGCCTTGGGATGCATTTCAAAGGACAGACGGAGGCCTTGAAATCAGATACAAGGGGTTTCACATGTGTGCATGTGCATGGCTGGAACATTCATTTAAGTATGTGGACGTGAGATACTGAATTGGAGAGTTTAATTAGGCCCAATTGTGTTCTATGTTTGATGGGCTTTATTTAACTCTCTTTAAATGTAATTATTGTAATTAGTTTCTTTTTTCTATTTTAGAAGAAAAGGCCTAGGATGTATATAAAGCCTTTTCTCTCTTCTTTTGTAGTTAGACAAGTTTTATAAAAGTTTTGCTGAGAGCATTTCAGAATTGAATCCAAGAGAATTCAATCATTCTTGTCTCGTGAGTTTGTGTGTGTGATCTAGCTTTCTCGTTCTTGTGTATGTCAATCTCCTTCGGGATTGGTGTTGCAAGTCGAACAAGGCACCCTCTTCGTGCTCTCGATTCTCATATCGATTGTGTGGAGTTGTAAGAAGCGGGGTCGAGTCGCCACTGGTTTGGTTCTTGGATCTTGAATCCAAGGATTCTATCATTGTTCCTTTCGGTTCTTCTTGTCCCTTTTTGTTTTCTCGTTTTCATTACTGTCCATATTTGTTAATCTCGTGTGCTCTTCATTCTTCAGAACAGGTTGTTCGTCTAGATCCGTTCTTCGCGGCTAATCCCCGCATCATTTTTAGTATCATACGTGATTCGTTTTTGGTATTGAGCATTATCATTGATTAACCATGATTTTGGTATTAATTTTTTTCTAGTATGCATACCTGTTATGTTTCTGGTATGAATTTTTTGGTATGGTATATAACTTCATGTTTACTTGAAAATGGTGTGTAGGAGAAGGAAGTAGTTGCGGAGTTGTTGAACGAAATTGGATTTGCTGCATGGTCCCGAGTTTTTTGTCCCACCAAACGTTACAACATTATAACAAACAACAATGCAAAATGTATTAATAATGTACTGCGTGATGAAAGGGACTATCCGGGGCTTGCCTTAATTGATAGTATCAGACAGATGATGAGTAGATGGTTTGCAACGTGAAAGAAAAATGCCGCGTCAAGTAAAGATTTTTGACAACATCAAATGTCGAAGTTCTAATACAAACTAAATATATGGAGACGTCAAAGTATGGATGCTACATTCTTGATGCAAAAAGGCTATTGTTTGACGTACAATGGAACCAGGAAAAGGAAGTTGTTTGTTTAGTGGATAGGAGTTACACTTGCAAGGAGTTCGATATTGAGGAGATATCATGTGTTCATGCGATAGCTGCATCAAAGATGAAGAAATTGAATCCGGCTTCTTTGGTAAGCGCTTATTACAACATTGACTATTGGAAAACGGCATATGCGGAGACAATATACCCAACACTTGACGATGATGATTTAAATATTCCAAGTTGCACTGCAACTATTGATTGCAACCCTCCTACAAAGCGGAAGAGAACTGGAAGATTGCCTAAAGCTAAGATACGCGGCTCAAGTGAAGGGAAGAAGAAGAAATGAAGTTGTTGTTGCATTGTAGGCCATAACAAAAAAAACTTGCCGAAATCAACCACTTCTAAAGGCATGCAAACACATACCAAAATACAGATGATGATTTTTGTGTTAATTTGAGATTGTACAAAATAGTTTTTATATTAGTATATTTGTTTTTAGGGTAAAAATCCTCATACCATAAGCATAACAACAAAATAATACCAAAATGACATATATCCTTACAAGCTAGGCTCAGGACCCTTTGTTTAGTGGATAGGAGTTACACTTGCAATGGACTTACATGTTTTCAACTTTATTAGCAATGACATGATATGACACCTTTATGTGATTAGTTCTTCGTGTATAGAATGAACAAGTGTGCCCTTTGGTATACTTTCTTAGTGTAAATACTTTCGATTTCTGTATTTTGGAGAACCGCGTGCACCACTTTCAATCTTTATCTAGAATCGAGCAAGAACAACAAGCTTAATAGACTTTGTTATTTTGTATTGTGTACATTCAGCAACAACATGCAAACACAATGCATTTTTCACTCTGGTTTTATCCTTGAACTTTTGACCAATTTCAAGTTCCCATTTAGTTGCTTCAGCTTCAACATGAGTGATTGCATAACTATCTATTGTTTCCATTTCATGTACAATAGGAGCGGCAACAATTGTAGTACATGGACGATATTCATTAACTTCTTCAACTTCTAGTAAAATATTTTTAGACTTTAATCTCATACACATTGGAACACTCCAGCATGCTTGAGTCGATCGATTATTTTCGACAAAATCCTCTAAATATTTTACCGTCTCAATATCAAACGGTTGCAATGCTTCATTTATGGTATTCTTGTACGTACGTTCCACATCGTGCACCGTAAAAGTTCCACATCGTGTCATCTACTTGAAAAAGTTTTGCAATCAACATCCGTATTTTTGGTAGGCTAACGGGATCTCTCACATTAATGGGTTTGCTCGTTGCCGTATCCCCCATATATCTCCAGACATTTTCCACAAATTTCCATTCTCCTCCACAATAAACGACGATTTGAATAGGAGACATGCCTAACAAGTATTGTAAATACCAGAAAAAACTACCGTAAGTTTATTAGAAATTAGAACAACACCACAAACAAAGCATGTTATATACCAGAAATGTGTAACGCCCAGAAATTTTATTCCGGTTAGTGAGTGGTTTAGCGGCCTTCCCGCAGGTGCGACTCAATCTTTTCCGCAGGCACGGTGTGCTGAGTAACAGGATTTTAATCCCGACTCCCTTTCGACCTTCCGTTCCCCTCTTTTAGCGTGTGACTTCTCGTTCCGTTGTCTAATGAGGACCTATGGGCTGCTTGACCCCTTGTTTTCCTAAGGGAGCAACCCCTTTCTCTCTTTCCCCTCCTCATTCACGTGATTCCTTCTCCTCTAGTTACTCTCCTTTTCCCTCTCTTGCTCCATCTTCTTCATTTGATCTTCCATGGCTCTTCCACCTTTGTTTGTGTAAGATGCTCCTCCTGGATACAAAATGGAGACTAAGGGTCCGAGTTGTTGTAGGTAATCTCTTCCCCTCCTTCATCTTCTTCTTCTTCCTTGATACGGAGATTAGCCGCGAAGAACGGATCTAGACGAACAACCTCTTCTGAAGAATGAAGAATACATGAAATTAACAAACATGGACAGCAATGAAAACGAGAAAAAAAAAAAGGGGGGGGCAAGAAGAACCGAAAGGAACAATGATAGAACCCTTGGATTCGAGATCCAAGAACCAAACTAGTGACGATTCGACCCCCGCTTCTTACAACTCCACACAATCGATCTAATAATTGAGAGCACGAAGAGGATGCCTTGTTCGACTTGCAACACCAATCCCGAAGGAGATTGACATACACAAGAACGAGAAAGCTAGATCACACACACAAACTCACGAGAAAAGAATGATTGAATTCTCTTGGATTCAATTCTGAAATTCTCTCAGCAAAAATTGTATAAAACTTGTCTGACTACAAAAGACGAGAGAAAAGACTTTATATACATCCTAGGCCTTTTCTTCTATAACAGAAAAAAAGAAACAAATTACAATAATTACATTGAGAGAGAGTTAAATAAAGCCCATCAAACATAGAACACAATTCGGCCTAATTAAACTCTCCTATTCAGCCTCTCACGTCCACATACTTAAATGAATGTTCCAGCCATGCACATGCACACACCTGAAGCCCCTTGTATTTGATATCAAGGCCTCCGTATGTCCTTTGAATTGCGTCCCAAGGCCTGCCCAACAACTAGAAATACAATTTAAGCTCCATTAATCATCTTGGTTGGGATGTGTTAGTGGCTGGTCCACAAGATGGTCCTTAGACTTGATGAAGGTGGACTTGGTTGAGCTTCATGGACCACGTTTAGGAAAAGAGCATCCATCTCAGGTTGGCGTTTAGCTAGCTCTCTTGTTAGAGTCCCTTGAGGTGGTGAAGATGGAGTTAGATCAAATGATCCTTCATCATTCTCCCCTTATTTGGAAGAATTCAACCTCGAATTGCCTTGATCATCATCCATGGACGCAAAAGGACATAGATCCCTCACATTGAATGTGGGATCACAAGCATAATCATCCGGCAAGTCAAGCACATAGGCATTGTCACCCACCTTGTGTAACACCTTGAAAGGACCATTTCCTCTTGGGGAGAGCTTAGATTTCCGAAGCTGTTGAAACCTCTCCTTCCTCAAATGTAGCCATACAAGGTCGTCGGGTTAAAATATAATCTTCTTGCGTCCTTGATTCGTCTTTTCTGTGTTGTATTTTCCTTTCTCCTCGAGCTTGATCCTTGTCCTACTATGTAGATCCTTGATGTGTTCAACCTGCGTTTTAGCATTTAAATCCACTCGCTCCTTCTTAGGTAACGGTGTAAGATCAAAAGGGGTTAGTGGATTAAAACCATAAACACATTCAAAGGGAGAGATGAAAGTAGATGACTGGACGACTCTATTGTAGGCAAACTCAACATGTGGCAAGACATCTTCCCATTCTTTCAATTTCTTCTTGATGACAGCCCTTAGAACTGTTGTTAGGGTCCTATTAGTTACTTCCGTTTGCCCATCAGTATGGGGGTGGCTTGATGTAGAAAATAACAACTTTGTTCCTATTTTTTCCCAAAGAGTTTTCCAAAAGTAACTCAAGAACTTAACATCCCTATTACTCACTATTGTCCTTGGAATACCATGTAACCTAACTACTTCCCGAAAGAAAAAATTAGCTACATTGGCTGCATCATCAGTTTTGTGACAAGCAATAAAGTGAGCCATCTTAGAGAATTCTACAACCACAAATATCGAATCCCTACCTCTTCTAGTCCTAGGCAATCCCACTATGAAATACATGCTAATGTCTTCCCAAGGGGTTGTGGGATTGGAAAAGGTGTATACAATCCATGAGGCTTCACTTTCGATTTAGCTCTAAGGCACTCTAAACACCTTTTAAGCACATTTTCAACATCCCTAAGCATATGTGGCCGATAAAAATGTGAGTGCAGCATAGCATAAGTTTTATCCCTCTCAAAATGACCCATTAAACCTCCTTTATGGGCTTCTTCCACTAACAGCAAACGAAGGGAACACCTAGGTATGCACACCTTATCTACTCGAAATAGAAATCCCTTAAACAAATAGAATTTATCAAGGAACCTTTTTGCACACAAAGCTTATATGTTTCTCCAAAGTCAAGATCAGATTCATAGAGCTCCTTAATGTAAGCAAATCCTAACACCCTAGCATCCAATGTAGTTAGCAATGTATGCCTCCTAGAAAGAGCATCCACAACTACATTGCCTTTTTCCTTTTTATACTGGATAACATAGGGAAAAGTCTCAATAAATTCCATCCATCTACCATGCCTCCTATCTAGTTTATCTTGACTCCGAAAATGTTTCAAAGATTCATGATCAGAATGCAAAATAAACTCTCTAGGCCACAAGTAGTGTTGCCATGTCTTAAGTACTCTAAATAATGCATACAACTCTTTATCATATGTAGAGTAGTTAAGACATGCTCCTTTAAGCTTTTCACTAAAAAAGGCAATAGGCTTACCTTCTTGCATAAGCGCACCTCCTATGCCAATTCCCGATGCATCACACTCCACTTCGAAAGGCCTAGTGAAGTCCGGGAGGGCTAGTAAAGGTGCCTCGGTGAGGACCAACTTCAGCTTGTTGAAAGCACGTTCTTGAGTTGCTTCCCACACAAATGGTGCATGTTTCTATCAAATCTCCGTCAAGGGTGCAACAGTGGTACTGAAGTCTCTCACAAAGCACCTATAGGAACTTGCAAGCCCATGGAAACTTCTTACATGGCTAATGGATGTAGGTGTTGGCCAATCTCGAATAGCTCTAATCATCTCCTCATCCACTTGTAGACCTTGTGCAGTCACTACAAAACAAAGAAATATAACTTCATTAGTGCAAAAGCTACATTTCTTCAGGTTGGCATACAAGTGTTCAGCCCTAAGGGTAGAAACAACTTCCCTTAGATGTTCTCCATGCTCCTCTAGGGACCTGCTATAGATTAAGATATCATCAAAATACACTACAACAAATCTCCCTATGAATTGTCTTAAAACATGATTTATTAAACGCATAAAAGTAGATGGAGCATTGGTTAACCCAAATGGCATAACAAGCCGTTCGTACAACCCAAATTTAGTCTTGAAGGCTGATACGGTATTAGTCCGTGGATTAGTCGATCTAGGTATAATGATCCCGAATCCGGCTGAATGAGGCGAATCCAGATGCGGAATGAAACGTGGAGAGTGAATGGACGCAGGAAGATGTAGAGAAGAACCAAAGAGAGTCAACGAAAGGAACCAAGGCTGAAGAGCCAAGACCCTGCTTCGTGAATGCCCTAGACCCGTCTCCAATACAACTTTACACTAGCTCCGGCTGGACTAGCACAAAGAGGGACTCGTGAAGGCTCGAAGCACCAATCCGAAGGCGGTTGACACGAACAAGCTCAGCCAAGCAAACAACGACAATGCCAACCAAAAACTCTCTTGTTCTTTGATTGATTTTGTGAATGATTACAAACGATAATTCTTAGCAAAATAAAATGTACCCTATTCAGCAGCTAAAGAGACTATATATAGACTCTTTTATCTAGACAAACTAAAGAAAAGAAAACTAAAACATTGGTGGAAGGTGGTAACAAGAGAGCTTCCACAAATATAGCTAACAACTTAACAAACAACTAATCATCATCAAAATAGGCTGACTTATTCAAAACAGATCCTTGGAGTGAGTTGGACGGTTTTTAAGAGCCAAATGGATGATCCGAATGGGCTGACTTGTTCAACAGATCCATGAGTGATTTGGACGGTTTTTTAAGAGCCCAAATGGATGATCCGACTGAGGGAAATGGTTACTCGTTTTATGCTGCCTGGGACGTGAGCAACGACGAGCTTTCCAGCCACTCTGGACTTGATGGCATCATGCTTGTTGTCCCCTTTCCTATGCTTGCTTGCTCATCCATCTTCCCCACCTTTTCCTTGTCTTGTTTGCTTGATTTATTGGCCGGCCTGGCTACATGATCCAGCTCTTGTTGTTCCAACGTCTGCATGGTCTCTTCCCTTTGCTTGCTTGCTCCTGCATTCACCAAGAGATTAACACATGATATATGGAAGTTAAATGGTTGACGCATGGTGTCAAGCAATAGCACTTCCCTTGACGTAACTTCTTGGATCTCCTTAGCTCTTGCCCTAGTAATGGGCCTTTGATATCTTCCATGTGATGGTCCTACATCATCCACTCCTTCTTGGAAAGAATTCGACCCCGAATTTGCATCTTGTTCCGACTCTCCTTCATAGGGGCTCAAATCTCCTACGTTAAAAGTGGTACTAACTCCATACTCTTCCGGTAAGTCCAACACATATGCGTTATCGTTAATCCGGTGTAAGACTTTGAATGGTCCATCACCCCGTGGGGCTAGCTTGGAATGGCGTTTTGCTGGAAACCGCTCTTTCCTTAGATGTAGCCAAACTAGGTCGCCGGGCTGGAATACCATCTTCCGACGTCCCTTGTTATTCCTAGCTGCAATTTCAACGCCCTTCTTATCAAGTGTAGCCTTGGTCTTGGCATGAAGTTCCTTAATGTAGTCCGCTTGTTCCAAAGCATCAAAAGCTACTCGATCCTTTCGAGGAATCGGTAATAAGTCCAAAGGAGTTAAAGGGTTAAATCCATAAACACATTTGAAAGGGGATAACAAAGTGGAAGAATGCATGGTGCGATTATAAGCAAACTCGATATGTGGTAACATGTCTTCCCATTCTTTTAAGTTATCTTTCAACATGGTTCTAAGGAGGGTCGTTAGGGTCCTATTGGTGACTTCCGTTTGCCCATCTGTTTGGGGATGACTAGAGGTCGAGAATAGTAATCTAGTGCCTATTTTTCCCCAAAGCGTTTTCCAAAAGAAACTCAAAAACTTGACATCCCTATCACTAACAATGGTTTTAGGTATTCCATGCAATCTCACTATTTCCTTATAGAAAAGGTTAGCGACATTATATGCATCATCCGTTTTATGACATGGAATAAAATGTGCCATTTTAGAGAATCTATCTACCACCACAAAAATGGAATATCTTCCTTTCTTAGTCCTAGGTAGTCCAACAATGAAATCCATACTTATATCTTCCCAAGGGTCATTAGGCGTCGGTAAGGGTGTATACAGCCCGTGGGGTTGTACCCTAGCTTTGACCTTAAGACATTCAATGCACCTCTTAAGCATGTGTTCTACATCCCTTAACATATGAGGCCAATAAAAGTGAGTTTGCAACATGTGATAAGTTTTGTCCCTCCCAAAATGCCCCATTAAACCTCCTTTATGGGCTTCTTCCACTAATAAGATCCAAAGGGAACATCTAGGTATGCAAATTTTATCCACTTTAAACAAGAAACCTTCAAACACAAAATACTTATCATAAGAGCCTTGAGTAGTGCATCTATGAAATATCTTCCCAAATTCAGCATCATCCATATATAATTCTTTAATGTAAGTAAAACCTAACATCCTAGAATCCAAGGTGGTGATTAAGGTGTATCTCCTACATGAAGCATCCGCTACGACATTATCCTTTCCCTTCTTATACTTGATAATATAAGGAAAGGTTTCAATGAACTCCATCCACCTACCATGTCGCCTATCTAGCTTATCTTGGCTCCTAAAGTGTCTAAGTGAATAATGATCGGTTTTCAAAACAAACTCTTGGGGCCAAAGGTAATGTTGCCATGTTTTGAGTACTCTAAACAAGGCATACAATTCCTTATCATACGTGGAATAGTTTAAGCATGCACCCTTCAATTTTTCACTAAAGAAAGCTAGAGGCTTACCTTCTTGCATAAGGACGCCGCCAATACGAATGCCGGACACGTCGCATTCAACCTCAAAGGGTTTAGTGAAGTCCGGTAGAGCGAGTAGTGGTGCGTGGATGAGACGTTTCTTGAGTTCGTCAAATGCTCTTTGCTGAGGTTCATTCCACTCAAAAGGAACCTTCTTTTTGGTCAAGGCCGTGAGTGGTGCTGCAATGGTACTCAAATCCCTCACAAATCTTCTAGAGAATGTAGCTAGGCCATGGAAACTCCTCACGTCACCAACGGACCTAGGAATGGGCCATTTATTGATTGCCTTAACCTTATCCTCATCCACTTGCAAACCATTGGCACTTACTACAAAACCAAGGAAAATCACTAGGTTAGTATAGAAATCACATTTTTTAATATTAGCATACAAGTATTTTATACGCAATGTAGCAAGCACATCTCTCAAATGATTTTCATGCTCCTTTAAAGTCTTACTATAGATAAGATAGTCATCAAAGTAGACTACAACAAATAAACCAATATAAGGTCTCAAAATATGATTCATTAATCTCGTGAAGGTACTAGGAGCATTAGTTAAACCAAAAGGTATTACTAGCCACTCATAGAGACCAAATTTGGTTTTAAAAGTTGTTTTCCATTCGTCCCCTTCCCTCATTCTAATTTGATGGTAGCCACTCCTAAGGTCAATTTTAGTGAAGATTGTAGCTCCATGTAACTCATCAAGCATGTCATCTAGACGGGGAATCGGGTGTCTATACTTGATAGTAATGTTATTGATTGCTCTAGAATCAATACACATTCTCCAAGTATTATCCTTCTTGGGTACTGGCAGAACGGGAACGGCACAAGGACTAAGGCTTTCCCGAATATACCCTTTATCTAGCAAATCTTGAACTTGGTTCTGAATTTCCTGGGCTTCCATAGGGTTCATCCTATAGACGGGTCTATTGGGAAGAGTGGCTCCGGGTATTAAATCTATTTGGTGTTCAATACCCCTAATGGGCGGCAAGCCAGCTGGAACTTCCTCAGGAAAAATGTCCTTAAACTCCTCTAACAGCCCCTGGATAGAACTAGGAAGTGGAATCTTAGAGTCATGAGGCACCGTCACTAGAGATTTACACAAACTCATCATTAGCACATCCATAGAAGCATAGTTAGTGACATATTCATTCCTAGACTCAAGATAGCTACTTGTTGGTTGTACTAACAGTGTTTGATGGGTTTTGTTCTCCTTACTCTTAGGCCATGTCATTTTAGGCTTTTGAGGGGTTCCTTGCTCTACCCTCTTGTTCTCATAATACTCGGCTATTTGTAAAGGTGTCATAGGTTTAAGTGTTAAAGTTTTACCTTTATACTCAAAGCTATATTTATTAGAAAACCCATCATGTACAACTTTCCTATCATATTGCATGGACGACCAAGCAACAAGTGACAAGCATTCATAGGCACAACATCACATGTAATAATATCCTCATATGATCCTAATGTTATATTGACCTTAGTTTGCTTATTGACCTTAAGTTCTTCACACTCATTCATCCAATGTAGTTTATATGGCCTAGGGTGATAAAATGTAAGAAGTTGTAATTTGTTTACCATTTCGGTGCTAGCTATGTTGCAACAACTTCCCCCATCAATTATCACATTACACGCTTTTCCTTTAATACTACACCTAGTATGAAACAGATTTTCACGTTGGTTATCCTCACAAGGTGCTAGTTGGACATGCAAAGTTCTCCTAGCTATCAAAGATTCACCTTGTTCATACTCAATTCAATCATCATTCTCATTTTGCTCATGGTCATCTATTAATGCATTTTCATCATCCAATTCCACATCATCCTTACTCTCATATTGTCCTAGATGATTTATGATCAAAGTGCATCTATGAGGACATTCCCTACTCATGTGTCCTCTACCTTGGCATTTCAAACACACAATGTCCCTAGTTCTAGAGTTAGAGGTAGGAGTAATCCCTCGATGACCACTTGAAGGCTCATTCAAGGATCGTGGTGTAGTGGACGGTGTAGAAGACCTTCATTGGCCTTCTTGGCTCATAGGTGCCGACTTTCTCTCTTCCTTCTGGCCTCCTTGATCCCTGTTGTGGATAGGCAGCCGGCTTCCTTGTGATTTCCAAGCGTTGGGCGTCCCATGAGGCTGCTTGTGTTCCCGGTTTCGCACCTTAGTCTTCCTTTCCACCTTGATGGCCAAGTGTAGTAATTGCTCCATGGTGTTGTATGGATACATATCAACTTCATTAGCCAAATTAGAGTTAAGAATACGAAGATACCTAGCCATAGTATTTTCCTCATCCTCTAGAACGTTGGCCTTCACCATAGCAACTTGCATATTGGTATAGGCTTCCTCAGCGCTAAGAGAGCCTTGTCTCAAATTTTCCAGCCGTTGTCGAAGCTCTCGGGTATAGTGAGGTGGGACGAACCGAGACCTCATTAGTGCCTTCATATGCTCCCATGTGGTGATTTGAGGATCCAATGTTCGCACTCTTTCTTTGACTACGTGATCCCACAATACCAAGGCATAGCCTTGGAACTCGAGAGCGGCTAGTTGAACCTTCCTAGGCTCGTTGAAGTTATGACACAACCAGATCTGCTCGACTTTAGTTTCCCACTCCGTGTAGACGTCGGGATCACACTTTTCTTCAAAGACGGGAATTTTGATTTTGACTTTGCCGAGACCGTCTTGCTCTTGATAGGGACGTAGATTATCACGTTCTCGTCCTTGCCTTGGTTGTTGGAATGGTCGATTGTAATCTTCCCA
Organism: Fagopyrum esculentum; assembly: GCA_033239045.1. Lineage (NCBI taxonomy): Eukaryota > Viridiplantae > Streptophyta > Magnoliopsida > Caryophyllales > Polygonaceae > Fagopyrum > Fagopyrum esculentum. Next base: position 85,564,994 of record BSUD01000003.1, on the reverse strand, counting down.
AGTATGATCCTCAAAAGGAGCTTCATTCCGTCGCTGAAAGTTATCAACAAATGGTGGCATGTTAGAAGCATTAGGGAGGACATTGGACTGTAAATTACCTTGATCCGGATGATCCGGCTTTCTAGTAACGTGTGAGGGACCACCAAACTCATAGTTGGTTCTCAAAGGTGGTGTTCGTGCTTCCATAGACTCCACTCGTTTGGATAGGTTAGCTACAGAATCGGACAATTGTTTCAATAGATTGAGCATCTCTGGCGTGACGGTCTCGCTGCTAGACTTGCTGGGGCTTCGGGACCTAGACATGCTCAAGTAACAAACAAAGAACCGGTTAGGTTAGAAAAAAACGATCTCACGTGTGTATCGCTCACTCTCTCGTTGGTATTGCCTAGCTGGTGGCTCGAGTTGTAAGGATCCAACACCTTAAGATCACGATTTTCGAACCTTCTTAGCAACCCTTTGGAACTAGAACTGCCGAAATTGATGACCGTTGGGTTGGTGTAGGTACGGTGGTTTGTGATTAGAATGACGTAGGAGTTGTTTGAAGGAGTTCTCACAAAGAGGGGACTTTTCCTTGTGCTTGATGGTCAATTAATAGAAGGCCAGCCGTTTTTGTGTTGTTCTTTTTTTTTTTTTGAAAGATCTCTTAGACTTTGTCAAAGATTTGTAGGAGAGAAGGTAACCAAAATTGATTGCAATGAGATTTGTGGGAGAGAAGGTTACCAAAACTGATTGCATGTTCGATCTCGATCTCTTTTTTTTGTGTGTTTACCTCTCCTCAAGATGTTGTCCGGCCCTAAGAAACCCTTGGCTTTTGATTTTGCACACTTCAAGCACAAGTTAAACCTCAATTGGTTAGGCAATAAGGTTAACAAAGAAGAAAGGAGTGATCAATTGTACCAACTGAGCTCTGATACCAACTGATACGGTATTAGTCCGTGGATTAGTCGATCTAGGTACAATGATCCCGAATCTGGCTGAATGAGGCGAATCCAGATGCGGAATGAAACGTGGAGAGTGAATGGACGCAGGAAGATGTAGAGAAGAACCAAAGAGAGTCAACGAAAGGAACCAAGGCTGAAGAGCCAAGACCCCGCTTTGTGAATGCCCTAGACCCGTCTCCAATACAACTTTACACTAGCTCCAGCTGGACTAGCACAAAGAGGGACTCGTGAAGGCTCGAAGCACCAATCCGAAGGCGGTTGACACGAACAAGCTCAGCCAAGCAAACAACGACAATGCCAACCGAAAACTCTCTTGTTCTTTGATTGATTTTGTGAATGATTACAAACGATAATTCTTAGCAAAATAAAATGTACCCTATTCAGCAACTAAAGAGACTATATATAGACTCTTTTATCTAGACAAACTAAAGAAAAGAAAACTAAAACATTGGTGAAAGGTGGTAACAAGAGAGCTTCCACAAATGTAGCTAACAACTTAACAAACAACTAATCAGCATCAAAATAGGCTGACTTATTCAAAACAGATCCTTGGAGTGAGTTGGACGGTTTTTAAGAGCCAAATGGATGATCCGAATGGGCTGACTTGTTCAACAGATCCATGAGTGATTTGGACGGTTTTTTAAGAGCCCAAATGGATGATCCGGCTGAGGGAAATGGTTACTCGTTTTGGGCTGCCTGGGACGTTAGCAACGACGAGCTTGCCAGCCACTCCGGACTTGATGGCATCATGCTTGTTGTCCCCTTTCCTATGCTTGCTTCCTCATCCATCTTCCCCACCTTATCCTTGTCTTGTTTGCTTGATTTATTGGCCGGCGTGGCTATATGATCCATCTCTTGTTGTTCCAACGTCTGCATGGTCTCTTCCCTTTGCTTGCTTGCTCCTGCATTCACCAAGAGATTAATACATGATGTATGGAAGTTAAATGGTTCACGCATGGTGCCAAGCAATAGCACTTCCCTTGACGTAACTTCTTGGATCTCCTTAGCTCTTGCCCTAGTAATGGGCCCTTGATATCTTCCATGTGATGGTCCTACATCAAAGGTTGTCTTCCACTCGTCCCCCTCCTTCATTCGGATCTGATGGTAGTCACTCCGAAGGTCTATCTTGCTGAATGTAGTAGCGCCATGGAGCTCATCAAGCATGTCATCGAGGCGGGGGATAGGGTGGAGGTACTTAATGGTTATGTTGTTGATAGCCCTACAATCAACACACATCCTCTAAGTGATGTCCTTATTAGGCACTAATAGGAAAGGAACGGCGCAAGGCCTAAGGCTTTCTCTTACATATCCCTTATCTAGGAGGTCTTAGACTTGGGTTTGGATCTCTTGACTCTCCTTAGAGTTCATCCTATAGGCTGGTTTGTTAGGAAGTGTAGCTCCGGGGATAAGGTCAATCTGATGCTCTATGCCTCTCAAAGGTGGAAGGCCATGAGGTATCCCTTCCGGAAACACATCCTTAAACTCCTCTAGGATAGCTGTAATGGTAGGGGGTAAGATAGCCTTTGTTTCTTCACTCACTAAGGTTATCTCCTTACACAACCTCATCAAGATGGTATCTAAGGGTAGGTACTCACTTTGGAACTCAAGTTTAGAAGCTAACAAGGCCATAGGAGTCTGATTTGTGGGCGTGACCAAGAGAGTACTAGGTTGTTGGCTAGGGGATGTGTCTATGGCAGATTCTTGGTGCCTCGATGACTTGCTCCCCTTCTTAGCTTGTCCTTGCTCTTGTTCACTCGCCTTCTTCTTCTCAAATGCCTCCGCAATCTGCAAGGGAGTCATAGGTTTTAGAGTAACGTTTTTTTCATTAAAAGTAAATGAATACCTATTAGTAAAACCATCATGAATAACTCTCCTATCATATTACCAAGGACGGCCTAATAACACATGACAAGCTTGCATAGGCACAACATCACATAAAACAGTATCCTCATAGTGTCCTAGAGTGAAAGTGATCTTAGCTTGCCTATTAACCTTCAATTCACCACAATCATTCATCCAATGCAGCTTATATGGTCTAGGGTGACAAAATGTAGGAATTTGCAACTTAGAGATTAATTCAGTACTAGCAATGTTGCAACAACTACCTCCATCAATGATAACATTACACACATTTCCCTTAATCAAACATCTAGTATGAAACAAGTTCTCTCTTTGGTTATCCTCACAAAGGGCAGGTTGTGCACTCAAAGTTCTCCTAGCTATCAAGGAATTATCATGCTCAAGATTTTCATCACACACCATGTTATTAGGATCATTTCCTGCATTTTCAAGCTCATTAGGTTCATTTTGAGAATCAAGATCACAAAGCACGTAGTTATTAGCTAGAAATGAGCTAGGATGGTCAAATAACACTCTTTTAGCTAGTAAACAATCACCCTGCTCATATTCAATCCCATCATCATCCAAATCATCATGATCATGCATATTCGGCTCAAAATCTTCATTATCATGCTCATGCTCAAATTCGGACTCATATTGTCCTAAATGGTTGATTAACAACGTTTTCTTGTTAGGGCAGTCTTTCATCATGTGTCCTTACCTTGACACTTAAAACACACTATATCTCTAGCTCTAGATGAAGGGTTAGAATTACTCTCTTATGTTCCCTTAGGAAAGGTAGCCGTGGGCTTAGGAGGTGCTGTATAAGGTGCTTTACGCATCCATTCCGGTCCATTAAGCATCCATTCCAGTCTCTATTCCTCATTCTCCCCATCGTCCTCCTCTTCCTGGTCATAAACTGGATTCTGAAATTGGTGAGGATAGTTTGGCATGTTATCATAAATTGGATTCTGAAACTGGTGAGGATAGTTAAGCATATTGTCATTAATAATTGGAGAAGAAGGGATAGAAATATGCCCCTCAAAAGCAAGGTTTTCCCAACCAGGTTGAGAAACAATGTTGCCTAAACCCTGGGTATGCCTAAAAGGCTGCGGAACATTCGAATTCCTCGCTACATGGAACGCAGCTTGCTGACTTTGAAGGGGAACTCGACCTTGTCCTTGGTTTTGCGCCCTCGAGTTGTCTCCTATCTCCAAGTTACCTCCTAGTGGTCGAGAATCCGAGGTCACCCTAGAGGTCTCCAAGGTAGATATCCTTGTAGTTAGCCCATCAATGCTATCTTTCAAGCTCTTGATGAGACTGGACAACTCCGGTGTGATAGGCTCAGGGCTCTTTGAACCTGCGGGAGTCCCTGACATGATGCAAAACACTTTACAACGGCAAACACGTTAGGTTAGTATAAACAAAATACCTCGCAAGTGTATCACTCTGAAAATAAGGTTCTCTCACTCTCTAGTGGTGTGATACAAGCTTGTTGATGGCTCGTCTTGTATTAATCAAAAACCTCACGTGAGTTCGATGCCTAGTCAAACTAAAGCTTTTAGATAGAAACAAGATTCAATTTTAGTCACTTCAAAAAAAATGTGTTTGACTCAACAAAATAGAAGGAAAGATTCAAACGGAAAGGACAATTGCACGAATGTGATATGCAACTAAATGACTCAAAATTTAGAACTCAAGATAAGCTTTGAAAGAACTTACTCATAAGACCCAAGAAGTGAACCCTAGACACCGTAGGATGAGGTTAAGGAAGGCTGAGTTATGGTGTTTGATGGCCGAAAATGGACAGTAGCTAGGTGTGGCTAGATAGGTTCAACGAGATTGCTTGGTTCTTCCTCCGATGAAACGAGTTACTTGACTTAAGTACTTTCTTGAAGTCCTCTTTGTTGCTGAGTAACACTAAAACAAATGTAATAACACTAGACTAATTATAAACTAAGAATAAGAAAGAATGAAATAAAACAAAAAACTAGAATGAAATGAAAATTGATTCTGATTCCTTTTTTTTATTTCTTTCTTTTTCTTTTATCTTTTTTTTGACTTTATGATTCAGGAAATCAGAAAAGAAGAATAAACAAAAATTGAAAGAAATAAAAAAAAAACAAATTCTTGTGTGTAGATAAACGTGGGCCAAGTTGTTGTAAATCTTTAGGATAAGATCAAATCTCAGCTCCTAGATTGTTGCAACTGATTCTACGTGCCAGATCTGTAGGAGGAAAACAACTACTTCAAGCTTTGCGCCGGATTTGTAGGAAACACGCTGAATCAACTCCAATTTTGACGTTTATTGGATGTAGGGAAACAATCTACTTCAACTTTAATTCTACGTGTATTGGATACAGGAAAAGAAGCAGCCATGTTTGGTTTTTTTGTTCAGCTGGTTCAAGTGTGGCTAATGTGGTTGAGGGAAAGATGGTGGTGATGGTGGTTGGTGTTGGTGCTATGGTGGTTTCCGGTGTCCAGAACTCACAAACAAGGAACAAACTCGTTAGACTCAAACAAAGCTTAGAGTAGAAGAGAGAAACGGAAATAAACTCAAACAAAAGACAATGATCAATTGAAATGATCAAAAGACAAACTCTTTTCTGATTTTAAGATTGATTTACCGACTCTTTTTGGTGGTTGGACGTCAACTGTGCTCTGATACCAATTAATACGGGGATTAGCCGCGAAGAACGGATCTAGACAAACAACCTGTTCTGAAGAATGAAGAACACACGAAATTAACAACCATGGATAACAATGAAAACGAGAAAACAAAAAGGGACAAAAGAACCGAAAGGAACAATGATAGAACCCTTGGATTCGAGATCCAAAAACCAAACCAGTGACGATTCGACCCCGCTTCTTACAACTCAACACAATTAATCTGAGAATCGAGAGCACGAAGAGGATGCCTTGTTCGACTTGCAACACCAATCCCGAAGGAGATTGACATACACAAGAACAAGAAAGCTAGATCACACACACAAACTCACAAGACAAGAATGATTGAATTCTCTTGGATTCAATTCTGAAATGCTCTAAGCAAAACTTGTCTGACTACAAAAGAAGAGAGAAAAAAGACTTTATATACATCCTACGCCTTTTCTTCTAAAACAGAAAAAAAAAAAAAAAAAAAAAAAAAAAAAAAAAAAAAAAAAAAAAAAAAAGAAAATAATTACAATAATTACATTGAGAGAGAGTTAAATAAAGCCCAGCAAACATAGAACACAATTGGGCCTAATTAAACTCTCCTATTCAGCCTCTCACGTCCACATACTTAAATGAATGTTCCAGACATGCACACACGTGAAGCCCCTTGTATCTGATTTCAAGGCCTTCGTCTGTCCTTTGAAATGAGTCCCAAGGCCTGCCCAACAACTAGAAATACAATTTAAGCTCCATTAATCATCTTGGTTGGGATGTGTTCGTGGCTGATCCATAAGATGGTCCTTTGACTTGATGAAGGTGGACTTGGTTGAGCTTCATGGACCATGTTTAGGAAAAGAGTTGACGTTTAGCTTGCACTCTTGTTAGAGTCCCTTGAGGTGGTGAAGATGGAGTTAGCTCAGATGATCCTTCATCATTCCTCTAGCTCCAATGGTGAAAGCCATGGATCCTTAGTTCTTCCCTCTTTTTGGCTTGCATGTGAGTGTATCGTGATGAGGATGTTATGTGTGTGTGGATCTAAGTGGTAGATGTTCTGGAGTCAAGCAAGCTAGGAGACCTTTGCACATCAAGGAACCATTGAAGAACTCGTTCGAGATCGCCCTCTAGAGTTCGACCCGTTATTGGACAGCACCGCGGGGGCGCCCACTGCACCAGTGTCGTAGGGGCGGCTGCCTAGTGCCACAGGGTGGCTCCCAGTGCCGCAGGGGCGGCCACTGAGTCATCCAGCCAGCCGGTGCGGCCTTCTTCTCCTCTTCGCGGCTGCGTTTCCTCCTTCCGTGCCCGCATCTTTGCCCCAGTGAGTATTCTTCCTTGAGAATGTGTTCATAGCTTATCCTACAGAGTATATATCTTAGAAGCATGCTAGGTTGGATCTAGCATAACCTTAAGGAATGCCATGTGGTGGCTTTGGACCTTAGATGAGTGTTTGAGGTTATCGATCTTCTTAGACTTGATGTGTGTGGAAGCTTGAGTTGGTTATCATGTGGTGAGTGTATGCTTCTCCTTGTGAGGCTTGTGAGGCTTTGATGGTTGTGTTTACACATCGGTTGAGTTTGTCGAGATTAGGACGAGAGTATCCTATCTTGTGTATTGCTTTATGATATTGCAAGATCGTGGGGACTAGAAGTCTACGGACTTCTAGCATGCGAGAGTGTTTGATCATCGTGCCTTGTCTTGAACAGACTTTGTTTATATTCCTACGGGAAAGGATATTCGGTTGTTCTTGGTTGATCGTTGGGACGAGGTAAGTCTCCGGACTTACTTAGCTCACTTTTATGCATTAGTTGGATGTGTGATTGTGGTGTGTGCTTTGGTTTTGTTTATAACCATGAAACTAAATTAGGATGACTTGAATATATTGTTGGCCCATTTGTACATTATTATCGGGCAGTGACATCACTGCCCAACTCCTGAGGGAGACTGAGAGGTTCTCTACGACCAGGCCATACATGGTATACGGGCAGGCTACTTCACCACTCCACATGGTATACGAGGAGAGCGCCGCACCACTCATGTTGGTTACACGGGGACAAGGACGAGAGTTATAAGACTTCTTGTGTCACAATATGAATGAATGGAACTAGTAATAAAATGACATAAAGAGAAGATAATAACCGGCTTGTGTGTATATGAGTATGAGGTGTGTTATGTTTACCTATGTGTGTTTGTGCCCTTACTATTTATTTAAAGCCTAGAATGTGAGATAACGGTTTTATACCGATTTTTGTAGATGATTTGCAGGTTAGGATGTTGCCGAGTGGTCTGGAGGAGTGGGCATCCGGGGTCCCTATACATCATAGGACGAGTGTGAGGACTTGAGTCCTTTTGTGGTTGTTGTATTTGTTTATCGTTGAGTTTGTTGTAAAGACGGTTGGAGTCCTTCTTTCTTTATGCATTTGGGTATCTTATCGTTATAATAAATGTATTTTGGTTTTGGCCTTTATTTGTGCCTCGTTGTAAGATCCGGTGAAATTGTTGTCAGGCTAAGGGTCGGGACCCATTGTAAGGTCTAGAGTGTACGGGTCCACCACTCCTTCCGCGGACCTCGGCGACTTAGTTACTGGATTATATATATATATATATATATATATATATATATATATATATATATATATATGTATATATATGTGGAGTTAGGATGTTTTGGACTTGATGTATCTCAGTTATGTTCTGGACCTTGTAGTATTGTAGTGGATTTCCTGGATTGATATGTTGGTAGTAATATGGACATAGGACTCATATAGTCATATATACATATGCATACGGTATGATAGTATCGTGTTAGTTATATGGGACCTTATGGTTCAGTTAATAAAAAGGGTATCAACGCCCTTGGATGGCGCTGTTTGGCTTAGAATAGTGTACATACGGGGATGATTATGCTCAAGCACCGAGTCGAGCATCACGTTATGGCGAATACCTTGACGATTCATCGGACTCCTTTTGAGGATGTCAACCCAACCATGTAAAGGCTTATGAGGACACTAACCGCAACGAATAACAAGTAGAAGGAAACTCGAGACAACATAGGCGAAACCGAGTTGGAAACTATACAAGTGGGGAGACAACATGAAGACATGAGAGTGGTTCTAAAGGACACGATGATGGAGAATCAATAAGGCAACCAGATACAACAAGCTTATGAGTCTTCCAAGTGCCGTGTCAATAAACTGAAGACGGGAATCAAGTGGTGAAGAGTACAATCTCGCTCGAAGATAAAAATCGCGTTTTAATTAAGGCAAGTGTTCCATGAGCGCTCCTAAGCATGAGAGCCAAGATGAGAAGTGTGGTCGAACAAATTGTGAAAGATTCAAGATATTCGTAAGTTAAGCTTACGGGTATCAAAAGGTGAAGTATCAACATTATGAGATTATGAGTGGGTGACTTTTTCGGAGGCACGAGACGTATTAGAAGAATGGCGAGGTGAGGATTCACATGGTAAAATTTCCCCAATGGAGTGGACCGTTTCCCGTTATGATGATAAGACTAAGAAACGCCAAAAACAAAAAAGAGTGAGTTGACGTTGATCCCAAGAGGATGAGAAACGCAACAAGAAGTTTTTTGTTATGAAAGGACTTAAGTTACCAACCCAAGAGAAACGTGAACGGACGCTATCTAACGTTAGAGGTATTTGAAAAGGTGCACTTGAAGGACATCATGGGAGAGTGCTTAAAGCCTATGAAAGTGAGTTATATGACACAACTTGGTCAAGAGGAGTATAGTTATCTTGTGAAAGAAGAAAGAATCATGGAATGTAGATCGAGCTAGCGGAGTTTAAAGTAGAGTACCCCGAGAAGGGTAGCCTTCGTGAGAATGGTAATGGACAGTGTAGTAGAACGTTAAGTTATTGACTTCCGAGAAGGTCAAATACAAGTTCATCGGTGACCACTGAGAACGCACATATGCGGGTTGTCTATTAAGGAGTGTAGAAGGGAAGAGTAAACAAGACTATGGGAATATCGTGGATCGGAAACAAGAGCTTGGAGTATTCCGGGTGGTTCAATGTCAATAGTAAGGAAGTACATCAACAAAAGTGTGGTTACCTTAATCAAATAACGTTGAATGGTTAAAGCATGTAGCTATGATAGACCTCTCAGGGAGGGATTGTAATGACCCTTTTTGTGAACTTCTTAGGTCTTCAAATTGGCATATGGAGGAACGACACGGATTGGAACCTTTAAGGTTGGAGCATGATAAAGGGATCTAGTGGATCAAAAAGAAAGTGGGGCTTCCCTAGTTGCTTTACGCAAATGGGAAAATATGTAAAGAGGATGCATGGTATGTTCGTTCTTATGAAACGATTAATATGTTGTCGCGAACAAGAGATGAGTCAAAGTTTCTAGACTCATCCGAAGGAGCCATGGTGGCTATGGTGTGAAACGGAGGACCGAGATTATAGTAGCTTTGTAAGCTTTAAGCTTAAGATGGTAGTACTTGAGAATTTATGAGTTAGAAGTTTCAGTGATTTTGAATGGGAAATTTCTTCTGGTTTTCCCCATACGGCATTCTGGTATGGTTTTTGAGGAAAGGTACGGGTCGGAAAAAGTTGTACTTCGATTATCGAGAGATGCGTATGGTGACCGACAAATAGAGGTATCTTCGATGTGATGGGAGGCTCGTTAGACCAGTTGAATATGATTACAATGTTTTGTATGATCAACTTGATGTCGAGATGTCATCAGATTAGGGTGGAGAAAAGAAAGGACCTTCGTTAGGCGGCATTTCGGGCCGGTATGGTCACCACAAATGGATTAAAGCCAATTGGGCTCACGAGTGCAATTGATGAGTTGGATTTTATATACATAAGTGTTCATCGGGCTTCTGAGTCGGATTGCGGTAGTGACGTTTGATTTGTGGTTTTGGGTGGTTCCAATGTGGACCCTAAGCTTATGCTAGTATTGCATACAGGTAAGCATTATTGTATGAGGTGGACCGTAACCTAACGTTTCATGACAACTATCGATGTGCGAGATGTACGAATGGTTCTTTGAGTTCTCATTTATTGACAACGGCTTGTTGTACTCTCCTAACAGAGAGGAACAAGCTTGACATGGTACGACAGTAATACAGGTTATGCAGGATAAGTAGAGTTATCTAAGCGGGTTAGGACGGTAGAGGTGACTTCCTAAGAGACGTAGCGGTTTTGACAAGTTGATCCTATGGGAACGAGGTGATAGTATCGGTAATACCTCCAAGGTATGTGAAGGAGGTAGGCATCTTATAGGTTGGTGGGATATAACCGCCGAGTTGCTGGATGGTTTTGACACTTCCTTCCTTTTTGAGGAAGTCGATTAGATCGTGGGGTCCAAGACGTGTCTGTGGAGCTTTAATAGAAGCAAAAGAGGTGAGTGACCTTTATTCCATTTTCTTTGGCACAGAGCTTGAGTCATGGGGACTGTATGACGTTATGGATACATCCAAGCGGGGCTCGGGATGCGTATGAAGTAACGAGAGAGATTTTGCATGTGTGTTGGACAATTGTGTGCATATAAAAAGAATGACCGATGAAGGGTCGAGAGTTAGACGCTTTAATAAACACACTTAAGATGATGTCAGTATTGGTGTTATGAGAGACATGCTAGTCTTGTATGGACGATAAGAGTATGTTATGGATATATATATTCGCTCCGCGAGAGCTGAATATCCACCAGAGGTGATAGGTAGAGTTGGTTAAAGGACTTCGGTCTTATGATTTTGGTATCATCTTGGGTAGGTGAATGTGATCACCAACACCCTTAGTAAGTGGACGCTTCGAGAGGAAGCAACAACTTAACTGACGGTCCAGCCTCAGTTTATTTAACGTAGATGATTTATGAAGGGACCCGACAAAAGCGCGGGATTTGAATGGCTTTGAGAAAGATCCGGGATAGAAGGTCCCGAGGAGAGACACCATAGTTACCTTTATGGGTTGACAATTTGTTGAGACGCAAGGAGCGTCCATGTGTACTTATGATGGAGAGCTGAGAGAGAGCCTTTGGGAGGCTCACACTATCCTTACTAGTTCACTCTGGTGCAGGTAAGAAGTATCCAGATTGGTGATGTTCACAGTGGTGAGGTGGCCTTAAGGCCGATGTGGCTAAGTGCATAGCTAATATGTGACCGTCGTCAGGTCAAGCTTGAGCACCATAAGACGAGAAAAAAACTTCATCCACCGCAATTTATGCAGTGGGAGTGGGAGGATACCTCCATAAAGGTTATTACCGGTTGAGACCATGTAACAGTTATGACGTGTTTGGGCCATAGTGGACCGACCGATGGAGACAACGTGTTTTACACCCTATTGGGAAACAAGGTTGATGAGTCGGCTAGTTGTGGAATCTTCTAAGTGATAGTGAGATTGCCTGGGGTACCGAGTACCATCGTTTTGAATTGAGGTGGGCAGTTCACCTCGGGAATTTGGGCAACACGGTCGTGCCATTTTGGGTACCAGTGCATTTCGTTTCAGTTTTGCATCCTTTGGTGTATGGTCAGTTAGAGAGTGCCTCCATGCCTTAAGGGATATGTTGGAAGCCTCTGTGCTAGAGTGAGAACAAGTGTGACCCAAACACTTTCCGCGAATGAAATCACGTATTATATTAGTTGGCATGTGTCGATTTGTGATGGCCCATTTATGAGGCATCAGATGGCCGGAGGGGTCATACACCGTTGTGTTAGATTTGAGTAGCACATGTGGGGATAGCCTTGAGCCGATAAGGGACGACCTCGCTCGAGTGGCGGTGGTCCAAGAGCGAATGCTAGCCAAGTTGAGTCGCCAGTAGGCATAGATTAGAGGCACAAACCTCTAGAGTTCATAAAGTTGAGTTTCCGATATATCGGGCCTTTTTGAGATCTTGGCGCGAGTTGGAAAGTTGTTTACCGGTTGGCAGGGCCACCGAGAGTAGAGGATGTTCACCAGATTTTATGTGTGACAGTGAAGGGAGTACATGTATGGCTCGAGTTATGAGGTTAGTCGTAATGATCTAATGGCAGATGAGGAGCCGATGAGGCTACCGGGAGGACGTGAGATAGTATCCTTGGGTGAGTTTTTACGATGAGCTAGTTGCATCGATATGGCCTATGGGTTAGATTTTATGTCCATGCGTTAGGTTATGTGTATTTTATGCCTCGAGCAGGAATGTGTTGTGTGATCGGTTAGATCTTGACCTAGTATGCGATATGCGTTTCTTGTGAGTATGTGTGTGAGCCTTGCGAGGTCTTGACGCAGTTATATGAGTGTGTTTTGGTTATCAAGTACAGAGATGGATCGTTAACAGTTTTTGAGAGGTTAACGAGGTATTTATGCCCGAGAGTTCTGTGTTAGTAAGTTTCGGGACGAAACTTGTTTTTAGGGGGATCTGATGTAATGCCCGGAATTTTTATTCCAGTAGTGAGTGGTTTAGCGGCATTCCCGCAGGCACGGCTTAGTCGTTTCTGCAGGCACAGTGTGTTGAGTGACGGGATTTAATCCTGACTCTCTTCCGACCTTCCGTTCCCCTCATTTAACGTGTGACTTTTCATTCCGTGGTCTAATGAGGACCTATGGGCTGCTTGACCCCTTGTTTTCTTAAGAAAGCAACCCTTTCTCTCTCTCCCCTCCTCATTCACGTGATTCTTTCTCCTCTAGTACCTTTCATTTTCCCTCTCTTGCTCCATCTTCTTCATTTGATCTTCCATGGCTCTTCCACCTTTATTTGTGTGAGTTGCTCCTCCTGGATACGAAATGGAGACTCAGGATCCGAGCTGTTCTCCTTCTTTTTCCTTGAGCTCCATTTATGGAAGTCATGTATCCTTAGTTCTTCCCTCTTTTTGGTTTGCATGTGAGTGGATCATGATGAGGATGTTGTGTGTGTATGGATCCAAGTGGTAGACGTTCTGGATCCAAGCAAGGAAGCTAGGAGATCTTTGTACATCAAGGAACCATCGAAGAACTCGTTCAAGATCACCCTCTGAATTTCGACCACACCCGCGGCTGGACAGCGTTGTGGGGGCGGCCACTGTACCAGTGCAGCAGGGGCGGCCAGCCTGAGCCGTAGGGGCGGCTCCCCAGTGCCACAGGGGCGGCCATTGGCTCAGCCAGCCAGCAGGTGCGGCCTTTTTCTCCTCTCCACGGATGCGTTTCCTTCTTCCGCGCCCGCGTCTTTGCCCAAGTGAGTATCCTCCCTTGAGCATGTGTTCATAACTTATCCTAGAGAGTGTATATGTTAGAGGCATGCTAGGTTGGATCTAGTATAACCTTGAGAAATGCCATGTAGTGGCTTTGGACCTTAGATGAGTGTTTAAGGTTATCGATGTTCTTAGACTTGATGTGTGTGGGATCTTGAGTTGGTTATCATGTGGTGAGTGTATGGCTATCCTTGTGAGGCTTGTGAGTCTTTGATGGTTGTGTTTACGCAACGTTTGAGGTTGTGGAGATTAGGACGATAGTATCCTATCTTGTGTATTGGTTTATGATCTTACGAGACCGTGGGGACTAGAAGTCTAAGAACTTCTAGCATGCGAGAGTGTTATTGATTATCGTGCCTTGTCTTGAACAGACTTTGTTTATATTCCTACGGGAAGGGAGATTCGGTTGTTCTTGGTTGATCGTTGGGACGAGGTAAGTCTCCGGACTTACTTAGCTCACTTTTATGCATTAGTTGGATATGTGATGGTGGTGAGTGGTTTTGTTTTGTTTATAATCATGAAACTGGATTAGGATGACGTGGATATATTGTTTGCCCATTTGTATATTATTATCGAGCGGTGACATCATTATCTAGCTCCCGAGGGAGACTGGGAGGTTCTTTGCGACCATGCAATATATGGTATACGGGCAGGCTACTTCACCACTCCACATGGTATACGATGAGAGCGCCACACCACTCTTGTTGGTTACACGGGGACAGGGGCGAGAGTTATAAGACTTCTCGTGTCACAATATGAATGAATAGAATGATGTAATGATGAATGATCATCTGAGCTAACTCCATCTTTACCACCTCAAGGGACTCTAACAAGAGCGCAAGCTAAATGTCAAGTTGAGATGGATGCTCTTTTCCTAAACATGGTCCATGAAGCTCAACCAAGTCCACCTTCATCAAGCCTAAGGACCATCTTGTGGATTAGCCACGAATCCTTACCAGCCAAGATGATTAATGGAGCTTAAATTGTATTTCTAGTTGCTTGAGCAGGCCTTGGAAAGGATTTCAAAGGACAGACGGAGGCCTTGAAATCAGATACAAGGAGTTTCACGTGTGTGCATGTGCATGGCTGGAACATTCATTTATGTATGTGGGCGTGAGAGGGTGAATAGGAGAGTTTAATTAGGCCCAATTGTGTTCTATGTTGCTGGGCTTTATTTAACTCTCTCTCAATGTAATTATTGTAATTAGTTTCTTTTTTCCGTTTTAGAAGCAAAGGCCTACGATGTATATAAAGCCTTTTCTCTCTTCTTTTGTAGTTAGACAAGTTTTATACAAGTTTTGGTGAGAGCATTTCAAAATTGAATCCAAGAGAATTCAATCATTCTTGTCTCGTGAGTTTGTGTGTGTGATCTGGCTTTCTCGTTCTTGTGTATGTCAATCTCCTTCGGGATTGGTGTTTCAAGTCGAACAAGGCATCCTCTTCGTGCTCTCGATTGTCAGATCGATTGTGTGGAGTTGTAAGAAGTAGGGTCGAATCGTCACTGGTTTGGTTCTTGGATCTCGAATCCAAGGGTTCTATCATTGTTCCTTTTGGTTCTTCTTGTCCCTTTTTGTTTTCTCGTTTTCATTCCTGTCCATGTTTGTTAATTTTGTGTGTTCTTCATTCTTCAGAACAGTTTGTTTGTCTAGATCCGTTCTTCGCGGCTAATCCCCGCATCATGTAAAGAGAAGATAATAACCAGTTTGTGTGTATATGAGCATGATGTGTGTTATGTTTACCTATGTGTGTTTGTATCCTTACTATCTATCTAATGCCTAGAATATGAGCTAACGGTTTTATACCGATTGTTGTAGATGATTTGCAAGTTAGGATGTTGTTGAGTGATTTGGAGCAGTGGGCAGCCGGGTTCCCCGTACATCATAGGACAGTTGTATTTGTATTTGTATATCGTTGAGTTTGTTGTAAAGACGGTTGGATTCCTTCTTTCTTTATGTATTTGGGTATCTTATCATTGCATTAAATGTATTTCAGTTTTGGCCTTTATTTGTGCCTCGTTGCAAGATCCGGTGAAATTGTTGTCAAGCTAAGGGTCGGGACACATTGTGAGGTCTCCGCCCGTAGCATCCCGAGTCCCGCGGATTCGGGGTGTTACAAAATGAGCATACTATAAATACCAAAAAAACTAACACTTATACATACCAAAAAAAGGATAATACTAGAAACTAAGCATGTATACAAACAGGAATAGAGCATACCAGAAACACAATTATCAAACAATGCTAAAAACATAACTCTCATTCATACTAGAAAAAGGATGATATCAGAAACTTTATTATTCAAATATAATTCACATACCAGAAACACATGCATCAAACAGTACAAAAAACATAACTCTCATTCATACTAGAAAAAGGATGATACCAAAAACTTTATTATTTGATTATACTTCGCATACAAGAAACACAATTATCAAACAATACCATAAACATAACTCCCATTCATACCCAAAAAAAAAAAGGATGACACCAAAAATTTTATTATTCAAATATCATTCACATACCGGAAACACATGTATCAAACAATACCAAAAACACAAATCTCATTCATACCAGAAAAAGGATGATACCAAAAACTTTATAATTCAAAGATAATTCACATACTAGAAACACGTGTATCAAATAATACTAGAAACATAACTCTCACTCATATCAGAAAAAGGATGATGCTAGAAACTTTATTATTCAAATATAATTCGCATACCAGAAACACAATTATCAAACAATACCATAAACATAACTCTTATTCATACCAAAAAAGGATGATTTAGAGATAATGCACAATATCTAAAACTGAAAACGTTTATATACCATAAACATAACACTCGTCTCATACCAAAATTACAAGAATGTTACCAAAATTACAAGATGGGGAACATAATACTAGAACAAAAGAGAAGAAGATGGAGAGAGGGAGAGAGAGAGTAGAAGATGGCGAGAGAGATACCTGTTTATTTCTGGTATGTTTGTTGTGATTAATAACAATGGCGATTTTCTAGTATGAGTTTCTATTGATTTCGATAGTCGATTGCGATGGCGATTGTTAGACCGATGGTGATGACGATTGCGAGAGAGAACAGAGAAAAATATTGTGAGAGGGAGAGTAGAAGAACGACGAGATTTGTTGTTTCCATTTTGATCGTAACGGCAAAGAGAGAGAGAGAGAGAGAGAGAGAATAATTACCGGATTTTGTTTTCATTTGTACAATATATTTTTGGGGTATATTTACTAAATGGATTTATGGGGACCTACTTATTGTAGGAAAAATTCAAAAAAATTTACTTATCAAATTTTGCCAATTTTTGTTGCACAACTAAAGATAAATCCTCTATGAGAGAGTGAATTGAAAGAGAAAAAAAAAAACTAAAAAATATATTAAAAAATTCAATAAAAATATAAAACAAAAAATAGAACTCAAATATACAATAATAAATGCAATCAATGTAAAATAATATAGTAATTACATAAATGTTAATCATAATTTTATTATAATGTATTCTAAGTTTGTAGACCATTATTGTCTCATTATAAAGTAATTAATTATGTTCTATATTGAGCTTATTAACCTTTCAAATCACCTTCTATTATTTTACACTAAGTAATTCCTCCAAAACTCCCAAAAAAAATTAACTCCTTCAAAAATCCACAAACAAAAGTAGCTTCTTAAAATCATTAATTGTGTTGTACTAATGTTTAATCAAATGCTCTGAATGTTTTATCTCCTTCCTTTTTCAACCATAAAAGTTCTCTTCATTTCTCTTCATTCTCATCTCAACCAAATACAAAAACCCTAAATCTCCATAGTTCAGTAATGAAATCTATGAAGTTAATACTTTGTGTCATTGTTGTAATTACAACTCTCGTCGTAGATCTGTCACAAGTGTCCGTCGTTGACATCAACGTCGGGCCTCACATTGCAAATGTGGCCTCATTTTCCTCCAACATCATCGCTTCCTTATTTGCTATCACAAACTTTTAAACTCTTATATTGTGTGTTTGATTGTTTGTTGCATGAGAATGACTTCAAAGAATAATTTACTGAGATAAGAGTGGTTTCATTTTGACTAGCAAAATGTTAGTAGTGTTTTTCTTTTTACTCGAGTTATTTTTTTACCGGACAATCCAAATTGGTTGAATTGTGATTTTTGTTATTTTAAAGTTGTACAAACATACAAAAAAAATGATAAACTCATCGATAGATTAGTAAAAACTACATACTAATTTTTAGCTTTTTAGAACATTGAATACATTATTAAATAGATAATATCGAGTTTTGTGGATGTTTATATAATAATTTATCTATTTTTATTGATTCTAGTTTCTTGAAGCAATAAACGCATAATTTTAAGTTTTTGTCTATTTTCATGAATTAACTTTGGTTATTTTTTGGTACGTTTACATGCCTAGTATATTTTTAATTATTTTGTATTATTTATACGACAATAAATATATACAACAATATTATACAACTATTTTTTATATTTAATGATCATATACTAAAATCACGACAATGTTATTTTTCTAAAATGTGAATTTGAGTCAAAAGTTCTATATTTTTAATTGGATGAATTTCTTGAATATGAAATGTCATTACATAGACTTTTCTTTTTATATATTTACTAGTATAAGAAGTGTGGGTTGCGTCCGCTCACCGTGAATTAACGTTGTTGGTTAAATTAGGAGCGAGTAAATAACATAAAATTGTTAACTGATATGTAATGAAATCAGAAATTGAGTACGGAAAAAGATAAAAATAGCAACACGAAAAAAATAAGGATCTAATTTCTTACGAATAGCATATAGTATGGAATGTGGAACTTAGAATGCCTGCATAGAAGACTCATGTTATGATTACAAAACCAATAGTGAACAAGACACATGTGGTCACCAAGGACAACACAAAAAAAAGAAAGAAATAATTAGAATACAAAATCGCAGGAGCACAACAAAATACAAGTAAAGTGGCGAACAAAATCGCCTAGTTTAAGATATCTTCTTATAGAATCATGCTCTTGATTGAATATTTGTGCAAACAAAGAAACACGCACACGGACAACATCAGATCAAATTAAAAACTAAAAAGTAATCAAGAATGTCCATTAGAGTACTACAGACCATCTAAAAGTCACACCTAATACCCAATTGAAGATTAAGCATCCAAACAAATTAAACCTGGCCTACAATCCATCCAGCAAAAATCTTACAACCGAAAAAAGTTATAAGTTAACATAGAAATTACAAATTATAGTAGAGGAAGCAGACTAACAAAATTATAAAATTAAGAAACAATAAGGTTTCCTTGAGTGATTGAGGCTTCACACAAAAAAAGGGAATTTGTGCAAATTATAAAATCTTAAGGAGACATTTAATGAAAAATATACTATGAACACGTCCAAAAGAAATTAAGGAAGATTAAATCAAATGAGATGATCAAGTGGTCAAACATATTCTAGATACAGCATGGAAGAGAATAAAACATCTTACTACTTTAGTTGGTCGTGCATTTGTTATGGTACCGTTATACTTGAATGACTCCATCAATTGGACAATTAACACAAACAAAATAGCTGCATCAAATTTACCTCAAATATAAAGGAAGATGTAAAATCATGGAGGATTGATTGTTTATTGACAACATAATGTCTGTATAGGAATTAATCAAAAATCATGGATGTAAAATACGAGCAAGATAGTTCATGTGATCAAGCATTTTCATCTTAGAGAACATAATGAATATGGAAATCAGCAATCAAACATCGGAGGCAAAAACAAGCAGCTTACCATGTCACTCTTAGGAGGGCAAATATTTTTTTAAAAAAAAACTTATTTCCCACCCAATACTTTGAAGGAGGGGAGGTGTTAGTAGAAGCTTGAAACTTTTAATCAATAAAAAAAATTATATTTACAGCAGTAAATAAAGATTGTAAACCACATTTACAAAAGTCATTGCAGCTTATTTTGGTTCTAGTTCTCATATTTGAACTTTAAAAAGTAACAAAATCCTCTTTATCAGTTATCCTACATAATCATCAGCCCAAATTAATACACCATAGGGAGAGATAGCATACCCAACAACACTTCCAACACCCAACCCACCAAAAAAAAAGCAACTGCACGTGATCGTTCCTCCAATGGTATGGACCTGAGTTCCAAGCTGAAAAGCAAACAAATTATATCAGAAATGAGGACATATCATTTTTCTAAATTAAATGCTAATGACATCTATAATGATAGAATTTGAAAGCTTCAACTCCAAAAAAGAACAAAATGTTAATTAGTAACAGAAGCAATATTGAAAACTAATAATTATCTTAACAAATTAAATTATTTTAAAATACCAAACCATCATCAGGGGCAGTGGGAAAACTATTGTGCTATATGGACTTTGACGTATAACTATACAAATCTTACATGCCTAGCAATAAGATTTGTTGCGGCTGATGGTGAAGCACCTATACCAACCTAAATATAAATGAAATTACATAAATTAAGATTTTGAGGATATAAATAGCACAAACTATCCTTCCGATGTAGAAAAGATTTGTGTGATTACCAATGCTTACGTACCAAAACCCAATAAAAGATTTTTCCAGGCATAAATCCAGCTACATAAGGAATAAGTGTAATAGACAATGACCGGGCTAAAACTCCAACAGCCAGAACTTGCATGCATTAGTAGGAAGATAAACAATAGTAAGTAATCACCTGATAAATTGATTCATCCAAAAATAGAAATCGTTGTCAACCTGAAGTTAAAAATATAACAAAACAAAATCACATGACATGCTATAAATTAGCTAACCTTCCGGCAAGAAATTTGAAAGACATCTCCCATCTACTGATCAATTGAAGTTGAATTTGAATAAGATATGAAGAGGAACTTGAAACCCTTATCATTAGAAGATTGAACACAATGGAGCACCATATAATGATAAGAAACCTTATAACTTGAAATAAGTAACACACCATAAAGAGAAGAAGAGTGGAAACAGGCTACCAGAATATGCCAGATTATATGCAAGGTGAATGAGCGAGTATAATGAAACCCTAACGCTTACATCGTTACAACTTTCATTTGATTTGGTTTACGCATTTGGAAGATATCCAATGAAAGCATAATCAAGCGGTACTTGGTCATACTCATCAAATACGTACCCACATGACATAAGGCTCTGAATCATACCAAAATCTACGTAATCTTGCTTCTTAAATAGTTTTACTTTTTTACTATGTGGTTTTCTTAATATTATACTTTGGTTTACTACCCCCAAGATCAAATAAATTTTTTTACATTCTTTTCCAATTCAAATTTTGGGAAACTTTGTTTTGTTCTCCAATTTGCAAGGAAGTTTGTTTAGTAATCATGAGATTTGAATTAATAAGATTAGAAAGGAATATATTTCATTTGAGTTCAAGTATTTATTTTAGTAAATTACTTAGCGTGTTGAGCAAATAAGTCAAGTGAACTTCGTGACCCTTTATCACACTCTAGTTTAATGAAGAAAATCATACTAAACCTATTGATTAGGCAAGAACCTGCAATTCCAAATCAAGTCCAAAGTTGCAATTTCAATTACCATAATTTTCAAAACCAGGCTCTGATTGTATGATAGGTTTCCACGCCTACAATCGAGAGAACAAAATAAACACAACCGCACAATAATTTAGCAACTATAATGTAAAATCCGGAATTTTATTTCCGAGAACTCGATACGAGTTGATCGGATGACCGAATCAAGCCGAACCCAACCCGATTTGGTTTCTTTTATCTCTCTTCCCTTCCCTCCCTCTCTCCCCCCCCTTACCTTCTCTCTCCCGATACCTCAACCTCCACAGTCATATGCTTCTTTCTTCTTCACGTGCAGCCAACAAAACAGGAGCACCGGCTTCACTTCCTTCCACCTGTTGCCGCATCCCTCATTGCTTGCCTCTACCCCACCGCCCATGCCGGAGTCAGAATAGGAGCAACGAGCTCTTACAACCTCACTGCCGAGCCAAACCGCCGAACCTCCTTTCATGGACCTTGACCGAATCAGGCGCCGTCGGAAAAGCCAACAATCGCCGCAAGCATCCACCTCGTGCCGGAGATCCACACGTATGGTCGCTTAACTCCACCGCCGGAGGAAATCGGGCCGCTTCTTGATTCTCCCTGTTCGAACAAGACTACAAACAATATCTTTTCTCGATCGAGGGAGATCGACCAAACCCGGATCCACCAAGATCCCTTCCTTGTTGCACCGTTGGACCCAGATCTCGCCACTAGTCGCTAGACACCGGATTGCCACCACTGGAGAAGAAATAGTCCGCCGCCATCTGCACAATCGTAAACCCTAATCGGTTGTTGTTGGACGTTAGGTAAATTACAGGAAAGAGCCAACTTTTTAATTTATGTTAAATGACCCAACTTTTTGGAAATTGCAAATCTGCCCTCAATGGATAATTACAGAAAATAGTCCAAATTTTATATTTGCAGAAAAGCCCCAGACTTTTGGAAGTTCACTATTTGCCCCGATTGGTTGAACTACAAATTATTGACCCAAGTTTATAAATATGGGAAATGGCCTATATGTTTATAACTATATTTTATGGCCCAATTTTTAGTAAATGGACGTAAAACTTGCGCAATTGACTTGTTTAGGTTTTGTGCACCTTGGAAGCGCTTTTGGAGCGGAAGAAAACTCGAGAAGACTTCAATACCCGAGATTTGACATTATTGACTTAGATACGTAAGTCCTTTAGCAACCATTTTTGGGACCAAATCTAGGTATATTTTGCTCATCTTTTTCGTTTGAAATTATGATATGTTATAATCTAGATATTGTAGTTAAGCATGCTTGAATTTGGAGAACATTCAACAGTCGGATGAAAAGTGGTGATCTTGAAAAGTTAGTCAAATTTTGGATTTTCTGTCAAACATCTTTTTGGCCTAAGTATGAAATTGCACTTGTGGAGAACTTTGTGCTTTTGTCTAAAACTCGTGGATAGGAGTATATGAGTTTGGTTTCTTCCATATTAGAGTAGATATGACCAATCATTTTTAGGAATTGTTTGAGGGTTTGTATCTAAGACCAAATTGGGGCACTTACCTAGGTTGGTTGGAAGGTTCTTGGATTTCTTAGTGAGTTTGAAAGTTGGGGAAACTTTCAAACTTGTTAGAGAACGTTTAGCGTTTTCAACATGTTCCTAGACTGTATTTTAGAGGTTTCGAGCCTTCCTAAACCGTTGTAGTTTTAAGAAAAGTCAGGGGTAAAATCGTCATTTCCTAAAAGTTGGACTAATCTTGTAATTTATGTTCGAGTTGTCCATTCTGGCCTAAGAGCCTTCCTAGATATTTCTAGAAAATGAAAATATGATGTTGATACGTGTTTCCAATTTGACAAGGCATTTGGGTCACATACGGGCAAGACTGTGACATTACGGTAGTCGAGTTTTGGATCGATAAAGGTAAGTCCTTTGGGCTTACTTAGCTAGTTTTTTGTATATTGACTATGATATTGTTGTGTGAATTGTATGTCTTATAATTACAACCTGAGTAGGACGATGTTACTTTAATATTAACCCAAGTGTATGTATAACGGGCGGTAGCATCACTGTCCAGCTCTGCCACGAGACTGGGAGGTTCTCTGCGACCAAGTCATACAAGTATACGGTGAGGTGCATCAGATCCATTCTTGTTGGTATACGGGGACATAGGCGGGAGTCGGTAGACTCTCGTGCTACACCATAAGTTAAATTAGAAGTGAATCACTTAAATACAAGATAATAATCGGTTTTCAATGAAAGCATGTTGAGTGTTTACTTTTCTGCATTGACGTGTGTTTGTGCTATTTTGGTACCTTCTGATATATTAGAATTGTTAGCTAACGGTTTTACCGTCACGTTGTTAAATACTTGTAGGTTAAGGATGTTGTAGAAAAATCTGGAGGAGATGGTCAGCCAGGTCCACATACTCATATAGTTCGGGAAGGGATTATTGTTCCAAGTTCTACATGTACATAAGATACTATTATTTTGCGTCTTGTAAGGTTGTCACGTGTTACTTCCATGTCATTATTCTTTTTAGTTTTGTTTTTGTTTTAACTACATTTGTGTCTTGTTGTAAGATTCAGTAAAGTTGTTGTCAAACTAGGGTCGGGATCCATTGTGGGGTCCTAACCCGTAGCGTCCCAAGTTCTGAGAATTTGGGGTGTTACATACAAAGTCTATGGCCTCAAAACAAGATGATTAAAATCATCTTATTTTGATCATTTATGAAATCTTTTTTTTTTGTTAGTGTGCAACTCACAGTATGTCAATTTGCACATATTCTGATGATCCAAGAAATATACAAAAAACATACACAATTCTACTGAATTTTTCAGGGTGCACTATAATACAACTACTTTAAACCACTTACCACCACTATTAAACTAAAAAATGGTCTGATTGAAGCAGCTTATTAGATAGGCATAAATGCAACTATAAATTTGAAGTTCAAACAAAAGAAGATTTAAATCAAAGAAAGTTAAAATAAAACTGCCACAAATGAGTTGAGTTTAATTTTAACTGAGTTTTTATAAAATATATTGATTCATTTAAAAAGTGAATGTTCGAGTTGAGTCCAAATAGCTCAACTAATACGACAACCTTATAGCTTTGATAATATTTTCTTCCCCTCTTTTGTTATTGTACAATCTATATGCATATTTATTCGATCAAGTTCAGCAAGAATGTTGACCCAGTCTTTGTGTTGAAAATAAGCAACCAAAAAGAGAGAATTGAATAACTAATTAAACATATATAACACATTCTGGTACAGAGTTCAATTGTGAAAACACACCAGTGCTTGTTCAGTAAGCGGTGGCTTGTCAAAGTAAAAGAGATGTGCATATGCTTCCTAGTCTGTCCTTCCCACACTTCCACGCAACTAATGGGTTGAATAAGAAAAAAAAATTAAGTGAAAAACAATTAATAATGTGCTAACCTTATACTTAGCCGTAGTTTCACAAGATAAATACATGAAACAAATTATTTAACGCCTATAGTGCTTTTGATGGTAACACTTATAGAAACTTGACATTCATCCCTCTACTTGCTAAAGGGACGATATTGATGTGAATCCACGCAGAAGGGATGACCCGATCTTTCGAATGGTAGTCGAATTGGGGTGTCTTTCCTAACGATATGCACACACGAAAGGATTGACGGATTCTTCACTCTTCGATACGCATACACGAAGAACAAGGGATGAACGCTTGAGTTTCTCTCAAGAACACAATTCTGATTTCTTTTTTTGATTGATAAAAATACGGTTGTCCTTCACAATGAAAAAGCGTTAAACCCTAAACACCTAGAGTTGGGATATTTTTCCTAATAATAATAGAAGACTTCAAATTCAGCCCATAAGTGCTGAAAATCAGCCCATAAAACACAATTGCCATATTCAGCCTATAAGTGCTGAAATTCAGCCCATAAAACATAATTACCATATTCAGCCTATAAGTGTTGAAAATACCCTAAGAGAAAGTCTGAATATAATGTATAAAAACCAACTAAAAAATAGCCCAAAACATAAGTCATCCCGAGATCTCATGAACTAGAAGTGTCACTAATCCCGGGTCTTCCTTAGCGAGCTCCTGAGTCGATATCCAAGGCAAAGTAACATAAGAAAACACATGCCTTAGGATAGAGTAAAGAGCACTCGACATCTTCCTTGCTTTAGTCCTAGTGATAGGACCATCTCCATGAAGTGTGATGTCGGTCTGTAGATCTTCAAGCTCCTTAAGTGTCCTCGGGTTCACATCATTCTCCCTTTCTAAGGCTTGATTTGTCCCCGAATCATGGAAAGGCGGCTCAGAATCATCATCAATGTAGGGAGACAAATCAGCCACGTTGAAAGTAGCATGAACACCATAATCACTAGGGAGATCAATCTCATAAGCATTGTTGTTGATGCGTTTGAGAACCCGGAAAGGACCATCACCTCTAGGATCCAACTTGGACTTGTGGCGGGACGGAAACCTCTCCTTCCTAAGGCGCAACCAGACGAGATCTCCCGGCTGGAACACAAGCTCACGGCGTCCACGGTTGTGTTGGGCAGTGTATTGCTCGGCGCGGCGTTGAAGTTGGGCGGTAGTACGCTAGTGGAGCTCCCGAACGAAGACGGCGCGTTATCCGGCGTCGAAGCTTTCCCGGGCCTTGAGTGGCTGCGGTGTAAGATCCAAGGGAGTGTGGGGATTCCGACCATAAACCACCTGAAACGGACTCATCCTAGTCGCCGAATGGACTGACCTGTTATATGCAAACTCCACAAAAGGCAAACACCCTTCCCATCTTTTAAGGTTAGTCTTTAAAATAGAATGAAGAAGAGTTCCAAGAGTACGGTTTACCACTTCAGTTTGGCCATCGGTCTGTGGGTGGAAATTAGTAGAGAACAAGAGCTTAGTTCCCAACTTTGCCCAAAGGGTCTTCCAGAAGTAGCTTAGGAACTTAGCATCCATGTCAGAAACAATTGTACAAGGAATACCATGCAATCTCACAATATTAACAAAGAACATATCAACTACATGAGATGCCTCCTCAGTTTTGTGACATGCAATGAAATGAGCCATTTTGCTAAACCTGTCTACAACCACAAAAATAGAATCCCTCCCTTTCTTAGTTCTTGGTAATCCTACAATGAAATCCATACTAATGTCTTTCCAAGGGGCTGTGGGAATAGGCAAGGGAGTATATAGGCCATGGGGGTTCAATCTAGACTTAGCTTTCCTACATTGGACACAAGATGAACAAAATCTCCCAACATCCTTCTTCATCTTAGGCCAATAGAAATGTTCCTTAAGCATAGCTAGAGTCTTATCAATTCCAAAGCGTCCCATTAAACCTCCACAATGAGATTCTTGAACCAAAAGTAATCTAATAGAACTCCTAGGGATACAACGTTTTGAAGCCTTAAACAAATATCCCTCTTCAACAAAGTACTGGTTCGAGCTACCCTTAGACACACATTCACTATATATATATATATATATATATATATATATATATATATATATATATATATATATATATATATATATATATATATATATATATATATCTTTGAAATCAACACAAGAAGCATATAGATCACAAAGCAAAGAAAATCCAAGCAAATGTGCATCTAGAGAAGAGAGTAGAGTATACCTGCGAGACAATGTGTCGGCTACAACATTATCCTTACCTTGTTTGTGCTCGATCACATAAGGAAAGGTCTCTATGAATTCTACCCAACGAGCATGTCTCTTGTTCAACTTGGCTTGTCCTCTAAGGTGCTTGAGAGCTTCATGATCCGAGTGAATCACAAACTCTATAGGTCATAGATAATGCTGCCAAGTGTGAAGGACCCAAACCAAAGCGTAGAGCTCCTTGTCATAAGTAGAGTAATTGAGCTCGGCACCGCTGAGTTTCTCACTGAAGTAGGCTATAAGGCGATTTCCTTGGATGAGAACGCCGCCAATGCCAATGCCCGACGCATCACACTCGATCTCAAAGGTGCGGCTGAAGTCCGGCAAGGCTAGGAGTGGCGCATGGGTCAGCTTGTCCTTCAAGTGTTGAAAAGCACGCTCTTGGCTCGGTCCCCACCTGAAGACGGCGTCCTTCCGGGTTAGCTCAGTCAAGGGATGTGCCAATGTGCTGAAATCCCTCACAAAACGCCTATAGAACCCATCTAGTCCAAGGAAGCTCGGACTTGGGTCATGGTGGTGGGTGTAGGCCAATCTCTAATAGCTTCCACCTTGCTCTCATCCACAGTTAAGCCATCTTTCCCTACAACAAAACCAAGAAAAACAGTAGACTCCGCACAAAAATGACACTTCTTTAGGTTAGCATAGAGTTGTTCCTTCCTAAGAATAACTAGCACTTGGCAGAGGTGATCAACATGTTCAGAATCGGTTTTGCTATAGACTAAGATATCATCAAAGTAGACTACAACAAATTTCCCTAAGTAAGGTCTTAAGACATGGTTCATTAGCCTCATAAAAGTAGATGGTGCATTAGTCAATCCAAAGGGCATTACTAACCATTCATAAAGTCCATACTTAGTTTTAAAAGTTGTTTTTTATTCGTCACCCTCTTTCATCCTAATTTGATGGTAACCACTCCTAAGGTCAATTTTAGTAAAAATAGTGGAACCATGTAATTCATCTAACATATCATCCAAACGAGGTATAGGGTGACGGTACTTAACTGTTATGTTGTTCACAGCTCTGTAATCTACGCACATACGCCATGAACCATCCTTCTTAGGCACCAAAATCACTAGAACCGTGCATGGGCTTAAGGACTCTCGAACATAGCTCTTCTGCAACAGCTCTTCTACTTGTTTCTGCAACTCCTCGGTCTCCTTAGGGTTGGTTCTATATGGGCTCTATTAGGAATGGTGGCGCCTAGAATAAAGTCAATCTAGTGCTCAATTCCTCTCAAAGGTGGTAGACCTGGTGGAATATCATCCGGGAAAACGTCCTCAAATTCCTGCAATAAAGGAGTAAAAATAGGAGGTAAATCTTGTAAGGACTCCAAAACCACGCAAGACTCTTTAAATAAGAGTAGAAAGCAAGGATAACTTCCTTTAAGAGCGTTGTTGACCTCGCTAGCATTGACCAAGAGAAGATGTTTCGGTGGTTGTCCTATAGGTGGTGGCACCTTCTTCTTCGGGTGAACGGAGGGCCCTAGTTGCAAAGGCATCATCTCCTACTCACGGGCTCTCCTTCTTTGCTCCCTTTCTACATGGTCTTGCAAACACTCCTATGGGGTTAGTGGAAACAAGGTAATACGACGTCCCTTAAAGTTAAAACAGTAGGTGTTAGAAAACCCATCATGAATGGCCTTGCAATCAAATTGTCAAGGTCGTCCTAGCAATAGATGGCAAACTTCCAAAGGAACGACATCACAAGTAACCAAATCGCTGTATTAACCAATAGAGAAGGCGATTTTAGCTTGCTTCCTAACTGATTTGCCGTCAATACCTATTTAACCACCATAAAAGCTTCTCTAGTCACTGGTTTGCACTCAATTTCCTTAGGGTCCTAATCATCCTGATGTGGTTCTTCGTCATGAATGACCTGCATAGTATCATATTCAATGAACTCATCCTCAACCTATGTCACATAGTCACCAAAAGCGGTCATTAGCACGGCCTGAACATTAGGGCATTCCTTCACAATGTGGCCTCGTCCTTGGCATCTTTAGCATCTGATGTCCGGGCGGGATGCGTTAGGGTGGCCTCTTTGGATGGTAGAGCTGGGAGGTTTGAGCTGCGAGTGTCTCCACCTCGGCTGGGCAACGGGCGATCAAAGCGGCCTCTTGGAGTCGTCGTCGTTGGCTGCGACGCTGAGTGGACGGGAGTGGAGTGCGGTTTCTTGCTGCGCCGGTGTTGTAAGAATAGGTAGAACCCGATCCTGCACTTTTTGCTCATACAAAATAGTAGCATAATGAAGAGCATCATTAATATTCGAGTACCTTTGTCGTTCAACTTGTTCACCAATGTCCCGATTAAGGCTTGAGATGAATTTGAACATGATAATCTTTTCGGAATATCGAATTCCCGTTCGTTGCATCAATCTACACATTTCGGCATGTAACTCTTCCGGGGATTGTGAACCTTGGCGGAGACGGTCTAGGCGAAATTGCATACGCTGCTCATATTCAAAAGGAACAAAATGAGCCCTCATGATTTCATGCAAATCCTTCCAAGTAGTGATGGGCTCTCTCATCTCATATTCCCAATGAGAAACATCTTGAATCCACCAAGATCGAGCAACACTTGTAAAATGAATAGAAGCAACCTCGACCTTTTCCTCCTCGGGGTAACCATAATACTTCAAGATCTACTCGGTTTGTTGTTCCCATTGGATGTAAGCTTCGAGGTCAGTTGTTCCTGCAAATTCAGAAATCTTTAGCTTCATACCTCGGTCAAAACGGCGTTGTGGTTGCTCGTCGTTGGGTTGGTGGTGGACGGGAACACGGCGGGGTGCTGGTGCCTCAAAAGGTGGAGGGCGGGGTGTGGCGACAAACCACTGCGGCAAAAGCCTGGGAGCGCCGTGGAGACCTCCACGGCCACCTCTTCCAGCGGCGTAGGTGCCGTAAGTGCGCTCAGCGTCGGGCTGCTGTGGCCTAAAGGCCCTTGGTGGCGCGTGGGCGGAAGAGCCCTCATTGCGCCGTGGGAAGGTTGTGTAAGCAAAGGATTAGACTCCTCCTCCTCGTTTTCCTCATCGAGCGGAGCCTGATAGGCGGGCTGTTTTTGTGATGCCCCCAGCTCTCGCTCAAGCTCCACAATGCGGAGCTTCATCTCTTCAAGTTCGAGCTCACTAGAATCATCATCAACCGGGCGCTTTCCGTTGTCCTGCGACATGGTTAGTGGACCAAAAGCAACACAACAAAGGAGAGATAAACCGAATAAATGTTGATAATGCACAACCTCAGCAATTACAAGGTAAGGTATGGTAATGTGGAGCTCAAGAAAGTACCAAAGCAAACCAACCTAACAATGACCAGTAATCAAGTAAGATGAAAGCCAAATTCTAAAATAAGAACCCAAGGTATGCAATTGATTAATGAAAATTAGTGCTTACTAGAACCAAAGCAAGTGACCACTCCCTTTCTAAAAACTCAACTTAGCTCACCGGGCTTCAACTCAGTTTTGCTTTTCTTTTCTTTTTTTTGTACAGATTTTCTGTTTTTTTTTTAATGAACTTGTAGCTTATAGATATCTAACAAGTCAAGAACGGGGGAAAACTAGCATGTATAGTGTATGCTAGGGAATAAAGGGAGCAGCTCGGTAATCTTTTTTTTTGTACTAAACCGACAAGCACTGCTCGAAGAAAAAGAAGAAAATAGCGCTAGGAGCCTTGTCCAAGTAAAGAAATTAAAAACAAAGTAGAAACTAACTAAGAATAATAATAAGCAACTAGATAATCACAAATCAAGCACAATATCTCAGAATTTTAATTCTGGAAATAGACTAAACACTATACTTAACAACTTGTCAATGATAGAATAGGTAGACTTCTAGGGCAAAGAACAAAGGTTTAGGGTTTTCGGCTGCAAGGGTTTCAACGATCTGCAGTAGGGTGGTGGAGGGGTGGTGGCGGGGTGTGTGGTAGTAGAGGCCGGCAGTGGTGGGCGGGCGGATGCAAGGTGATGGCGGAAAGGCGTCGGTGGTGGGGTACGACAATGATGGTTAGGGTTCCAACGTAGACAGAACCAATAGGCTCGAACGCTGTTGGTTTGGCGTCAGTTGAAGTATGGTGTTAGGAATTGAGTAATTGCTGAAATTGAAACAAAAACAACAAGAACTCGGATATAGACTACTACCTTTCGAAGTACTGACAACTGATACTACTTGATGCGAATCCACGCAAAAGGGATGGCCCGATCTTTTGAATGGTAGTCGAATTGGGGTTGTCTTTCCTAACGATACACACACACAAAAGGATTGACGGATTCTTCACTCTTCGATACGCACACACGAAGAACAAGGGATGAACGCTTGAGTTTCTCTCAAGAACACAATTCTGATTTCTTTTTTTTATTGATAAAAATACGGCTGTCCTTCACAATGAAAAAACGTTAAACCTAAATACCTAAAGTTGGGCTATTTTTCCTAATAATAATAGAAGACTTCTAATTCAACCCATAAGTGCTTAAAATCAGCCCATAAAACACAATTGTCATATTCAGCTTATAAGTGCTGAAATTCAGCCGATAAAACATAATTGCCATATTCAGCCTATAAGTGCTGAAAATACCCTAAGAGAACGTCTGAATATAATGTATAAAAACCAACTAAAAAATAGCCCAAAACATAAGTCATCCCAAGATCTCATGAACTAGAAGTGTCACTAATCTCGGGTCTTCCTTATCGAGCTCCTGAGTCGACATCCAAGGCAAAGCAGCATAAGAAAACACATGCCTTAGGATAGAGTAAAGAGCACTCGACATCTTCCTTGCTTTAGTCCTAGTGATAGGACCATCTCCATGAAGTGTAATGTCGGTCTGTAGATCTTCAAGCTCCTTAAGTGTCCTCGGGTTCACATCAGATATGACACTGTGTCAATGGTGATAGAAAAAAAGAGCAATTTGAATCAGCAACAACAAAGGCCAATGACAAATCTTTTCAATAGTATGATTCAACTAACTATCTCCGATTCTCTTAGTACTTGAGATAATGAAATCGATTCAATTTTTTTTAACAAAAAGTAAATGCAACAAAAATCGGATTTCATGTATAGAAGAATCAGAGAAGTGGATCTAACTCTTCTTTGATTAGCATGTCTTCTTTGCTCAAACAAAATTCAGATACGAGTGCTCATCAACTAAATGATATCAAAAAGTAAATGAACAAAACATCCCTAAATAACACTAAAATTGGTCATGACTTAATTGAAATTGAACTTATTTAGTAACTTTCGTCCTACAACCAAAACAAAGAACTCACAGCTTGTACGATTTCAGTAACGATATCGGCTAGATAAGAGTTTAACTCTTCCTCTGAAGGCTTATTGGAAAGTCAACAGCATCCAACGTTGCTTTGCATCTCTGAAATTTCAAATCTTTGAAAACCTAATAAAACCGACGAGAGAAAGATGAATCGCAATCAGGCCACAAAACGATACAATCAAGGACGTTAAAATTTTAGGAAGTGGAGAACGCTTACTGATAACACGATTTATGACTTAGGTTTAGGCACTCATTTAGATAGTTTTTCCGCTCATTCATGCATGGTTTAGCACTAGTTCACGACGTTTGCACTCAATTCACGTATTTTGTCGAGATAGACGTCTACACGGACTTTTGCATGCTTTGTAGGTATTTTGGGAGATTTAGGAGCTTAATCGATACATTCGAGGATCGTTCCTCGAGATAACACACCTTCGGACTCATTGGGATGCAAGCTAGGGGCTAAGGAGGACACTTGGGACCTTGTTGATGCATGACATGCACCAAATCGTGACTTAATGATCCAAAACAAGCTGAGGCACCAAAACCACGGCCACTGGGACTTCCACAGGCGTGGAAATGGGCTGTGGTTTTTGCCAGACAGTTGTGACAGCTGTCCCACGATCTTCATGGCCGACTCTTGCAAATTTGAAGGATAAAAGGTGGTCCTGCAAGGCTGTTAGGACAGACCCCTCACTCCCATTCTCTCCCACTCTCTCAACAAGAAAGATTCTCTCATTGGAAGATTGGATTGGAGCTACTCTTAGAGAAGAAGAAAGGCTTCCATTGGAGAAGAAGAAGGAGCACACTAGTTCATAGTTCCATAGTCATTTTGAGTGAACTTAGTGAAACGTTTTGCAAGGTTTTGTAAGAATCGATGGAACCTTCTTTTGAAGGATTGTAAGTCCTTCTTGAACTTTGATTTAGCTTGTTTGCCTTGTTTCATTTGCTTAATCCATCTTTCATTTCATCTTCTTGCCATGGATTCTATGATTTTATGCTTGTTGAGTTTGATTGTTAAGATGCATGTTGTAGGCTAAATAGATGCGATTCTAGGGTAAGGAAAAGATAGTTATGGCTTGGACTATGATAGAATGGACTTAGATGTACCTTTGGATGAATTATTTGCTCGAGCGTAGCCTCTGTTGTAAACCACGGTTTGTTCTATACATTCCACGGCCGTGGTTCTTGATAAACAACTTGTGATTTTGACTGACTTGCTTGTTTTGATGAATCTAAGTGCTATGGTGTTAGATTGTTGAAATCCTAGTGTTAGTTGAGCTAAACCTATCCTAGGGTGACCTAGTGTTAGCAACTAAGAGTTAGAAGAGACCTACCCGGTGATTCTTGCTCTTAGATACCGAAGATGACGAACTCTAGGTAGTAGTGAGCCTCACAAGCCGCTATTGGACTGAGTGTGCTAGGATAGGTGTTTAGGACTTGCCTTCCCGAGACTTACCCGGTAAGGAGAGGTTAGATTCCTAGAATACCATCCGGTTTGTGTAGAATTCCTATCCTTAGGCTCTTTGAGACTTACCCGGTGATGAGACCTTAGGAACGGACTAGTGGACCATGAGACCTACCCGGTGATTGATCCCAATCTAGAAACGCTCACTCCCAACATACTATAGTTGATCCAAGAAATAATTAGATAGCTTGAGTCCTATGCCATAACCGGAAATTCCGACCCCTAGAATCCGCTTTATTCCCTTTGATTACATATTTCGGATTTGCTTGTTTACTTGTGGTGTTAGCTTAGTTGATTGTTGATTTCGCATGATTCGTGATCTTTGATTGATCACCTAAAAACCAAACCAAAAACATTGATATTTTCATTTCTTTATTCCTTTCTCTTTTCTTAGCCTAGACCTTCACTATCCTTAGTCATTAATCGATTCAATCTCACCTCAGTCTTTGTGTTCGACCTTGGAATACTATCCCTACTACAAAACATCCCGTACACTGCGGGTTCGCTAGGAGTTAAGAGAAATATATCGAGTATAAATTTAAGGCTTTTTGCGTGACACGTTCTTAGCGTAACAAAGTTTTTGGCGTCGTTGTCGGGGACTAGGTTAAGATTGAGTCGTTGTTTGTGATTGTTTATAGTGTAGGTCTTTCTTGTTGCTTTTGATCTCGTTTGGTTTGTGTCTTTGCTTTTCAGGACATCTCTTACTCTTTAGGTGTATGCGAAGATCTCGTGGCAAGGATTTAGCTCCATTCGATCCTGAACCGGAGAAAACCCTTAGATCTAGATCCAAGAGCATTAGAAAGGGAAAAGAGATGGTCGGAAGAGATCTCCAAGCTGAGTTGGATGAAGCTTTAGAGCAAATTAGGCTAAGGGATGAAGCCTTGGAGAATGAAAGGAGACTTGCCAATGAGAGGCAAGAAGCAACTAGGAGGGAGATTGAAGAGATTAGGCAAGCTCTTGTGCAAAGAGAACTTAATCGTCAACAACCTCCTCCGCCTCCACCACAACCGCAGCCGGCGGTTAATATTCGGGTTGTGCCCATTGCTATTGAAGAGCCACAAACGTTGGGGCAACGTATGGATCCGGCACAAAGAGCACACCGTCCGGGTGTGAACTTAGGAGATCCCGCATCCCATGATTACGAGCTCCGCCCTCAAGTTCTACAAATGATCCGGCATAATCAATTTGGAGGGATGGAAGGAGAGTCTCCTCATCAACACTTGATGAATTATGAGATCTTGATGGAGACTCTAAGGCCGCCTAGATTGGAGAGAAACAACCATAAGCTTAGGGCTTTTCTTTCTCTCTTAAGGATAAAGCCTTGGCTTGGTATCAATCTATTCCACAAGGGCGAGTGAGTACTTGGGAGGAGATGACAACCGAGTTTTTGACTAAGTTCTTCCCACCTTCCAAGACTACCGAGTTAAGAGGGAAGATCAATGCCTTTGTAATGAAGGATAGAGAAAGCCTATTCAAGTCTTGGGAGAGGTTCAAGGACCTTCTCCTAGATTGTCCACACCATGGTATACCGAAAATTGAGCTATTGGAGATCTACTTCAAAGGACTTGATGAAGATAGCCAATTCAAGCTTCAATCTCTTTCCGGTGGGACTTTCATGGAAAAGAATGTGGATGAAGCTTGGGAATTTGTAGAGAAACAAGCTTTGGTGATTGAGAAGTACTCCCATAGGAAGAGTGATGGGAGGAAAGCGGGAGCATATGAGGTGAGTGAAGTCACCATGAGTAATTTCAAGCTTGATGCAATCAACAATGAGCTGAAATCTTTGAGGGAGTTGTGTGCTACAACTTTAAAGAATCAAGCAAGCCCTCAAGTGCAAGTGCAAGCAAACTTGTCTTCTAAGGAGGAAGATGTGATCTACATGGGAAGGGGTAACTACAACAACTATCAAGGCCCAAGGAACTTCAATAACAACCGACAATTCAACAATTACCGGCCTAATCACAACCATCCCGGGTTTTCCTATTCTAACCCGGATGGAGCCTTGAACGCTCCCGCTTCCACAAGTGCAGCTCCACCACCAAAGGCTTCACAAGAACCTCCACCCGGATTCACTCAACCTCCAAAGGATAGAACCGAGATGATGTTTGAGCAATTGCTTGGAAGGTTGAGTGGTCTTGAGAGCACGGTGACTTCCATTTCTAAAGCTCAAAAGGTGTTGGAAGCACAAGTGTTCCACAAGGCGGGTGAAGCTCATAGAGATCCGGGAAAGCTTCCCGGAAGAACCGAAGACAACCCAAGAGGCCAAGTGTTGGCCATCACAACAAGGAGCGGGTTGAGCATGAAGGATCCCTTGCCTAAGGGAAGTGATAAGGGGAAGCAAGTAGTGGTAGAGGAAGAGACATTGCAAGAGGATGAAGGCAAGAGCAAGGAAGACGAGCCAACATATGTGGCACCACCTCCATACAAGCCACCACTACCGTTCCCACAATCACGAGTAAGGGCTCGCTTGGACAAACACTTTGGTAAATTCCTTGAACTTATGTCTAAATTGCATATTAACATTCCGTTCATGGATGCTATCTTAGGTATGCCGGCGTATGGCAAGTTTTTGAAAGAAATACTCTCCAACAAGAGGAAGTTGGAGGAGTATGGGGAAGTGAGGATGACGAAGAGGTCCTCGGAATTGATCCAAACCATGAAGGAGGAGATGCCTCCTAAGCTAAGAGATCCGGGATCCTTTTGTGTGCCAATTGGAGTGGGAGAAGTGAAGTACGAAGCTCTTTGTGATCTTGGGGCAAGTGTAAGGATCATACCGCTTGCACTTTGCAACAAGGTTGGGCTAGGAGAGCCAAATCCGGTCAAGATGACCCTTTATATGGAGGATCGTTCGATCACTCACCCAGTTGGAATCTTGGAGGACATACCGGTGCAACTCGGGAAGTTCTATGTGCCGATTGATTTTGTTGTCTTGGACATCCCGGCGGACTATCCGGTTCCCATCATCTTAGGGAGACCTTTCTTGGCTACATCTGGATGCTTGGTGGATTGTAAAAATGGAATTCTCTCTTTCAACATTGGAGAAGAGAATATCAAGTTCAAGCTGTCTACAATGATGAAAGGGCCAGCCCTTGGTGAAGATGTGTTCAACATTGTCGAGCAAGAGGAGTCTAGAGAAGTTGTGAGCTCGATCTTGATCAAGGACCCCTTGGAGAAGGTTCTTAGCTTAAGTTTGATGGAGGAAGGAGTTGAGGAGGCTTGCAATGAAGAACTCAAGGCTTTGGAATCATTGGAAAAGGAGACAAGAGCTGAATTTGAAGCACACGAAGATGTGCTGAATTTCGGCAAGAACCACGGCCAGGGACCAAGAACCAAGCCCGTGGAAAGTCCCATGGAACTCTCTGGAATGCTCAAAAAGGCTAGCTTTTCAAGTTCCACGGCCATGGTTATGCCAGAGCCCGTAATTTTGCCCGTGGTTTCCCCAAACACTGCCTTTGTTGTTGATCAAGCTTCAAGGAGTCTTGGGGAGTCTTCCATGGCTTTGGATTCATCTCAACCAACGTTATACGGCTCGTCTCCACTCGATAAAGGTCCTCCTAAACTTGAACTCAAACCCCTCCCCTCTCATTTGAAGTATGCTTTTCTTGGTGATGATTCTACTTATCCGGTTATTGTGAATGCATGCTTAAATGATGATGAGTTGAATAGATTGTTGCATGAGTTGAGATTGCATAGGAAAGCCATTGGCTATACCATTGATGATTTAGTTGGCATTAAACCTTCTTTATGCATGCATAAGATCTTAATGGAAGACAATCATAAACCTTCAATTGAACCTCAAAGAAGACTAAACCCAATCATGAAAGAAGTAGTCAAGAAAGAGATCATTAAATTGCTAGATGCGGGAATCATTTTCCCAATTTCGGATAGTAAATGGGTTAGTCTCGTGCATGTGGTTCCTAAGAAGGGTGGGATGACCGTAGTAACCAATGAGAATAATGAATTAATCCCAACTAGAACGGTTACGGGGTGGAGGATGTGTATAGACTATAGGAAACTGAATGTGGCATCTAGGAAGGATCAGTTCCCTCTTCCCTTTATTGACCAAATGCTAGAGAGATTAGCTCAACATTCTCACTTTTGCTACTTAGATGGTTATAGTGGATTCTTCCAAATCCCTATTCACCCCGATGATCAAGAGAAAACCACATTTACATGTCCTTGGGGTAGTTTTGCATATAGGAGAATGCCATTTGGGTTGTTTAATGCACCCGCCACCTTTCAAAGGTGTATGATGGCTATCTTTTCTGAGTATATTGAAAACATCATGGAAGTGTTTATGGATGATTTCTCTGTTTATGGATCTTCCTTTGATGATTGCTTAGCTAACTTGTCT
Source organism: Fagopyrum esculentum (assembly GCA_033239045.1). Classification (NCBI taxonomy): domain Eukaryota; kingdom Viridiplantae; phylum Streptophyta; class Magnoliopsida; order Caryophyllales; family Polygonaceae; genus Fagopyrum; species Fagopyrum esculentum. Next base: position 85,527,103 of record BSUD01000003.1, on the reverse strand, counting down.
TTAGTGCTTAAGAGATGTGAGGAGACAAACCTTGTCTTAAATTGGGAAAAATGCCACTTCATGGTAAGTGAAGGCATTGTGTTGGGACACTTGGTGTCCAACCGTGGCATTGAGGTTGATAGGGCTAAGATAGAGACAATAGAGAAGTTGCCACCACCTACCTCGGTGAAGGGGGTAAGGAGTTTTCTAGGGCATGCCGGTTTTTATCGGAGATTCATTAAAGATTTCTCTAAGATTTCTAAGCCTCTTACTAACCTACTAATGAAAGATGTTGAGTTTGTTTTCTCCAAGGATTGCCTTGAAGCCTTTTGTAGGTTGAAGAATGCTTTGATCTCCGCACCCATCATGCAACCTCCGGATTGGAGTTTACCGTTTGAGATCATGTGTGACGCGAGTGATGTAGCCGTTGGGGCTGTTTTGGGGCAAAAGAAAGATGGGCGCACACATGCCATTTATTATGCTAGCAAGACGCTAGATGATGCCCAACTCAATTATGCTACCACCGAGAAGGAGTTGCTAGCGGTTGTGTACGCATTTGAGAAGTTCCGCTCGTATCTTGTTGGAGCGAAGGTCATTGTTTATACGGATCATGCTGCGATCCGTTATCTCCTTACAAAGAAGGATGCCAAGCCTTGGTTGATTCGGTGGATCCTTCTTCTTCAAGAGTTTTATTTGGAAATCCGGGATAAAAAGGGGTCCGAAAATTCTGTGGCGGATCACCTTAGTAGACTCCCACTATTAGAGCTTGAGAGAGATGACATCCCGATTGATGACTCATTCCAGGATGAGCAATTGTAAATGGTGGAAGAGTGCTTGTTTCAAGTGTCTAGAGGAAGTGAGCCATGGTATGCCGACATTGTGAACTATCTTGTGTGCGAGGAAGTGCCTCCCGGTTTGTCATATGCCCAGCGGAAAAAGTTCTTCAAGGATGTGAGACACTACTATTGGAGTGAACCGCTTTTGTTCAAAAGAGGGCCGGATGGAGTTTTTAGAAGATGCACACCGGAGGATGAGGTGGAGAGTGTGATCCGCCATTGTCATTCCTTACCATGTGGAGGCCATGCAAGCTCACACAAGACATGTGCTAAGGTGTTGCAAGCGGGTTTCTTTTGGCCGAGTTTGTTCAAGGATGTGCAGAATTTTGTGGTAGCTTGTGATGCTTGCCAAAAAACGGGCAACATCTCAAGGAGGAATGAGATTCCCTTGAACAACATACAAGAGGTGGAGATATTCGATGTGTGGGGTGTGGACTTCATGGGGCCATTCCCCTCTTCATGTGGCAAACTTTACATCCTATTTGCGGTGGACTATGTCTCGAGATGGGTAGAGGCAATCACCTCTCCTACATATGATGCCAAGGTTGTGGTCCGGTTCTTCAACCGAGTGATCTTCCCTAGGTTTGGAACACCAAGGGTGATCATAAGTGATGGAGGGAAGCACTTCACCAATAGAAACTTCGGGACACTTTTGTCTAAGTATGGGGTAACTCATAAGGTGGCAACACCTTACCATCCCCAAACTAGTGGCCAAGTGGAGATCTCCAACCGGGAGATAAAGGAAATTCTTGAGAAGACGGTTTCTAGGACGAGAAAGGATTGGGCTATGAAGCTCGATGATGCTTTGTGGGCATATAGAACCGCTTTCAAGACACCGATTGGCACCACTCCCTACAAGCTAGTCTATGGCAAGTCTTGCCACCTTCCGGTAGAGATGGAGCATAGAGCATATTGGGCCATTAAGTGGCTAAATTTTGACCTCAAGGAGGCCGGAGAGAAAAGATTGCTTGATATGAACGCTCTTGAGGAGATCCGGTTGGATGCCTATGAAAACGCCCGGATCTACAAGGAAAGGACCAAACATTGGCATGACAAGCGTCTCATCCCGAAGGAGTTGAGCGAAGGCGACCTTGTCCTTCTCTTCAACTCAAGGCTGCGGCTCTTCCCCGGAAAGCTAAAGTCAAGATGGACGGGTCCTTATGTGGTGAAGAAGATCTTTCCCCATGGAGCGGTTGAGATAGGAGGGGAGCATTGTGGAGACTTTAAGGTGAATAGGCACCGGTTGAAGAAGTATATCCCGGGAGCTCCGGTGGACATGATTGCCCCACTTCACCTAGAGTGAGACGCCCCCGAGTTTGGTCAAGCTAATGACCTTAAAGAAGCGCTTGATGGGAGGCAACCCATTGGTAGACATCTTTCCCTTTTTCATTTTTGTTTTTGTTTTGATTTTTCTGTTTTTGTGTGTTTGGTGTGTTTTGTGTGTGTGCTAGAGTCTTGGTAGCATAGAAGCCTTGCATGGCATGTGGATGGTGATGATGAGTCCCTCATCACTTGTGAGTGGAGTGGACGAGGGATTTGGACGGCTAGCGGCACCTAGCGCGGATCCCGACGCCATGATGAACATTTAGAGCTCTCTACCATCGTTGATAGGATCGTCCAACATCACTCCATTTGAGTAATCCCAAATACCAAAGCAAACCATAATTTACATTGTGAGAACCCTCTTTCACTCTTCTTTACTTCATTTACACATTGGGGACAATGTGTTTCTAAGTATGGGGTGGGGTTTGCATGATCTTTTGCATGACTAGCATCTAGGGTAGTTTCTTTTAGTCACATGCTTCATTATGTCTTGCATTGTACATACACATTTCGAAAAATCCAAAAAATCAGAAAATTTTAAAAATTTTAGTGCTTCTAAGCTTGGGAATGACCCTTATGATGAAATTGTTGTGTCAATTGGCTACGGATGGCCTTATGTGTTGAATAGATGAATGCATATGTGGACTTAAAGTACTTATCTTGAATCCCATGAATGGATTGTGATCATGATTTTTGTCTTGATTAGATTGAGTATTGAAAGTCGAATTTACATGCTAGTTCTTGCACATCATCTAGGAGTGATTAAGGCAATTCATCTTTCTCTACTTCTCATCTTGATCATGTTGCTTGAGCACCTCAATTGATGAAAAATTTGACCTCTTTTGACCCATCCGGAAATAGGAGCATGCTAGTGTGTTGATGTGTGTGAAAAGCAAGTGTGGGGTGAAGTTGTTGATGGATGAATGTTATGAATGAAGTGTCGAATTTGTTGTGAAAGTGTAGACAAAAATATAGGTTCGGGGACGTTGGTTTAAATGACGAGTAACTCGGCACCATTCACATAATCAGGTGTTTGTGCCTTGCCAAAGTCAAATAAACCGATAGTCCCAACGAGCTTTGGTATGTGTGTCCGGTGTGGATGCACCTCGAAAAATAAAAAAACCCGAGGACGGCTAATCACCAAGGTTTCGGCTTTTGTACACCAATGCCATTGTCTCAAAAATAAGTGAAAGAAAAAGAAAAGGAAAGAAAGAAAAGATGGAGAAAATATACACTTGTGGGAAGTTGATCAAGGACAAAATTGTGAAGTTAGTTCCATTCCCGGATTAGCATCACATAACCTAGAAAAATTCCCACCTTATCACAACACTTCTTAGCCTCTTATTTCCTAAGCCCTTGTGACCTATTTGCATGTGTGTAAGACTTAGTGATCTAGATTGGATATGCGCATGATCATCTTGACTTCTTCATTTTTACATTTTATGCATGCTTTCGAGTTAAGTACAATTGTCTTTCCGTGCCTTCATTTATTTGATACATGATTGCTTGTCCATTGCCATGAAACATGACTATGAAGGTGATCCAATATTAGAAGCACAACTCCAAAAAGATTTTGTTGTTTTTCTGCATGCATAAATCATGTCATCTCTTAGTCTATAGTTGGGGACTTGCTCGGGGACGAGCAAACCTTAAGTATGGGGTATTTTTGATAACACGATTTATGACTTAGGTTTAGGCACTCATTTAGATAGTTTTTCCGCTCATTCATGCATGGTTTAGCACTAGTTCACGACGTTTGCACTCAATTCACGTATTTTGTCGAGATAGACGTCTACACGGACTTTTGCATGCTTTGTAGGTATTTTGGGAGATTTAGGAGCTTAATCGATACATTCGAGGATCGTTCCTCGAGATAACACACCTTCGGACTCATTGGGAAGCAAGCTAGGGGCTAAGGAGGACACTTGGGACCTTGTTGATGCATGACATGCACCAAATCGTGACTTAATGATCCAAAACAAGCTGAGGCACCAAAACCACGGCCACTGGGATTTCCACGGGCGTGGAAATGGGCCGTGGTTTTTGCCAAACAGTTGTGACAAATGTCCCACAATCTTCATGGCCGACTCTTGCAAATTTGGAGGATAAAAGGTGGTCCTGCAAGGCTGTTAGGACAAACCCCTCACTCCCATTCTCTCCCACTCTCTCAACAAGAAAGATTCTCTCATTGGAAGATTGGATTGGAGCTACTCTTGGAGAAGAAGAAAGGCTTCCATTGGAGAAGAAGAAGGAGCACACTAGTTCATAGTTCCATAGTCATTTTGAGTGAACTTAGTGAAACGTTTTGCAAGGTTTTGTAAGAATCGATTGAACCTTCTTTTGAAGGATTGTAAGTCCTTCTTGAACTTTGATTTAGCTTGTTTGACTTGTTTCATTTGCTTAATCCATCTTTCATTTCATCTTCTTGCCATGGATTCTTTGATTTTATCCTTGTTGAGTTTGATTGTTAAGATGCATGTTGTAGGCTAAATAGATGCGATTCTAGGGTAAGGAAAAGATGGTTATGGCTTGGACTATCATAGAATGGACTTAGATGTACCTTTGGATGAATTATTTGCTCGAGCCTAGCCTCTGTTGTAAACCACGGTTTGTTCTATACATTCCACGGCCGTGGTTCTTGATGAACAACCCGTGATTTTGATTGACTTGCTTGTTTTGATGAATCTAAGTGCTATGGTGTTAGATTGTTGAAATCCTAGTGTTAGTTGAGCTAAACCTATCCTAGGGTGACCTAGTGTTAGCAACTAAGAGTTAGAAGAGACCTACCCGGTGATTCTTACTCTTAGATACCGAAGATGACGAACTCTAGGTAGTAGTGAGCCTCACAAGCCGCTATTGGACTGAGTGTGCTAGGATAAGTGTTTAGGACTTGTCTTCCCGAGATATATCCGGTAAGGAGAGGTTAGATCCCTAGAATACCATCCGGTTTGTGTAGAATTCCTATCCTTAGGCTCTTTGAGACTTACCCGGTGATGAGACCTTAGGAACGGACTAGTGGACCATGAGACCTACCCGACGATTGATCCCAATCTAGAAACGCTCACTCCCAACATACTATAGTTGATCCAAGGAATGATTAGATAGCTTGATTCCTATGTCATAACCGGAAATTCCGACCCCTAGAATCCGTTTTTCTCCCTTTGATTACATATTTCGGATTTGCTTGTTTACTTGTGGTGTTAGCTTAGTTGATTGTTGATTTCACATGATTCGTGATCTTTGATTGATCACCTAAAAACCAAACCAAAAACATTGAGATTTTCATTTCTTTATTCCTTTCTCTTTTCTTAGCCTAGACCTTCACTATCCTTAGTCATTAATCGATTCAATCTCACCTCAGTCTTTGTGTTCGACCTCGGAATACTATCCCTACTACAAAACGTCCCGTACACTGCGGGTTCGCTAGGAGTTAGGATAAATATATTGAGTATAAATTTAAGGCTTTTTGCGTGACACGTTCTTAGCGTAACACTTACCATTGTCTAGTAGAGCTCGTAGATGTAGCGGAGCGAAGGAACACAAGCTTCGAACGATGTGAGGAGTCGCATATTCTTGCCAAGACAATGTTCTTGACTGAAGTGTGTTGATTGAATCTAGGATTTGGGAAGAATAGAAGACACCACATAAGGAACTCGGTGGCCTGATTGAATCAGAGAGAGGAAGAAGAAGAAGAAATCGAGGGCGAACGAGCAAAAATAGTGGATTGTTGGAGTCGACCTCTTCAAATGAAAGTGAAAGAGAAGGCGGAAAGCGGAAGGAAGATGAATCAACACGTACCATTTCACAAATACGAGTCATAATCTAAGGGTAAAAATGGAAATCGTTTGTTGATAAGAAGAACTCTCATTTTAATTGTAGTAAGGATAAGGATTGGACCATTATAATTTATATATTTTGTTTACTCTGTATTTACATGAAAATAATTATATAGTACGATATTTTACAAATAAAAATAAAATTAAGAATGCGTGGAGTAGGTAAAAATTATTAACCCTTCTATTTAGAAAGAAAGGAATAAATGATGTTTGTTGTCTAAGTTTTAATTTTTAATTACTTAATTTATTTTTTATTTTATTTATTTTTTTGAATTTTTGACTTTCTTTATTATTTTTTTAATTTTCTGAAATAAATTTCTCATACCAGAATTTTTACTTACCAGAATTTTTACATACTAGAAATTTTTCATACCATAAATAACATACCAAAAATTCAACCAGATTTTTCATACCAAAAAATTACATACCAGAAGTTTATCATACCTGAATTTTTACATACCAGAATTTTTACCAAAAATTTTCATACCAGAATTTTTTCCTACGAAAATTATATACCATAATTTTTTTCCTACCAGAATTTGAAAAACTCATAACTTTGTAATTGATTATTTTAGCATGAAAAAATTCATACCAGATCAATATTAAAACAAGATATGCTGCATACCAGACGGAGACTTTTCAATTTGGGAAATAGGGTTTTCCTACTCATCTCATCTTTGTGATAAAATTCAATTCCAATCACTTCAACACTATCCATTCCAGTAATTTCAATCTCCTCGAGATTACCAAGTTCACCTAGTGTTGGAAGTTTCTCACATTGCTTGCAATTGTATAAAGCTACTTTCTTTAACTTCTTCATACTAGTAATCCAAGATGAGAGTCTTTTACCCCCAAAGTTTCTGACATGAATCTCTTCCAAGTTAGGGTGGGGCTGCAGTCCATCCATTATCTCTTCAGCATCACTAACCGGATCGGATTCTTGTAATCCATTGGACCATTGTAATGACATGTAAGTGATTCCAATTTTTGTTATCAAGCTGGCTTCCACAACATCTTCTTTGCAACTTATGTGTTCAAGCCCACAGATGCTTATTTCCCCACAGAGTAGTGGCAAGCTCCTCAGTTCATTGATTTGAAATCCCACCTTTCCCGTCAGCTGAATTCCAGGCATAGTCCTAAGACAAGTTAATTGTCTCATTCCCTCTAGCATGATCACAACCTCTCTTGAATAATAGTTAGCATTAGTACGACTGTACAGAATATGCCTTAAATTAACCAATGATGTAATTGTGTGGGGCAATTCAAGGAGGTTGTAACACAATCGAAGATCTATAGTTTGTAGGTTCAACAATGTTCCAATGGATTTCTGGTATGAAATATTCTATACCAGAAAAATATTTCATACCAGAAATTCACTGTTATGAACCAAAATATGACTATTAACATTATTTTCAGATTAATGCTACCATTGGGCATATACAAGTATTGAAATCATAATCAATTAAACTCACATGTACTAAATTGATGAGTGAAACCGCAAATTGGCCTTCAAATGTGAATAACGAAATTCACTGTTATGAACCAAATTGGCCTTCACCACATCCTCCGCTCTCCCCATCACTATCACTCCACCTTTTGTCCCCTTTGGATCCGAATCTCGCAACATCTTCATCATCATCATCTTGTGATGCTCCAAATCCTCAGATGCCCCATCCAGCACAATCAGATACCTCTTTCGTCTCAATTTTGATTCAATCGCATCAATCAGATACACAATAACTATGTTAATACACACAGATTTGTGAAGTTGAGAAGTGTAAACCAAAATTCATACCAGAAAGAGTATAAGGATGAGAAAAGAGGGAGAAAGCGATATACTTCCCTAACCTTCCATTCGACTCCCAATCCAGATCCAGATCTAGATATAGATCTAGATATTATTGAGAAGAAAAAAGAGGATTCAAGGAGCAAGAGGGGAACGACGAGCATCATCATCGAAGTTCTGAGTGTAGCTTCGGAGGGTCTGCATCTCCGGATTCGAATCAGAAATTGCCTCCACCTGGATCGGATCCTCCATCTGAGCTGCTTGATGATGAATACCGGGAACGTCGTCGTAGATGGCGATGTGGAAGTATCAAGTATGTGGGATTGTTTAGTGCATCTGTCGAGGAAGTGGAGAGTGCCATCAGGCCATCAGGCCAACGTGATAGACTGGCGTGTGTTGAGGGAACGAGAGCCGAACTTGGCTGATGACGAAGCTCTACCTTTGAGCCGATGAACGAGAAAGAGGTGAGAAGAGAGATTTTGTTCTGAGTTGTTTGCAAGTTACAGCTACCAGAGAGGGAAGAGGAGAGGAGAATAAGGAGAGTTAGTGTTGAACGGTTAAAAAAAAATGGGGCCTAGTTACTTAATCAAAATAAAAAAAAGCCTAGTTACTCCCATAACTAAAAAAAAGCCCTAGTTTTCAAATTAGCTTTTTTTTTTTTTTTTT
>BSUD01000003.1:85468646-85518506 GCA_033239045.1 Fagopyrum esculentum | reverse complement strand
TTTTTTTTTTTTTTTTTTTTTTTTTTTACCTTATTCCTAATTCCTGTTTCTTTCACTTTTCGTCTTTCCCGTCACCGGTGAGCAGCCTGTAAAACTTCTCTTGCCTCACCACGTGTTGCAGTCGTGTCCCTTTCATTGATGCCAGCGGAAGCTTCAATCAACGGCATATTGGCAGGTGTAACTTGTCCCTTTCATTTCGTCTTCGGGTGTTGAAAAACAAGAGATCGGTTTCTCTTCTTTATATATCCGAATCCCACTTCCGCCTCCACCACGTTTCTCTTTGACGTCCCATTTTAATGGATGTGAACTGGCTTCCGGCGACCAGAGGTGGGGAATATCAAAGCCTAAAGTTTTCGGTAAGTTGTTCTTCCTTTTTCCGTCCTACTTTAATGAATTATTTCAGGTATTTCAAACCAAAGTTGAATTTGACAAATTGAAATTGTTCAGTTTCTAGGTCTCCTTCATCATGTCGATTGTCCCTCCCGCACCTGAAGTTTTCTCAAGTTTAGGCAATGGCTTATAGCAAGTCAAGATCCGTAAGGTATTATCATCATCATTGATATCTCCTTCTGTTAGTTTCCCAATTTGCTTTTAGCTTCACGTGAAATAACCATAGCTTCACTTCTCACATTTAGAGAGCCCTAGATTTCTTTTCTCACATGTTCGACAAAAGTCCTTTGAGAAATTTGTGCTTTGATTTCACCATTTTCAGACGTGATTGTGATATGTTCTACTCTGATTGAGGAGAACTGATGGGATATGAGTTCAATGAACCTAATTTCAGCCAACTGTCATATTGGTACATTGAGGAATGATTGGCTTGAAGCTCATTTTTGGGAGCTTGTTTTGTCAAACACTTTGATTGTTGATGCCTAAGTTTCTTAAAACCGCTCGCGTATCCATTTTATACATGTGCTGTTGATATTAGCTTGAGAAGTTGAAGTTTAGCCTTCATTTTTAACAAGTGACCCAAAAACTTCATACTGAACAAATGTAAAAAATGAATACAAAATATGTACTTGTATGTTTATATTTGTTCTACAAGAATGATTAATTGACTTGTTTTTTTGTGTTTTGGGTTATATTTGGAAGGTGTTAACGTACAAACCAGTGAAGAAGTTGCTATTAATCTGGTTTGTGCCCTCATTTCTCGCGCTGGCACAATTGCTGTAAGTTTCCTTTGTGTCTCAATATTTCATTCATTATCTATGGTGCTTGTATGGTTGAATATTTATACCTATATCATGCTGCTCTAATTCCCTTTTCCAGGAGGACTAGTCTTTTTATCTACTAAACTTGATTTTTTGTAGTTGTCAAGTGTAGGAAATTCTCAAGACCTAACATCCCCAGCTTCACTATGAATCTAAATTCTCAGGGAGGCGGTAAGCATATAATTCTTTTTCTCCTTATTTGAGTTGGATTTTTATTGACACGTTGTTAAACACGTAATGCTTGATTTGGAGAATGAGTTGAAAATTAACCTCAACACTTGTGTTCTTAAGTGTTCTTTGTAGGTAACTTTTCTTTGCCCATTTGGGTTCTTCTCTTTACTTTTAAGTTTCCCCAATTTGATTGAAACTTCATATAATCGAGGAAAAATGTGTGTGGGTTTTAGGAGAAATAATGTTTGGGTATCAGCTGATCAGGTCTACTTGTCAGGATTCTTCCAAGACGATTGAAGTTGATATTCACCATGCTAGTATGTTGAGTCCCTTATTTGTCTTTGGCTTGCCTTTCGGTTTTAAAGTATGAAAAAAGTATTATTGTGAATCTCTTGGATGAATATTATGCTAATACTACAGTTGTGAAACTTATTTTGGAAGGATCTGCTTACCTTCATAATGAACCAAATGTTATCGTTCATTTGGATCTAAAGCCCAGGGCAGCGGTGCATTTCTTTCAGACATTTATAGTAAGGAGGCATGCAGCTAGACTTATAAAAATTTAAGAAAAAAATAAGATGCTGTTAATTGTTGTATTATATCTTGTATAAGTTATATGAGTCAGGATTGCTATTTTGGTCAACACAAGTGCAACCCATCTCAAACTGGGAGACTTTGGTTTGAGCAAGCTGATGAAAGATCATGCTCATGATGTACCACATATGTGTATGGATCTTGAGGTATTCAAGTCTAGAAAATATGACAAGGAGTTTGATATAATGATCTTTGGAGTTTGCTTGGTTTTTTGAAACAATTACGGTTTATGGAAGGTTCTGGTAGGATTGTTCGGGTTAGATATCGATATACTCAGTAGATTATACTTCTAATAGTTTATACTTCTAATAGTTGAAAATAGATTTTGGGTACTGCTAAACTATAACCGTACTTGGACTCTTTACATGATAGAAAGAAGCAAGATATGGCAAAGAGATTCATGGGATGCTCGACCTTCATCTAGAAGGTATCAATATAATTGAGTTATTATATATATTTAATCTTGGTTTAGTTAAAATCACTTATCTCATTTTCAATCTCGTGTACCAGCTGGACTCTCTAGAAATCAAGGTGCATATGAACCCGCTGGATTTTCCGCTCAATCTGGTTCAACAAGATATCATGAACCTGTTCAACATGGTGGACAATGGTCACAATAGTCGGGCTATTCGATAGCTGCTAGAATTCGGAATACTAAGGGGTGTATTCAATCCAGACTTTTAAAGATTTTGACTTTTTATATGGAGTTTAAGTATTTATATAAGCAATAAAGAATCCTACAAAATTAATCAAATAATATATTTTTTCAAAATCAACAAACTTTAAATAACATATGAAAAATCTATATTAAATATCAATAGATTTTTAAACTCCTAAAAATTTATATGGACTTTTAAAAATCTATATTAAATATCAATAGATTTTTAAACTCCAAAAAATTCCTATAAAGTTTTAATTGAATATACCCCCTAACCCCTAAATATGTACATTATATTGTACTAGATTATATATGGAAAATTCTTATTTTTTTTAAGGCAGGCAACAAGTTTATATGCAGATTGTATTGTACTAATTTGAGGATATATGTGTGCCTATATTACATATTTTCACATTATTTTATAAGAATTTTGGGTTAGTTCACTTTGGCAAGGGATTAGTACAAGGTGCGAATCGATAAAAATGTTTCATCGTTCACTGGTTGATGTACCGATATTCTCTACTTGATTTCAGCTAACATACGTATTAAAGTTATTTACGAACGGATAAAATGTTTCCCTCTTCAATGCTCGATGTTCCAATATTCCCAACTCGATTCTAGCTAACATACGTAGCAAACTATACCACGTGCGTGCGGAGTACGCGCATTTCACCTAGTGTGTGTGTATATATATATCATGAGAATAATTTTAGACCGTCGGATTGTGAGTATTAAGGGTCGAAATTTAGGGTAGATATCATAATTATTATATAAATAAAACACCATTCACGCGCCGTAATATTCTGAAACAAACCGCACCCCTACCGTCTCTCTCTCTCTCTCTCTCTTCGATATACTGCAATTTCTAGGTTTTGAGAAACGACCGGCGATTTCTAGGGTGCGGGTTCAGCGACGTCGAGGCAACTCTCGCTCCTCCGATTACGATTCCGACTCCCTCCATTGGTACGACTTCGACGCTTTCAAGTCAGTTTTCACACAATGTTACAAGTTCAGGAAAGTGAAATCTTCGGTTTGGAAACAGATTTGTGCTTGCAGTTGGGGCTATTGTCGCTCTCTACTCTTTGTTCGAAACGGTGGCTTCAATTTGGGAGATCACTAGAGGCACCACTCTCCTACCTGAATTCATCCAAGTCTGGTTCGACTTCGGCCACGATTGTTTGATTTGGGACTCATGGCGGAATTTTCTTTAGGTATGTCTTAATTGTTTGATTTGGTGAAATTTGCTGGGTGTTTTTTGATTTGTGAGGTGTAATATATTGCCTTGTTGTTTTGATCTTCTCAGAAGCGTTTTTGAAAGGTTTGTGGTAATAAAGAATTACGAGTAATAGTTGTGAATAATTTGTGATATAAGCATGTTGAGACAAAATGTGTATTCGATATGAAAAAGACGGAGTAATTAGGAATAATGTTGATTTGAATCGTTTGAAAATGACAGGTATTAATTTAATAATTACGAATAATTCGTTGTTATCATAAACTAATGATAATGTTAGTTGTTGATGAAATAATAGTTGTAATTATGCATAATGTTGATGCTGTAAGTATTATGATTTACATGATAAGCTTGTAAATATGGTTCATAGTTAGTAATGTTTTTTCATGGTCTTATTAAGATAATTTTGAATAATGTGGCTTTAGGGTGCATATTGGATTTGACAAACTACTACTAAATATGAATAATGATTGTGTTTACATGTAATATGTATGAATACAATATGTAGGTAAATGACATTTGATATTAAGTTGGTCTGTTGATACTTATAGTAATGTATAACGAAATCTATGTTGTGTTTTATTGATATGTCAGGGAAAAAGATTGTTGACGAACAACTCGGCATAGAGGTTGATAAGGGAATTAGCCACGAAGAACGGATCTAGACGAACAACTTATTCTGAAGAATTAAGAACACACGAAATTAACAAATATGGACAACAATGAAAACGAGAAAACAAAAAAGGGACAAGTAAAACCGAAAGGAACAATGATAGAACCCTTGGATTCGATATCCAAGAACCAAATCAGTGACGATTCGATCCCGCTTCTTACAACTCCACACAATCGATCTGATAATCGAGAGCACGAAGAGCTTGCCTTGTTCGACTTGCAACACCAATCCCGAAGGAGATTGACATACACAAGAACGAGAAAGCTAGAACACACCCACAAACTCACGAGACAAGAATGATTAGATTCTCTTGGATTCAATTCTAAAATGCTCTTAGTAAAACTTGTATAAAACTTGTCTAACTACAAAAAGAAGAGAGAAAAGATTTTTATACATCCTAGGCCTTTTCTTCCTAAAACAGGAAAAAAAAAAAGAAACTAATTCTAAAAATACATTTAGGGAGGTTTAAATAAAAGCCCAATAAATTAGAGCAAACAATGGGGCTAATTAACTCTCCTAATCAGCCCCTCACGTTCACATACGTAATTGAATTTTCCAGCCTTGCACATGCACACACGTGAAGCCTCTTTAAGCTCCATTAATCATCTTGGCTGGTATGGGTTCTTGGATGATCTACAAGATGATCCTTAGGCTTGATGGAGGTGGACTTGGTTGAGCTTTATGGACCATGTGTAGGAAAAGAGCATCCATCTCAGCTTGACGTTTAGCTTGTGCTCTTGTTAGAGTCCCTTGAGGTGGTGAAGATGAAGTTAGCTCAGATGATCCTTCATCATTCTCCCCTCTTTGGAAGAATTCGACCTCAAATTGCCTTGATCATCATCCAGGGGTGGAAAAGGATTTAGATCCTCACATTGAATGTGGGATCACAAGCATAATCATCCGGCAAGTCAAGCTAATAGGTGTTGTCACCCGCCTTGTGTAACACCTTGAAAGGCCCATTTCCTCTTGGGGGGAGCTTGGATTTCCGAAGTTGTGGAAACCTCTCCTTCCTCAAATTTAGCCATATAATACAAGGTCGCCGGGTTCAAATATAATCTTCTTGCGTCCTTGATTCGCCTTGGTTGCGTTGCATTTGCCTTTCTCCTTGGGCTTGATCCTTGTCCTACTATGTAGTTCCTTGATGTGTTCAACCTGCGTTTTAGCACTTAAACCCACTCGCTCCTTCTTAGGTAACAGTGTAATATCAAAAGGGGTTAGTGGATTAAAACCATAAACACGCCAAAGGGAGAGATGGAAGTAGATGAGTGGACGACTCTATTATAGGCAAATTCAACACGTGGCAAGACATCTTCCCATTCTTTCAAATTCTTCTTGATGACAGCCCTTAGAAGTGTTGTTAGGGTCCTATTAGTTAATTCCATTTGCCCATCAGGTTGGGGTGACTTGATGTAGAAAATAACAACTTAGTTCCTACATTTCCCCAAAGAGTTTCCCAAAAGTAACTCAAGAACTTAACATCCCTATCACTATTGTCCTTGAAACCATGTAACCTAACTACTTCCCGAAAGAAAAAATTAGCTACATTGGTTGCATCATCAATTTTGTGACAAGCAATAAAGTGAGCCATCTTATAGAATTCTACAACCACAAATATCGAATCCCTACCTCTACTAGTCCTAGGCAATCCCACTATGAAATACATGCTAATGTCTTCCCAAGGGGTTGTGGGGATTGGAAAAGGTGTATACAATCCACGAGGCTTCGCTTTCGATTTAGCTCTAAGGCACTCTAAACACCTTTTAAGCACATTTTCAACATCCCTAAGCATATGTGGCCAATAAAAATGTGAGTGCAGCATAACATAAGTATTATCCCTCCCAAAATGACCCGTTAAACCTCCTTTATGGGCTTCTTCCACTAACAGCAAACGAAGAGAACACCTAGGTATGCACACCTTATCTACTCGAAACAGAAATCCCTCAAACAAATAGAATTTATCTAAGGAACCTTTTTGCACACAAAGCTTATATGTTTCTCCAAAGTCAAGATCAGATTCATAGAGCTCCTTAATGTAGACAAATCCTAACACCCTAGCATCCAATGTAGTTAGCAATGTATGCCTCCTAGAAAGAGCATCCGCAACTACATTGTCTTTTACCTTTTTATACTTGATAACATAGGGAAAAGTCTCAATAAATTTCATCCATCTACCATGCCTCCTATCTAGTTTATCTTAACTCCGAAAATGTTTCAAAGATTCATGATCAGAATGCAAAATAAACTCTCTAGGCCACAAGTAGTGTTGTCATATGTAGAGTAGTTAAGACATGCTCCTTTAAGCTTTTCACTGAAAAAGGCAATAGGCTTACCTTCTTGCATAAGCACACCTCCTATGCCAATTCCCGATGCATCACACTCCACTTCGAAAGGCCTAGTGAAGTCAGGGAGAGCTAGTAAGGGTGCCTCGGTGAGAACCAACTTCAACTTGTTGAAAGCACGTTCTTGAGCTGCTTCGCACACAAATGGTGCATGTTTCTTGCAAGTCTTCGTCAAGGGTGCAACAATGGTACTGAAATGTCTCACAAAGCGCCCATAGAAACTTGCAAGCCCATGGAAGCTCCTTACATGGCTAATGGATGTAGGTGTTGGCCAATCTCGAATAGCTCTAATCTTCTCCTCATCCACTTGTAGACCTTGTGTAGTCACTACAAAACCAAGAAATATAACTTCATTAGTGCAAAAGTTACATTTCTGTAGGTTGGCATACAAGTGTTCAGTCCTAAGGGTAGAAACAACTTCCCTTAGATGTTCTTCATGCTCCTCTAGGGACCTGCTATAGATTAAGATATCATCTAAATACACTACACCAAATCTCCCTATGAATTGTCTTAAAACATGGTTCAATAAACGCATAAAAGTAGATGGAGCATTGGTTAACCCAAATGGCATAACAAGCCATTCATACAACCCAAATTTAGTCTTGAAGGATGTCTTCCACTCGTCCCCCTCCTTCATTCGGATTTGATGGTAGCCACTCCGAAGGTCTATCTTGCTGAATGTAGTGGCGCCATGGAGCTCATCAAGTATGTCATCGAGGCGGGGAATAGGGTGGCAGTACTTAATAGTTATGTTGTTGATAGCCCTACAATCAACACGCATCCTCCAAGTGTTGTCCTTCTTAGGCACTAATAGGACAGGAACGACGCAAGGGCTAAGGCTTTCTCTAACATAACCCTTATCTAGGAGGTCTTGGACTTGGGTATGGATCTCTTGACTCTCCTTAGGGTTCATCCTATAGGCTGGTCTGTTAGGAACTGTAGCTCCGGGGATAAGGTCAATCTGATGCTCTATGCCTCTCAAAGGTGGAAGGCCATGAGGTATCTCTTCCAAAAACACATCCTTAAACTCCTCTAGGATGGTTGTAATGGTAGGGGGTAAGATAGCCTTTGTTTCTTCACTCACTAAGGTTAGCTCCTTACACAACCTCATCAAGATGACATCTAAAGGTAGGTACTCACTTTGGAACTCAAGTTTAGAAGCTAACAAGGCCGTAGGAGGCTGAGTTGTGGGCGTGACCAAGAGAGTACTAGGTTGTTGGATAGGGGACGTGTCTATGGAAGGTTCTTGGTGCCTCGATGACTTGCTCCCCTTCTTAGCTTGTCCTCGCTCTTGTTCACTCGCCTTCTTCTTCTCAAATGCCTCCGCAATCTACAAGGGAGTCATATGTTTTAGAGTAACGGTTTTTTCATTAAAAGTAAATGAATACCTATTAGTAAAACCATCATGCATAACTCTCCTATCATATTGCCAAGGACATCCTAATAACACCTGACAAGCTTGCATAGGCACAACATCACATAAAACATTATCCCCATAGTGTCCTAGAGTAAAAGTGATCTTATCTTGCCTATTAACCTTCAATTCACCACAATCATTCATCCAGTGCAGCTTATATGGTCTAGGGTGACAAAATGTAGGAATTTACAACTTAGAGATTAATTCAGTACTAGCAATGTTGCAGCAACTACCTCCATCAATGATGACACTACACACCTTTCCCTTAACCAAACACCTAGTATGAAACAAGTTCTCTCTTTGGTTATTGTTACGTCTAGGAATGGTGTATGCAAAAAGCCTTAAATTTATAACTCGATATATTTCTCCTAACTCCTAGCAAACCCGCAGTGTACGGGACGTTTTGTAGTAGGGATAGTATTCCGAGGTCGAACACAAAAACTGAGGTGAGATTGAATCAATTAATGACTAAGGATAGTGAAGATCTAGGCTAAGAAAAGAGAAAGGAATAAAGAAATGAAACTCTCAATGTTTTTGGTTTGATTTTTAGGTGATCAATCAAAGATCACAAATCATGCGAAATCAACAATCAACTAAGCTAACACCACAAGTAAACAAGCAAATACGAAATATGTAATCAAAGGGAGAAAAGCGGATTCTAGGGGTTGGAAATTCCGGTTATGGCATAGGACTCAAGCTATCTAATCATTCCTTGGATCAACTATAGTATGTTGGGAGTGAGCGTTTCTAGATTGGGATCAATCACTGGGTAGGTCTCATGGTCCACTAGTTCGTTCCTAAGGTCTCATCACCGGGTAAGTCTCAAAGAGCCTAAGGATAAGAATTCTACACAAACCGGATGGTATTCTAGGGATCTAACCTCTCCTTACCGGGTAAGTCTCGGGAAGGCAAGTCCTAAACGCCTATCCTAGCACACTCAGTCCAATAGCGGCTTGTGAGGCTCACTACTACCTAGAGTTCGTCATCTTCGGTATCTAAGAGTACGTAAGAATTACCGGGTAAGTCTCTTCTAACTCTTAGTTGCTAACACTAGGTCACCCTAGGATAGGTTTAACTCAACAAACACTAGGATTTCAACAATCTAACACCATAGCCCTTAGATTCATCAAAGCAAGCAAGTCAGTCAAAATCACGGGTTATTCATCCAGAACCACGGCCGTGGAATGTATAAAACAAACCGTGGTTTGAAATAGAGGCTAGGCTCGAGCAAATAATTCATCCAAAGGTACATCTAAGTCCATTCTATCATAGTCCAAGCCATAACCATCTTTTCCTTACCCTAGAATCGCATCTATTTAGCCTACAACATGCATTCTAACAATCAAACTCAACAAGCATAAAATTATAGAATCCATGGCAAGAAGATGAAATGAAAGATGGATTAAGCAAATGAAACAAGTAAAACAAGCTAAATCAAGGTTCAAGAAGGACTTACAACCCTTCAAAAGAAGGTTCAATCGATTTTTACAAAACCTTGCAAAACGTTTCACTCAAAATCACTCAAAAAGACTATAGAACTATGAACTAGTGTGCTTCTTCTTCTTCTCCAATGAAAGCCATTCTTCTTCTCCAATGGTAGCTCCAATCCAATCCTCCAATGAGAGAATCTTTGTTGGTGAGAGTGTGGGAGAGAATGGGAGTGAGGGGTCTGTCTCTAACAGCCTGCAGGACCACCTTATATCCTCAACAAATTGCAAGAGTCGGCCATGAAGATCGTGGGACAGCTGTCACAGCTGTCTGGGGAAAACCACGGCCCATTTCCACGCCCGTGGAAGTCCCAGTGGCCGTGGTTTTGGTGCCTCAGCTTGTTTTGGATCATCAATCCTCAATTTGGTGCATGGCATGCACCAACAAGGTCTCATGTGTCCCCCTTAGCTCCTAGCTTGCTTCCCAATGAGTCCGAAGGTGTGTCATCTCGAGGAACGATCCTCAAATGTATCGATTAAGCTCCTAAAGCTCCCAAAATACCTACAAAGCATGCAAAAGTCCGTGTAGACGTCTATCTCGACAAAATACATGAATTGTGTGCAAACGTCGTGAACTAGTGCTAAACCATGCATGAATGAGCGGAAAAACTATCTAAATGAGTGCCTAAACCTAAGTCATAAATCGTGTTATCAAAAACACCCCATACTTAAGGTTTGCTCGTCCCCAAGCAAGTCCCCAACTATAGACTAAGAGATGACATGATTTATGCATGCAGAAAAACAACAAAATCTTTTTGGAGTTGTGCTTCTAATATTGGATCACCTTCATAGTCATGTTTCATAGCAATGGACAAGCAATCATGTATCAAATAAATAAAGGCACGGAAAGACAATTGTACTTAACTCGAAGGCATGCATGAAATGTAAAAATGAAGAAGTCAAGATGATCATGCGCATATCCAATCTAGATCACTAAGTCTTACACACATGCAAATAGGTCACAAGGGCTTAGGAAATAAAAGGCCAAGAAACGTTATGATTAGGTGGGGATTTTTCTAGGTTATGTGATGCTAATCCGGGAATGGAACTAACTCCACAATTTTGTCCTTGATCAACTTCCTACAAGTGTATATTTTCTCCATCTTTTCTTTCTTTTCTTTTCTTTTTCTTTCACTTATTTTTGAGACAATGGCATTGGTGTACAAAAGCCGAAACCTTGGTGATTAGCCATCCTCGGGTTTTTTTTTTATTTTTCGAGGTGCACCCACACCGGGCACACATACCAAAGCTCGTTAGGACTATCGGTTTATTTGACTTTAGCAAGGCACAAACACCCGATTATGTGAAGGGTGCCGAGTTACTCGTCATTTAAACCAACGTCCCCAAACCTATATTTTTGTCTACACTTTTCACAACAAATTCAACACTTCATTCATAACATTCATCCATCAACAACTTCACCCCACACTTGCTTTTCACACACATCAACACACTAGCATGCTCCTATTCCCGGATGGGTCAAAAGAGGTCAAATTTTTCATCAATTGAGGTGCTCAAGCAACATGATCAAGATGAGAAGTGGAGAAAGATGAATTGCCTTAATCACTCCTAGATGATGTGCAAGAACTAGCATGTAATTTCGATTTTCAATACTCAATCTAATCAAGACAAACATCATGATCACAATTCATTCATGGGATTCAAGATAAGTACTTCAAGTCCACAGAAACATTCATCTATTCAACACATAAGGACATCCATAGCCAATCCACACAACAATCTCATCATAAGGGTCATTCCCAAGCTTAGAAGCACTAAAATTTTTTAAAATTTTCTGATTTTTTGGATTTTTCGAAATGTGTATGTACAATGCAAGATATAATGAAGCATGTGACTAAAAGAAACTACCCTAGATGCTAATCATGCAAAAGATCATGCAAACCCCACCCCATACATAGAAACACATTGTCCCCAATGTATAAATGAAGTAAAGAAGAGTGAAAGAGGGTTCTCACAATGTAAAAATGGTTTGCTTCGGTATTTGGAATTACTCAAATGGAGTGATGTCAGATGATCTTATCAACGATGGTAGAGAGCTCAAAGTGTTCGTTGTGGCGTCGGGATCCGCGCTAGGCACCGCTAGCCGTCGAAGTCCCGCGTCCGCTCCACCCACAATTGATGAGGGACTCATCATCATCATCCACATGCCATGCAAGGCTTCTATGCTACCAAGACTCTAGCACACACACAAAGCACAGCAAACACACAAAAACAGAAAAATCAAAACAAAAAAAAACGAAAAGGGAAAAACGATTACCAATGGGTTGCCTCCCATTAAGCGCTTCTTTAAGGTCATTAGCTTGACCAAACTCGGGGGCGTCTCACTCTAGGTGAAGTGGGGCAATCATATCCACCGGAGCTCCCGGGATATACTTCTTCAACCGGTGCCCATTCACCTTAAAATCTCCACAATGCTCCCCTCCTATCTCAACCGCTCCATGGGGAAAGATCTTCTTCACCACATAAGGACCCGTCCATCTTGACTTTATCTTTCCGGGGAAGAGCCGCAGCCTTGAGTTGAAGAGAAGGACAAGGTCGCCTTCACTCAACTCTTTCGGGATGAGACGCTTATCATGCCAACGTTTGGTCCTTTCTTTGTAAATCCTGGCGTTTTCATAGGCATCCAACCGGATCTCCTCAAGAGCGTTCATGTCTAGAAATCTTTTCTCACCGGCCTCCTTGAGGTCAAAATTTAGCCGCCTTATAACCCAATACGCTCTATGCTCCATCTCTACCGGACAGTGGCAAGACTTGCCATAGACTAGCTTGTAAGGAGTGGTGCCACTCGGTGTCTTGAAAGCGGTTCTATAAGCCCACAAAGCATCATCGAGCTTCTAGCCCAATCCTTTCTCGTCCTAGAAACCGTCTTCTCAAGAATCCCCTTTATCTCCCGGTTGGAGATCTCCACTTGGCCACTAGTTTGGGGATGGTAAGGTATTGCCACCTTATGAGTCACCCCATACTTGGCCAAAAGTGTCCCAAAGTTCCTATTGGTGAAGTGCTTTCCTCCATCACTTATGATCACCCTTGGTGTTCCAAACCTAGGGAAGATCACTCGGTTGAAGAACCGCACCACAACCTTGGCATCATTTGTAGGAGAGGCGATTGCCTCCACCCATCTCGACACATAGTCCACCGCCAATAGGATGTAGAGGTTTCCACATGAAGAGGGGAATGGCCCCATGAAGTCCACACCCCACACATCAAATATCTCCACCTCTTGTATGTTGTTCAAGGGCATCTCATTCCTCCTTGAGATGTTGCCCATCCTTTGGAAAGCATCACAAGCTACCACAAAATTCTGCACATCCTTGAACAAACTTGGCCAAAAGAAACCCGATTGCAACACCTTAGCACATGTCTTGTGTGAGCTTGCATGGCCTCCACATGGTAAGGAATGACAATGGCGGATCACACTCTCCACCTCATCCTCCGGTATGCATCTCCTAAAGACTCCGTCCGGCCCTCTCTTGAACAAAAGAGGCTCACTCCAATAGTAATGCCTCACATCCTTGAAGAACTTTTTCCGCTGGGCATATGACAAACCGGGTGGCACCTCCTCACACACAAGGTAGTTCACAATGTCGGCATACCATGGCTCATTACCCCTTGACACTTGAAACAAGCACTCCTCCACCATTTGCAATTGCTCATCCCGGAATGAGTCATCAATCGGGATGTCATCTCTTCCAATCTCCAATGGTGGGAGTCTACTAAGGTGATCCGCCACAGAATTTTCGGACCCCTTCTTGTCCCGGATTTCCAAGTCAAACTCTTGAAGAAGAAGGATCCACGAATCAAACGAGGCTTGACATTCTTCTTTGTAAGGAGATAACGGATCGCAACATGATCCGTATACACAATGACCTTCGCTCCAACAAGATACGAGCGGAACTTCTCAAATGCATACACAACCGCTAACAACTCCTTCTCGGTGGTAGCATAATTGAGTTGGGCATTATCTAGCGTCTTGCTAGCATAATAGATGGCATGTGTAAGCCCATCTTTCCTTTGTCCCAAAACAGCCCCAACGGCTACATCACTCGCGTCGCACATGATCTCAAACGGTAAACTCCAATCCGGAGGTTGCATTATGGGAGCGGTGATCAAAGCATTCTTCAACCTACAAAAAGCTTCAAGGCAATCCTTGGAGAAAACAAACTCAACATATTTCATTAGTAGGTTAGTAAGAGGCTTAGAAATCTTAGAGAAATCTTTAATGAATCTCCGGTAAAAACCGGCATGCCCTAGAAAACTCTTTACCTCCTTCACCGAGGTAGGTGGTGGCAACTTCTCTATTGTCTCTATCTTGGCCCTATCAACCTCAATGCCACGGTTGGACACCAAGTGTCCCAACACAATGCCTTCACTTACCATGAAGTGGCATTTTTCCCAATTTAAGACAAGGTTTGTCTCCTCACATCTCTTAAGCACTAGAGACAAGTTAGCTAAGCAATCATCAAAGGAAGATCCATAAACAGAAAAATCATCCATAAACACTTCCATGATGTTTTCAATATACTCAGAAAAGATAGCCATCATACACCTTTGAAAGGTGGCGGGTGCATTACACAACCCAAATGGCATTCTCCTATATGCAAATGTACCCCAAGGACATGTAAATGTGGTTTTCTCTTGATCATCGGGGTGAATAGGGATTTGGAAGAATCCACTATAACCATCTAAGTAGAAAAAGTGAGAATGTTGAGCTAATCTCTCTAGCATTTGGTCAATAAAGGGAAGAGGGAAGTGATCTTTCCTAGAGGCAACATTTAGTTTCCTATAGTCTATGCACATCCTCCATCCCGTAACCGTTCTAGTTGGGATTAGTTCATTATTCTCATTGGTTACTACGGTCATCCCACCCTTCTTAGGAACCACATGCACGGGACTAACCCACTTACTATCCGAAATCGGGAAAATGATTCCCGCATCTAGCAATTTAAGGATCTCCTTCTTGACTACTTCTTTCATGATAGGGTTTAGTCTTCTTTGAGGTTCAATTGAAGGTTTATGATTATCTTCCATCAAGATTTTATGCATGCATAAAGAAGGTTTAATGCCAACTAAATCATCAATGGTATAGCCTATAGCTTTCCTATGCAATCTTAGTTCATGCAACAATCTAGCAAGTTCGTCATCATTCAAGCATGCATTCACAATAACCGAATATGTAGAATTCTCACCAAGAAAAGCATACTTCAAATGCGAGGGGAGGGGTTTGAGTTCAAGTTTAGGAGGACCTTTATCGAGTGGAGACGATCCGTGTAACGATGGTTGAGATGAATCCAAAGCCATGGAAGACTCCTCAAGGCTCCTTGAAGCTTGATCAACAACCAATGCAGTTTCTGGGGAAACCACGGGCAAAATTACGGGCTCTGGCACAACCACGGCCGTGGAACTTGCTAAGATAGCATTTCGGAGCACTTCAGAGAGTTCCACGGGACTTTCCACGGGCGTGGTTCTTCGCACCTGGCCGTGGTTCCTAAAGGAATTCAGCACACTTTCGTGGACTTCAAATTCAGCTCTTGTCTCCTTTTCTAATGCTTCCAAAGCCTTGATTTCTTCATTGCAGGCCTCCTCCACTCCTTCCTTCATCAAACTTAAGCTAAGAACCTTCTCCAAGGGGTCCTTGATCAAGATCGAGCTCACAACTTCTCTAGACTCCTCTTGCTCGACAATGTTGAACACATCTTCACCAAGGGTTGGCCCCTTCATCATTGTGGACAACTTGGACTTGATATTCTCTTCTCCAATGTTGAAGGAGAGAATTCCATTCTTACAATCCACCAAGCATCCGGAAGTGGCTAGGAAAGGTCTCCCCAAGATGATGGGAACCGGATAGTCCGCCGGGATGTCCAAAACAACGAAGTCTATTGGCACATAGAACTTCCCTAGTTGCACCGGTATGTCTTCCAATATTCCAACCGGGTGAGTGATCGAACGGTCCGCCATGTAAAGGGTCATCTTGACCGGCTTTGGCTCTCCTAGCCCAACCTTGTTGCAAAGTGCAAGCGGTATGATGCTTACACTTGCCCCAAGATCACAAAGGGCTTCATACTTCACTTCTCCCACTCCAATTGGCACACAAAAGGATCCCGGATCTCTTAGCTTAGGAGGCATCTCCTCCTTCATGGTTTGGATCAATTCAAAGGACCTCTTTGTCATCCTCACTTCTCCATACTCTTCCAACTTCCTCTTGTTGGAGAGTATTTCTTTCAAAAACTTGCCATATGCCGGCATTCCTAAAATAGCATCCATGAACGGAATGTTAATATGCAATTTAGACATAAGTTCAAGGAATTTACCGAAGTGTTTGTCCAAACGAGCTCTTGCTCCTGATTGTGGGAATGGTAGTGGTGGCTTGTATGGAGGTGGTGCCACATATGTTGGCTCATCATCCTTGTTCTTGCCTCCATCTTCTTGCAATGGCTCTTCTTCCACCACCACTTGCTTTCCCTTAGCATTCTCCTTGGGCAAGGGATCCTTCATGCTCAACCCACTCCTTGTTATGATGGCCAACACTTGGCCTCTTGGGTTATCTTCGGTTCTTCCGGGAAGCTTTCCCGGATCCCTATGAGCTTCACCCGCATTTTGGGACACTTGTGCTTCCAACACCTTTTGAGCTTTAGAAATGGAAGTCACCGTGCTCTCAAGACCACTCAACCTTCCAAGCAATTGCTCAAATATCATCTCGGTTCTATCCTTTGGAGGTTGAGTAAATCCGGGTGGAGGTTCTTGTGAAGCCTTTGGTGGTGGAGCTGCGCTTGTGGAAGCGGGAGGGTTCAAGACTCCATCCGGGTTAGAATAGGAAAACCCGGGATGGTTGTGGTTAGGCCGGTAATTGTTGAATTGCCGGTTATTGTTGAAGTTCCTTGGGCCTTGATAGTTGTTGTAGTTGCCCCTTCCCATATATAGTTCACATCTTCCTCCTTGGAAGACAAGTTTGCTTGCACTTGCACTTGAGGGGTTGCTTGATTCTTCAAAGTTGTAGCACACAACTCCCTCAAAGATTTCAACTCATTGTTGATTACATCAAGCTTGAAGTTACTCATGGTGACTTCACTCACCTCATATGCTCCCGCTTTCCTCCCATCACTCTTCCTATGGGAGTACTTCTCAATCACCAAAGCTTGTTTCTTTACAAACTCCCAAGCTTCATCCACATTCTTTTCCATGAAAGTCCCACCGGAAAGAGATTGAAGCTTGAATTGGCTATCTTCATCAAGTCCCTTGAAGTAGATCTCCAAAAGCTCTATTTTCGGTATACCATGGTGCGGACAATCTAGGAGAAGGTCTTTGAACCTCTCCCAAGACTTGAATAAGCTTTCTCTATCCTTCATCACGAAGGCATTGATCTTCCCTCTTAGCTCTGTAGTCTTGGAAGGTGGGAAGAACTTTGTCAAAAACTCGGTTGTCATCTCTTCCCAAGTACTCACTCGCCCTTGTGGAATAGATTGATACCAAGCCAAGGCTTTATCCTTCAGTGAGAAGGAGAAAGCCCTAAGCTTGTGGTTGTTGCTCTCCAATCTAGGCAGTCTTAGAGTCTCCATCAAGATCTCATAGTTCATCAAGTGTTGATGAGGAGACTCTCCTTCCATCCCTCCAAATTGATTAAGCCGGATCATTTGTAGAACTTGAGGGTGGAGCTCGTTATCATGGGCTGCGGGATCTCCTAAGTTCACACCCGGACGGTGTGCTCTTTGTGCCGGATCCATACGTTGCCCTAACGTTTGTGGCTCTTCAATAGCAATGGGCACAACCCGAATATTAACCGCCGGCTGTGGTTGTGGTGGAGGTGGAGGTTGTTGACGATTAAGCTCTCTTTGCACAAGACCTTGCCTAATCTCTTCATCCAACTCAGCTTGGAGATCTCTTCCGGCCATCTCTTTTCCCTTTCTAATGCTCTTGGATCTAGATCTAAGAGTTTTCTCCGGTTCGGGGTCGAATGGAGCTAAATCCTTGCCACGAGATCTTCGCATACACCTAAAGAGTGAGAGATGTCCTGAAAAGCAAAGACACAAACCAACCGAGATCAAAAGCAACAAGAAAGACCTACACTATAAACAATCACAAACAACGACTCAATCTTAACCTAGTCCCCAGCAACGGCGCCAAAAACTTGTTACGTCTAGGAATGGTGTACGCAAAAAGCCTTAAATTTATAACTCGATATATTTCACCTAACTCCTAGCGAACCCGCAGTGTACGGGACGTTTTATAGTAGGGATAGTATTCCGAGGTCGAACACAAAGACTGAGGTGAGATTGAATCGATTAATGACTAAGGATAGTGAAGATCTAGGCTAAGAAAAGATAAAGGAATAAAGAAATGAAAATCTCAATGTTTTTGGTTTGGCTTTTAGGTGATCAATCAAAGATCACAAATCATGCGAAATCAACAATCAACTAAGCTAACACCACAAGTAAACAAGCAAATACGAAATATGTAATCAAAGGGAGAACAGCGGATTCTAGGGGTTGGAAATTCCGGTTATGGCATAGGACTCAAGCTATCTAATCATTCCTTGGATCAACTATAGTATGTTGGGAGTGAGCGTTTCTAGATTGGGATCAATCACCGGGTAGGTCTCATGGTCCACTAGTCCGTTCCTAAGGTCTCATCACCGGGTAAGTTTCAAAGAGCCTAAGGATAGGAATTCTACACAAACCGGATGGTACTCTAGGGATCTAACCTCTCCTTACCGGGTAAGTCTCGGGAAGGCAAGTCCTGAACGCCTATCCTAGCACACTCAGTCCAATAGCGGCTTGTGAGGCTCACTACTACCTAGAGTTCGTCATCTTCGGTATCTAAGAGTACGTAAGAATTACCGGGTAAGTCTCTTCTAACTCTTAGTTGCTAACACTAGGTCACCCTAGGATAGGTTTAACTCAACAAACACTAGGATTTCAACAATCTAACACCATAGCCCTTAGATTCATCAAAGCAAGCAAGTCAGTCAAAATCACGGGTTGTTCATCCAGAACCACGGCCGTGGAATGTATAGAACAAACCGTGGTTTGCAACAGAGGCTAGGCTCGAGCAAATAATTCATCCAAAGATACATCTAAGTCCATTCTATCATAGTCCAAACCATAACCATCTTTTCCTTACCCTAGAATCGCATCTATTTAGCCTACAACATGCATTCTAACAATCAAACTCAACAAGCATAAAATCATAGAATCCATGGCAAGAAGATGAAATGAAAGATGGATTAAGAAAATGAAACAAGTAAAACAAGCTAAATCAAGGTTCAAGAAGGACTTACAACCCTTCAAAAGAAGGTTCAATCGATTCTTACAAAACCTTGCAAAACGTTTCACTCAAAATCACTCAAAAAGACTATAGAACTATGAACTAGTGTGCTTCTTCTTCTTCTCCAATGGAAGCCTTTCTTCTTCTCTAATGGTAGCTCCAATCCAATCCTCCAATGAGAGAATCTTTGTTGGTGAGAGTGTGGGAGAGAATGGAAGTGAGGGGTAACAGCCTGCAAGACCACCTTATATCCTCAACAAATTGCAAGATTCGGCCATGAAGATCGTGGGACAGCTGTCACAGCTGTCTGGGGAAAACCACGGCCCATTTCCACGCCCGTGGAAGTCCTAGTGGCCGTGGTTTTGGTGCCTCAGCTTGTTTTGGATCATCAAGCCTCAATTTGGTGCATGGCATGCACCAACAAGGTCCCATGTGTCCCCCTTAGCTCCTAGCTTGCTTCCCAATGAGTCCGAAGGTGTGTCATCTCGAGGAACGATCCTCAAATGTATCGATTAAGCTCCTAAAGCTCCCAAAATACCTACAAAGCATGCAAAAGTCCGTGTAGACGTCTATCTCGACAAAATACATGAAATGGGTGCAAACGTCGTGAACTAGTGCTAAACCATGCATGAATGAGCGGAAAAACTATCTAAATGAGTGTCTAAACCTAAGTCATAAATCGTGTTATCAGTTATCCTCACAAGGGTCAGGTTGTGCACTCAAAGTTCTCCTAGCTATCAAGGAATTATCATGCTTAAGATTTTCATCACAAACCATGTTATTAGGATCATTTCCTGCATTGTCAAGCCCATTAGGTTCATTTTGAGAATCAAGATCACAAAGTTATTAGCTAGAAATGAGCTAGGATGGTCAAATAGCACTCTTTTAGCTAGTAAACAATCCCCATACTCATATTCAATCCCATCATCATCCAAATCATCATGATCGTGCATATTAGGCTCAAAATCATCATTATCATGCTCATGCTCATATTCGGACTCGTATTGTCCTAAATGGTTGATTAACAACGTTTTCTTATTAGGACAGTCTTTCGTCATGTGTCCTCTACCTTGACACTTAAAACACACTATATCCCTAAGGGTTAGAAGTACTCCCTTGTGCTCCCTTAGGAAAGGTAGTCGTGGGCTTAGGAGGGGCTGCATAAGGTGCTTTACGATGTCCTCCTTGTTCCGGGGCTATTTTCTCCTTATTTGGCACTTCCCTGTTGTAACTTCCTTGTTGGCGGTTCCCTTGGTTCCTCCAAGAGTTGGAGACACCATAATAAGCCTTTCCTTCTTGATTTCTCGCTTTCATCTTCCTTTCTACTTTGATTGCGAGATGGAGTAGTTTTGTCATAGATCCATAGGGTAAAAGATCTACTTCGTTAGCAAAACTTGAATTAAGGATATGAAGATACCTAGCCATTGTTGATTCTTCATCTTCTCGCACATTGGCCTTTATCATGACCATTTGCATGGCATTATAAGTCTCCTCAGCAGTCATTGATCCTTGCCTTAAGTTCTCTAACCTTTGCCTCAATTCCCTTGTATAGTGTTGGGGAACAAACCGAGCTCTCATCAATGCCTTCATATGCTCCCAAGTAGCTACTGGTGCATCCAAAGTTCTTCTCCTTTCCTTCACCTAATCATCCCACCATATCATAGCATAGTCAATAAACTCAAGAGCTGCGTAGTGTACCTTTTTGTATTCGGCAAAGTTATGGCATGACCATATTTGCTCTATCTGCGCCTCCCATGCCATATACACACGAGGATCACATTTACCCTCGAAACTAGGGATTATCACCTTCACTTTGCCAAGACCGTCATGTTCCGGTTCTCGGTCTCTCCTTTGATGGACTCCATAGGGCTCACGTCCCCATTCATAATTAAGTCACCCTTCTTGGTTCCTCCTTGGCTGATCTCGCCTCCTCCGTCCATTAGGCCTCCATCTGGTCTCTATTCCTCATTCTCTCCATCGTCCTCCTCTCCCGTTCATAAACTGGATTCTGAAATTGGTGAGGATAGTTAGACGTATTATCATTACTAATAGGAGAAGAAGGGATAGAAACATGCTCCTCAAAAGCAAGGTTTCCCCAACTAGGTTGGGAAGCAATGTTGCCTAAACCATGGGCATGCCTAGAAGGTTGCTTAACAATCGAGTTCCTCGCTGCTTGGAACACAGCTTGCTGAATTTGAAGGGGAACTCGATCTTGTCCTTGGTTTTGCGCCCTCGAGTTGTCTCTTATCTCCAAGTTACCTCTTAGTGGTCGAGAGTCCCGGGTCACCTTAGAGGTCTCCAAGGTAGATATCCTTGTAGTTAGCCCATCAATGATATCTTTCAAGCTCTTGATGAGATTGAACAACTTCGGGGGTGATAGGCTCAGGGCTCTTTGAACCTGCGGGAGTCCCTAACATGATGCAAAAACACTCAACAATAGCAAACATGTTAGGTTAGTTTAAACAAAAACACCTCGCAAGTGTATCACTTAGAAAATAAGGTTCTCTCACTCTCTAGTGGTGTGATACAAGCTTGTTGATGGCTCGTCATGTATTAATCAAAACCCTCACGTGAATTTGATGCCTAGTCAAACTAAAGCTTTTAGATAGAAACAAGATGGATTTCAGTCACTTCAAAAACGTGTTTTACTCAATAAAAAAGAAGAAGAAAAGACTCAAATGGAAAGGACAATTGCACGAATGTTATATTCAACTAAA
This sequence comes from Fagopyrum esculentum, assembly GCA_033239045.1. Taxonomy (NCBI): domain Eukaryota; kingdom Viridiplantae; phylum Streptophyta; class Magnoliopsida; order Caryophyllales; family Polygonaceae; genus Fagopyrum; species Fagopyrum esculentum. The sequence continues at coordinate 85,496,726 of BSUD01000003.1, read as the reverse complement.
TGACTCAAAATTTAGAACTCAAGATAAGCTTTGAAAGAACTTACTCGTAAGACCCAAGAAGTGAACCCTAGACACCGTAGGATGAGTTAAGGAAGGTTGAGCTATGGTGTTTGATGGCCGAAAATGGATAGTAGCTAGGTATGGCTAGATAGGTTCAACGAGATTGCTTGGTTCTTCCTCCGAATGAGACGAAATACTTGACTTAAGTCCTTCCTTGAAGTCCTCTTTGTTGCTGAATAACACTAAAACAAAAGTAATAACACTAGGCTAATTACAAACTATGAATAAGAAAGAATGAAATAAAAAAATAATAAACTAGAATGAAATGAATAGATCTGATTCCTTTTTTTTTCTCTTTTTTTTTATTTCGGATTTCTTTTTGCTTCTTTTTTTTTCTTTTTTTTTCTTTTCTTTTTCTTGAATTTATAAATCAACAAATCAGAAAATAAGAATAACTAAAATTGAAAGAAATAAAAACAAGTTCTTGTTTGTAGATAAACGTGCGCCAAGTTGTTGCAAATCTTCACGATAAGATCAAATCAGGCAAGCAACAACCTCTGCGTGTATTGCAACTGATTAAGTGATTCAAGTGCAGATTTGTAGGAGGAAAACAACTGCTTCAAGTTGTAACACCCCAAATTCTGAGAACTCGGGGAGCTACTGGTTAGGACCTCACAATGGGTCTCAACCTTAGTTTGACAACAATTTCACTAGGATCTTACAACAAAGCACAAAAGTATTAAAACATTTGAAAACTTTAAACAATATATACATGAAGGATATGTATCAGCCTTACAAAACAACGGTACTAAAACGACGCATATAAAGAACATAAGACAACCTCGCCCCCAACTAAAAGAGTACGTGGACCCGGCTGACCATTTCCTCCGGATTTCTCTACAACTATCTTAACCTGCAAGGCATCTACAAACGGTATAAAACCGTTAGCTAACATTCTATGCATAAGTATAAAGGTAAAAGCACAAACACACAACATACACAATCAACATGCAACAATCAATCCTTTTATTATCTTTAATTAGGTGATATGTCATTACTAATGATACTTATTTTGTGACACGAGGGATTCCCAAACCTCGCCTCTGTCCCCGTTTACCAACGCGGAATGGTACTAATACATTTGACCGTCAACCTGACTGGACTGGTCGCAGGGAACCTCCTAGACTCTCGCAAGAGCTAGGCAGATGATGTCACGACCCGTTATCATACACTTGGGTCAATTACACAATATACTAAAGTTGGCCTATTCCGGTTTCGTTATTTATCTTAACTAACAAACACCACTCATACACATCACACACATGCAAGAAGCCAGCTAAGTAAGTCCGTGGACTTACCTGAATCAGATCTCGACTTTCTAATTCGCAAATCGATCTGTACAGTAGGGATTCAGTGGCCTGTCAAAGGAGGCAAGTATGTCAGCACACTTTCTAGGTGATTAGAAGTCTAAGACTTTAAGATAGTAGGTCTTAATAGAACGGAATTGATTACAGTATTAATTTATGGTAAAATGACTCTTTTACCCTTGGTCCCGAAACTTCTAAAAAATCCATAATTTATGTCTAAACTCTTATTTGAGACTAAAGAGTCATATTCTAACTCCTAAAGATGAGTTTGGTTACAAACTGGCAATTTACCCATTTCCCTATTTTTGGAAAGATCGTTAAGGTCCAACTTCGCCTTAAAATATAAAATTCGAATAATCTTATAAACATTCCGAAATAATTCCCTAGATCATCTATGATATCTCATCTACTCCAAGGAGCAAGAATTTCTTAAAACTGTTCAACCATCACTTCCACTAAAATTTCCAAAGTTGGTTACAACACTTAACAAACAACACATTGTCTTAACTTTGAAAAATCATAACTCCTAAACTACTCGCTGGATTTATCCCAAATTTTGATACGTTCTGCTATAAAATCTTATCTATAATATATCCAAAATTCATCCGCAAAGGAGATCACATTCCTATTTAAACTATCTCACAAAACCGAATTTCAGCACAACAGAAAAACTGCTTACGACTCAATCTTTGAAAAATCATAAAGCCCAAACCACTCGCTGGATGCCTCTCAAATTTTAATATGTTCTACAACAATATGTCAACTATATCATATCCAAAATTCAAGCCCAACGGAGATCAAGATCTTATTCAAAACCATCTCACCAAACATCATCACTTGCTGTTTTCCCCAACACTCAGCACATATATAAAAACTGCATGAGGAGTCCACTTTGCAACATCATAACTCTCAAACCGTAACTCCGATACTTCCCAAATTTTAGTATGATCTACTATGTACTACTGACTACAACATATCCAAAATTCAGCAATAGAGGAGGTGTCTAACATACCAAAATCTGGACTCGAAAATGCCTGATTGTCACTTCCGGAGAACTCGGAAAACAGCATGAATCCTTACAGCTCATCTATGGCTGTTCTGGTAGGCTTAGGAGACATCAAAGGACACACGTTAGGCATGTAATACGAGGACATAAGTCCAATGGAGAATGGGGTGTAAGCATACCCGATTCCGAGACTCGAAGGTGGCGTAGAGGGAGAGAGGAGGGCTCGAAGGAGGGAGAGGCGTTGTGCTGCTCCCTGTTGCCCGACTGCAGACGAGGGAGAGGCGATGTGCTGCTCGAGATGAAGGTGGCGTAGAGGGAGGAGGGCTCGACGGCGCTGTGCTGCAAACACGAGGACATAAGTCCGACCCACTGTTGCCCGACTTGTCGGATGGAGAGAGGAGGGCTCGAAGGATGAGCGAGACTGCAACAGCTTACCGGACTGGGCGTGAGCACGGGAAGAGAGTCACCGCCGGCGTCGGTGTTGAAGGTGAACCGTGGGGATGATGTTTGTGAGAAGGACGTCCAAGGAAGGATAATGAAGCGGAGGAGGTTGTTGTCACGTGAGGGAGGTTAGGGTTTACGTGAGAGAGGGAGAGGTCATGGGCTGGCTGTAACAACTCCTTATCGGGCCCGGATGGTAGGGTTTCAATGGCCAAACTCAGTTTCGTAATGGGCCCGGATGACCTTGTCATAATTTATTTATGGGTTTGTCAAATGGGTCAAAAATTATGAGGCTTGCAAGAGTGTTAATTTTAGGAATGATTTTATATGAATAAGTTTCACATAAAATCATAGAAGTTGGGAAAAGAATATTTTATGTGATTAACTCTTCGCATAAAATGACAAGATTTTAGTTGACTCGGGATTTACCGGAAATTAAATTTCCGGGTATTACATTAGTACCCCCCTTAAAATAAGTTTCGTCCCGAAACTTAAAAGAAGACAACATAATGTTAGGATCCATACTAGAGAACTAAAGCCCGAAAAAGTCATAATCGGTCAAGTTCTGATTTGTTTCGGAAATAGTCGGAAGTAAATTTCCGAGTATTATATCAATCCCCCCTTAACAATAAGTTTCGTCCCGAAACTTAGGGTAAGACAATCCTGATCGGCCTTTAAGGCACTAAATGGGTGTATCTGATCACTACACAAAAGTCTCATCGTTTCCACATCTAAGTATCCCGCACATCAAGGTTATCAAAAGCACACATCACTGACTAAGCACTCAATCATGAAATAAACAAGTAGTCAAACAATATCACACATACAAGGTCAAGCCCTAAGTCGTCACTCCCGAGGTTACAACTTTCGCTACATAGGTCTTGGAAAGGTTATGTCCTTTACTATCCCCGATATCTTAGGTAGCCTTATCGGCTTTTCATAAAACCACTAAATCTTAAATCTTTTCAGGTATTTAGATCTCAAGCGTCTGCTACCACGTTCTAGTGTGGTTACCGGATATCTCACCGGTATCATTCGGCTCAACTGTATGATCCTCTAATCTGATGACCTAACTCGTGTCTGGTAGGTATCTCTCCAACTGAAATTCTCAAACTCAGTTCCCAAACTTAGTCTCCGTGGAAAACTGAAGCTACCCTCTCCAATAGGGTGAGAAATACTAGTCCCTCATTCACTTTTAAATCGCTTTAAAACTTCAAATGGTCATCCTCTATGCTCACTTGGCGTTATAATACTATTTATAGATCTATAATACATCGTTAGCTCAACCTTAGGCTTCTCACGCAATTTCCAAGATCTTAAGTGACCCAGAACATGTCCGGAATGATGGTATTAGACACAAAGTGATCTCCTATCACCGTATTTGGTCATAACTACTCAATAATTGTTAGCATACCATCAGCAGTGCACTCTTTTATCTACCATGGTTACCAGCCCGATAGTATCCCTCTAACTCAAAACGCAACTCGGATCCGTTCCGATATCACATTACACGTAAATCTGCTCTGAGATTATGCTTTCTTTAAGCACGGTTACTGGGTTGTAAGTATACTCCTGTCGCTTCTCTTTCTTATGTATCTTTGACTCAGAATGGTAGTTACTCACTTTGAGCTTTCTAGTGCAAACCATGCACAATACTTTTATTACATCGTTAATTCTTCTCTAATCCATCCGGAAAACTCACTTTAGAGTATTCCATTAGTATAGAATTCCAAAAATACTTGTCTGGCAACATGTAACAACGCCATCACTCTTCACTCGGATCCATAGTAGGGTACCAGTCTTCTTCTATTACCTCTACATGCACATAAGTTTTCGTACAACATTTCCAGTCACTCACATAGCCTAACTCACGTTTCTTCGAACTAGAATGCATTTCACCAACTATCGCCATCTTAAACTCGACACGACATCCAATAGTACCCTTGAGCTTCTTGCTTTTTGGATTAGGACCCACCACGCTTCCGCTGCACTACTCTGATTATCTTGTTGTCACTCATTAATCCTAAGGACCTTTTCTGTAAGTATAAAATGATTGACCTCAAAACTCTTTCTTCCAATTACACCCTGAGTTGTATACGGATGAAGTACCAAGTACCTTCTTTACTTGCCTTAAGAAAATAAAACAACGATTGAAAAACAACTTCTTCCACTTATTTTCTTAATTCTTCTACCACGGATCCAAACTCCTTGAATTGACCGGAGTTTGATCTTAACTACCCAAGAAGTAACCCTTAAAACGTTTCTCTTTATACCTTTAATTCATCCAAGAAGGTTGTAGTTGCCTACTTGAGGGAATCCTCAGAGGCGTCGGTAAAGCTACTCCATAGATCCACAGTCACAAATATCTCTTCTTAACGGCACATAACTCGCCAATACCCAACAATACTTGCACGTCCTTGGTTGACATAGGTCAGTGAATAATTGACTTATCTCAATTGCATACCTCTACTGGTATTAAACTTTTGGTGCACATCACCTACTAGATTAATCCTTTTATCCTTCTTTAGTTCGTCTTATCTTTCACTCTTCTACTTTCTTTGGGACAACTCTCCTTCTCAAGTCTCATTGTGCCATTCGCCTGACGTTAAAAGTCGTTCCTCACACTCCACGATAGATGGTAAGCGTCTTGTAGTTCCGATGACTTTTAATTACCTCCCAATTGTAGTCCCTTTATAGGGACCATCTGTGTTGATGACCTATGTTCTGTTATAAATGGGGGTTACGTTGGACTCTTGAGTCCACCACACGATTCTCACAAGCACAGGTTCCTTAATCGGTGTTGGTTGTAATATTTCCTTCCAAATCTCTATTGACTATGTTACATGGTTTCCATCCTTTCTATACCGGCGTTGTGATTCCTTTTAGAATTCTTATCTTTAAAGAAGACAAAACGTCTCCAGGCTTGTGAAGTCTACCTTTCGCTCTTACATTAAGTTGTAAGTCTCCATTCCGTGTTAATTGTGATATGTCAAAACTTCCTTATCTAGTAGGTAAATAGTTGCTCACAACAATCCTTTTATACATCTTTAGTTCGTTCCACCTTCCACCCTTCCGCTTCTTATGGGCTAACTCCATTTCTCTAGTTCGATTGTGTCATTCATGTGACATAACTAGTCGTTTCAAGTTTTCCACGATAGCTTGCAAGCGTCTTTGCAATTCTTATGGCCGTAATGATCATCCACTTGCAGTTCCTCTTGCATGGACCGTCTGTGTTGATGGATTAGGTCCCGTGATAATTGGGGTTAACCTGGACTCTCGAGTCCAGCAAGGTCGTTCTCCCATACACATTTCTTCATTGAAGTTAGTAGTTATATCGCCTTCATGAAACTCCGTTCACCCAGCTACAAGCTTCCATTCTTTAGATATTGGCGTCGCGGTTTCTTTCAAACTTCTTATATCTCTAAGGAGGTCAAAACCTCCCCACGCTTGTGGGGTCTGCCTTTTCGCTTTTACACTCAATTGTAGGTCTTCATTCCGTGCACCTTAGATTCTCACACCCGGATTGACACTTTGTCTCTTCTGGTTTCTTATGCCCCAAATGGTCTATGGGGTATCCGCCTCGATTATAATGTCCTTGGTTCCGCAATCTTGGTTGTACTCAATTCTACTTGTCATGTTCCAATATTGTTATCTCTACTCCGTACTCTTGTATTCTCTGGCATGGTTCTTCTAGTTCCGTCTCTCGGCCTCGTATGCCCGAGTTCCTTGTACGACCTTCTATTCCTTCTAACTGAACTGACTTAGGAATTTCTTCCTCATTTTATTGTGCTTGTGGTGAAAATTATCTTCACAACTTTACTTACTTGCTCACTTGTACTTTGGATTATTTGTAAGGATCACCAAGCGGCCCACCCGAGTATAATACACAATTCAAGGTTTGATTCCATTGCCTCGATTTGGAGACCCTTCAAGTCCGCTAATGATTTATCATGATGCGATAATCGCTTCATGATATCACCACTAAAGGATATCAAATATCCTTTAGGATACTAACATGCTACACATATACAAATATATAACCTACATTAATACACATCATATTAAGTATATATACTAACTCATATCGATCCAAGTTGCAGAGATCAACGGAGAGCGATGGTGGTCCGACGTACTACTAACCCAACAACCCGACTATGCACATGTGTAAAATAGAAATTCAGTTTAAAAATCTTAGCCCCCTTTCAGGTTCTAGTTATTTTATACATTCGGTCTTTCAGAAGATTTCAAGTGCCATTGTTGCCAACCTAGAGCTTTGATACCATATTGTAACACCCCAAATTCTGAGAACTCGGGAAGCTACTAGTTAGGACCTCACAATGGGTCCCAACCTTAGTTTGACAACAATTTCACTAGGATCTCCAACAAGGCACAAAAGTATTAAAACATTTGAAAACTTTAAACAATATATACATGAAGGATATGTATCAGCCTTACAAAGCAACGGTACTAAAACGACGCATATAAAGAACATAAGACAACCTCGCCCCCAACTAAAAGAGTACGTGGACCCGGCTGACCATTTCCTCCGGATCTCTCTACAACTGTCTTAACCTGCAAGGCATCTACAAACGGTATAAAACCGTTAGCTAACATTCTATGCATAAGTATAAAGGTAAAAGCACAAACACACAACATACACAATCAACATGCAACAATCAATCCTTTTATTATCTTTAATTAGGTGATATGTCATTACTAATGATACTTATTTTGTGACACGAGGGATTCCCAAACCTCGCCCATGTCCCCGCTTACCAACGCGGAATGGTACTAATGCATTTGACCGTCTACCTGACTGGGCTGGTCGCAGGGAACCTCCTAGACTCTCGCAAGAGCTAGGCAGATGATGTCACGACCCGTTATCATACACTTGGATCAATTACACAATATACTAAAGTTGGCCTATTCCGGTTTCGTTATTTATCTTAACTAACAAACACCACTCATACACATCACACACATGCAAGAAGCCAGCTAAGTAAGTCCGTGGACTTACCTGAATCAGATCTCGACTTTCTAATTCGCAAATCGATCTGTACAGTAGGGATTCAGTGGCCTGTCAAAGGAGGCAAGTGTGTCAGCACACTTTCTAGGTGATTGGAAGTCTAAGACTTCTAAGATAGTAGGTCTTAATAGAACGGAATTGATTACAATATTAATTTATGGTAAAATGACTCTTTTACCCTTGGTCCCAAAACTTCTAAAAAAATCCATAATTTATGTATAAACTCTTATTTGAGACTAAAGAGTCATATTCTAACTCCTAAAGATGAGTTTGGTTACAAACTGGCAATTTACCCATTTCCCTATTTTTGGAAAGATCGTTAAGGTCCAACTTCGCCTTCAAATATAAAATTCGAATAATCTTATAAAAATTCCGAAATAATTCCATAGATCATCTATGATATCTCATCTACTCCTAGGAGCAGGAATTTCTTAAAACTGTTCAACCATCACTTCCACAAAAATTTTCAAAGTTGGTTACAACACTTAACAAACAGCACATTGTCTTAACTTTGAAAAATCATAACTCCTAAACTACTGGCTGGATTTATCCCAAATTTTGATACGTTCTGCTATAAAATCTTATCTATAATATATCCAAAATTCAGCCGTAAAGGAGATCAAAATCCTATTTAAAACTATCTCACAAAACCGAATTTCAGCACAACAGAAAAACTGCTTACGACTCAATCTTTGAAAAATCATAAATCCCAAACCACTCGCTGGATGCCTCTCAAATTTTAATATGTTCTACAACAATATGTCAACTATATCATATCCAAAATTCAAGCCCAACGGAGATCAAGAGCTTATTCAAAACCATCTCACAAATCAGCATCACTTGCTGTTTTCCCTAACACTCAGCACATATATAAAAACTGCATGAGGAGTCCACTTTGCAACATCATAACTCTCAAACCGTAACTCCGATGGTTCCCAAATTTTAGTATGATCTACTATGTACTACTGACTACAACATATCCAAAATTCAGCAATAGAGGAGGTGTCTAACATACAAAAATCTGGACTCGAAAATGCCTGCTTGTCACTTCCGGAGAATTCGGAAAACAGCATGAATCCTTACTGCTCATCTATGGCTGTTCTGGTAGGCTTAGGAGACATCAAAGGACACACGTTAGGCATGTAATACGAGGACATAAGTCCAATGGAGAATGGGGTGTAAGCATACCCGATTCCGAGACTCGAAGGTGGCGTAGAGGGAGAGAGGAGGGCTCGAAGGAGGGAGAGGCGCTGTGCTGCTCCCTGTTGCCCGACTGCAGACGAGGGAGAGGCGATGTGCTGCTCGAGATGAAGATGGCGTAGAGGGAGGAGGGCTCGACGGCGCTGTTCTGCAAACACGAGGACATAAGTCCGACCCACTGTTGCCCGACTTGTCGGATGGAGAGAGGAGGGCTCGAAGGATGAGCGAGACTGCAGCAGCTTGCCGGACTGGGCGTGAGCACGGGAAGAGAGTCACCGCTGGCGTCGGTGTTGAAGGTGAACCGTTGGGATGATGTTTGTGAGAAGGACGTCCAAGGAAGGAGAATGAAGCGGAGGAGGTTGTTGTCACGTGAGGGAGGTTAGGGTTTACGTGAGAGAGGGAGAGGTCATGGACTGGCTGTAACAGCTCCTTATCGGGCCCGGATGGTAGGGTTTCAATGGCCAAACTCAGTTTCGTAATGGGCCCGGATGACCTTGTCATAACTTATTTATGGGTTTGTCAAATTGGTCAAAAATTATGAGGCTTGCAAGAGTGTTAATTTTAGGAATGATTTTATATGAATAAGTTTCACATAAAATCATAGAAGTTGGGAAAAGAATATTTTATGTGATTAACTCTTCGCATAAAATGACAAGATTTTAGTTGACTCGGGATTTACCGGAAATTAAATTTCCGGGTATTACACAAGCTCTGCGTCACGTATTGGATGTAGGAATAGAAGCAACCACGTTTGCTTCTTGTTCAACTGGTTCAAGTGTGGCTAATGTGGCTGAGGGGAAAATGTTGGTCGATGGTGGTGTGGGGGTGGTTGGTGTTGGTGCTATGGTGGTTTTCGGTGTCCAAAACACACAAATAAAGGAACAAACTCGTTAGACTCAAACAAAGCTTAGTGTAGAAGAGCGAAACAGAAATAGACTCAAACATGCAAGACTCAACAACAAAAACGAAGACTCTATTGTTTTTTTGACAGATTTACCAACTCTTTTTGGTGGTTGGACGTCGAATGGATCTAATACCAATTGATACGAGGATTAGCCGCGAAGAACGGATCTAGACGAACAACGAGTTCTGAAGAATGAAGAACACACGAAATTAACAAACATGGATAACAATGAAAACGAGAAAACAAAAAAGAGACAAGTAGAACCGAAAGGAACAATGATAGAACCCTTGGATTCGATATCCAAGAACCAAACCATTGACGATTTGACCCCGTTTCTTACAACTCCACACAATCGATCTGAGAATCGAGAGCACAAAGAGGTTGCTTTGTTCGACTTGCAACACCAATCCCGAAGGAGATTGACATACACAACAACGAGAAAGCTAGATCACACACACATACTCACGAGACAAGAATGATTGAATTCTCTTGGATTCAATTCTGAAATGCTCTCACCAAAACTTGTATAAAACTTGTCTAACTACAAAAACAAGAGAGAAGGCTTTTATACATCCTAGGCCTTTTCTTCCTAAAACTAGAAAAAAGAAACTAATTCTAAAAATACATTTAGAGAGGTTTAAATAAAAGCCCAACAAATTAGAGCAAACAATGGGCCTAATTAACTCTCCTAATCAGCCTCTCACGTCCACATACTTAATTGAATTTTCCATCCTTGCACATGAACAAACGAGAAGCCTCTTTAAGCTCCATTAATCATCTTGGCTGATAGGGTTCGTGGCTGATCCACAAGATGGTCCTTAGGCTTGATGAAGGTGGACTTGGTTGAGCTTCATGGACCATGTTTAGGAAAAGAGCATCCATCTCAGCTTGACGTTTAGCTTGTGCTCTTGTTAGAGTCCCTTGAGGTGGTGAAGATGGAGTTAACTCAGATGATCCTTCATCAGAGGTCAGATCCAAAAAGAAGCATTATCCGATAGGTGGATTAGCTCGTAAAAAGTCATCGAGAAGAAAGAAAGAAAGTTTAAAGGGACAATTGAATGATAAAAATACACGAAGAAGGTTCGTTTGTGATGGGTGCTCATCAGATTGACGAGAGGACATTGAATATGGATGAGGATGATAAGTGTGTAGATAAACTTCCTTGACTGATAAGCCTCTACTATTAGTATTTTGGATTCTTCAACTTTAACTATGTTTATATTTTTTTGGGAATATGGTTGGATTTATTATGTTTATTTCTATTTTGTAAATGTGTACTATAATATTTGCATTTAGTTTGAAAATGTATAGTGAGATTTGTACAAAACAAGCATAGTATTCGTAACTAGTGGTTGTTAAAATCAACATATTACAAACCATAAAACCCGTCGTTAACTATAATTCTACTAATTACGAACAATGCACTACAATGATAGTATAGACCAAATTGCAATCACTTTTAATAACTACGAATAATATATTAAACGATATGGCACATTCGTAACAAAATTAATAATAACTACGAATAATCCATTCAACCAACAACTCATACATACTAATAATAACTACAAATAATCCATTCAACCAATAATAACTACGAATAATATATTAAACGATATGACATCTTCGTAACAAAACTAATAATAACTATGAATTATTATTAAACTATGGCACCTTCGTAACTATAATTCCGGTTGGTTTGACGTTAGAACGAATGGTGTAGAGAGGAGAATGACGTTGGAATGAATCAGAGAGATGAGAGATGGAGTTATCTTGTAAATCTTTTCTAACAAACTGTTTCTCATAATACAAGATTATAGGGATACACATTTCAAAAAAAGATTATAGGGATATTTTTAAAAAGAATTAATAGATAGTGAGTACACTCTCTTTTTGTGAGAGTGATTATGGTTTTCTTATTAATTGATTTTTCTTTTTACATATTCCATCATTAATCTAGGCCATTCGATTTACTAAATTGGATGAGTCTGATCTGTTCTTACAATTACACGATAAAACATGTTCTCATATATATATATATATATATATATATATATATATATATATATATATATATATATATATATATATATATATATATATAGATTTTGACTCATATGTCAACAGGTCTTACCATGTGAACATGTAAACACCGAATATATGTGACTATGCCGCCGAATATATGTGTCTATGCCACCGAATATATAGAGCCAAGTCCGGCGAATATTTCTTCCATTAATAACACGCTTCCCCCCCCCCCCTTAATATTGCCTAATCTTAGCCATCTATTTAACGATCTAACGGATAGAGGTTGTTTAAGAGCGGTTTACATCATTGATTGTTGAAAATGAGCAGCTAAATGTGCAAGAATCGTGTTCACATAGATGCTCTGTAGAGGTATTATTGTTGTCACTGTAAAGCTTCCTTTTTGGCTGCTGTCGGCGACCATCTGTAATGATATTGTTTGTTGCGACTTGATTTGGTGCAGGTGTCTACGGATAACTTTGTGGAAATTTGTTTTCTCTGCTAAATTTTGGTGTAATTATATCTCTTATGAGAGAGATTATGGGTGTTTCTTACAAAGATAACAAGTAAATTGTTGGCAAAGCTAAATATGGGGGAGAAGGTTTAAAATATTCTTTGAAACAAACAATCACTTTGAGCAGAATTTGCCATAATATCAGAAGATAAAAGCCTCTTAAGAGTGAAATTACATAATCTTAAACTAACCAAAACAAATATCATGATGTAAAGCCAAAAAGCAAACAAGATCCTCTTGATCTATGTATACCTCCTCCTCAGCCTTAGCAATGTTGAAGTATCTAAGCTCGTACACACTATCTTCCTTGTTTGACGCAATCACCTGAAGCCAATCCCTAATATTGTGCTTCTTCAAGTGCTTGCAATCCCTAATATTGTGCTTCTTTGTCAGGGGTTTGTGCCATTAGTATAGAACATGTGCTGCTTTGATTTTCATGTGAGTTTCAATGTCTCTGAAGTGTATTATATTGCTTAAAATGGATGATTTAGTGTATCTTATGGATTAGTATGAAAACAAACCCCTGGCAAATTATCAAATTGTATAATGTTGTTTGCTGCTAAACGATGATACTAAATTCTATAGCAAACTTTGCAGTCTATTATCTAACATTTTAAAGTGCTATTATCTAACATTTTAAAGTGTTAAATGATACCAAATCTAAACTTTGGATATGGAAAAAGAAGGCATGCATCATCAACAAAAGGTCCCCAAGTAAAAAAATGTATTTCACTTGGCAGGATCGTTCACAACCTCGCCTCAGCACCTAGGCTAGTAGTAATTACAAAGGTTTCACAACTTAAGTACACATATAAAGGATCTTACGAGATAGACAAAGCCTTTTGAGGCTTCAAAATTGGCTTCCATTCGAGCGGTAGGAGTTGTGGGTGTTGTAAGCAGTACCTTCATTATATATAGGAATCGCATCAATAATGTTGATCTATTATTGAGATAAACAACAAACAGGTATCCTATCACTAAGAAATTGAGAGATTATTAACTGTTTCATTATAAGCCAACGCCCACCCCCAATTATTTTGTAGTAAAAAAAGGAAAAGAAATTATTAGAAAAAAATGCCTAGTGTATCAGTATAAGCATACCAATTCAAAGTTATTTTTGGCAGCTTCTCCCCTCAATACTTCAGTCTCCTCCAAAGGAACATCGGGAACCACAAGGCCTGAAAATGATGGTCATAGAGTATAGGTTATTTGCATTTTATAAGACAGATATAGGCATTACCACTTTTCAATATTCTATTACTATAATATGTTAGCAGCAGATATAAGACTTCGATCAAATCATGTAATATAAGTTCGAACAATGAAATTCACCATGTACACCAGCATCCCTTATAATGGACTTGAAGTTGTCAATTCCGCGCTTGAGTATAGGGTTGTAATTAGAAAACAATGCAATTGGACGTGATAACTCAGGTACAACCTATTTAGAGCAAAAAATGATTAATATTGGCAAACATAGATCATAGATGACAAGAGATCAAATCTAAAAGGTGAATGAAACACATAGAATAGGAGAGCTTCACCTTCCTCAGCATTGACAAAACGGAGTTGAAGTTGGTTCCTTTAGCCAATGCCCGTGTAGCAACAGCCTACGATAAACATAATAAGATGATAGTCTAAACAAAAGTATCATTATTTGAAGGAGAAAATAAAACAGCAGCAATATCCATTTTGTACCTGGATAACAGGGCCATCTCTTAATGGATCAAAGTAAGGTAAGCCAAGTTCGATTATATCCGAACCACAAGCATCCAACACCTTCAAGGCTTCTGCAGTTACTGAAAGATCAGGTTCACCAGCCGTGATGTAAGGGATGAATGCCACCTTCTCAGATACAAGAAACTTATCAGAACACTTGTTTTTTTACTGTCACTGGGGTATGTGATACACGTCAATCTTTTCTCGATTTTAAAGTGAGGAGAATGAATCCACTAAAAAAGAACATTACACGCAATAACAAGGAACACAACCATGAGATATACCAGAGATTAATTATTCAGATAACCAAAACCAAACTCAAAGAAATACCAAACAAGAAGAGAATTTAGTAGAAAAAATAAAACATAATAATGACATTTCTGCCGAATATGAAGTAGGAAAAAGGATTTTAAAAAAGCAATAATGAAATATTGAACCAGCATACAAAACCCGCAGGATAAAAATCATAAAAGAGATCAAACAGGAAAGCTAAGTGTGTTTTGCTGTTTGAATTTCAGCTTGCTGCAAACTCACATAGAAGAGATCAAATTTGCCACCCATTACTCTTGTGGATTATGCAGGGCAATCAAACAGGGAGATGTGGTAAAACAACTGCCGACTCCCTTCTTTATTGTAGCAATTCATATGTCCATTGCTACATTCTTAGATTTCCTCAACTGAACCAGCATATAAAACCTGAAATAATTCCAATTCGAATCAATATATATATATTTCATGTTGTTCCATAAGGCAATAGTGATTTGCTTAATAATAATGGAAATATTAGAGAACTCTACTGTCAATATCAATTTAAAATCCTAACAACATATAAACTAATAAATGGTATCTCCCCGGATCAGTTGATTCACCATAATCATCATTGATCTTAAGCAATTTGAAATCGGAAAAGTAAGATTATGGTCACCTACGGATTTATCCTACAAAAGTATCTCTACTGACCAACTTATATACAACCCATCGTCTTATTTTTTCAGATAGAGTTGTGGCCAACCAAGGTAAAACACACAGCAATCCAGACTCCATTATATTAGAGTTCAGTATCTGATAAACACATATAACCACATCAATGAAGGGAAAACATAGTTAACAAGAATCAACTTCATAGTTAGCCTAATTAGTCAATAGAAATCATCAACACATGCAACAATCTATATAAATTGAGACATAGAACTTCTAGCATCCAAGTTGGGCGCCAGAAATACTGAATATTTCCCGATTATGATAGAAGTGGGAAACTGTGCAGGTTCAGTTCATGGGGAAATTTTAGAGAACTCTACTATCAATCCCAAATCAAGAAAAATGATTCAATCAATTGAAATTAAGTTCACGGTTCTGTATATTTTCAGCGATTAAATAGAACCAGAAAGGTGAACCATTCATACAAATTTAAGGAAGCTTACCGTAGAGGCCGGAGTCGCTGGTGTCCTTGAAAGCCTGAATCAAAAACCCTAGTATAGACAAACAAAACGAGTAGATTAATGGAGGTACATATGAATCAATCGAACAATTGTAAAGCTGATAGAGATACGTAGAGGTAGCAAGAAGAGAACCATGGCAACGGTGAGTGTCATCCGGCGGAGGAAGACAAAGATCAGCACTGAATTTCTGCAAAAAATCGAAACTTAGGCAACAAAATCGAGACTGAGATAGGGGAAGAAATCAAGCACAAAAATCAAGCACCTGTCTGGTGAGAGTGAAGGAGAAAGGGGAAGCCATGGCCATTACATATACATCAAAGCTAAAATTACCTGATTCGATTTGGTGTTGCTAAGTCGAAGAGTACGAAGTGGCGGAATATGAAACCCTACAAACAAACCGTCACAAATCCATGTGTAGAGATGAAGCCTAAAACAGAAGTAAGAAAAACCTAAATCAGAAGAACGAAGAAGAGAGATGATGAAGGTTAAGGGCATACCTGAGACCGATATCAATAAACCCGCGAAAGAAAGAACGAGCGACTATGAAGATTGACGATGGAAGAAGCCGAAAGCGAGACCTGGTGTCGGCAGATGGAAGAGCCGATTTGAAGAGCTCCATAGTCGATTTGAAGAGCTATGACTCATTAAAAAAAGGTAATAAGGGATAGACTGTAGCAATCCCCCAACTCTCACTTTTAAAGTATAAACGATATATATATATATATATACTAACTCATATGTAAACAACCCTTATAGTGTTCAATGAGAACGAATAGTAGCTCTTGATCTGATTAATCCAAAGGCTGAAATTTTACCTAAATATTCTATTAAAAAAATACAAATCACTCTCCTGATTGGAATGTGTAATACACTCTCCAAATTAAGGCAATTTCGATATTTTTTTAATAATTATAAATAAAATCGTCTTCCACTATTTTAGGTAGTTACAATTTACAAAATCTTCCAATTAATTAATAAGGGTAGTAAAGAATATCAACATAATCGTTCGAACGCAATATCATCCATTTGCCTGCTACGTTTTGCTGAAACTACATGGTCTCCAATGTCGCCAGAAATCTAACCATATATTCGCCGGAATAGTTAACAGTAAGTGATTCGTTTTCAGTATACAATCTACCCATCATCAACCACTCGATTTTTGTTCTTCAAATGGCTTTAGTCATTTTAAAGTCTTACGTTTTTTATCATTATATGTCCACATTTATCGGTTCATTTGTGTAGGGCATTCTGGCAAGCAACATTTTCGAAATCGATGGAAGAAGGTGATAACACGATTTATGACTTAGGTTTAGGTAGTCATTTAGATAGATTTCTCGCTCATTCATGCATGGTTTAGTACTAGTTCACAACGTTTGCACTCAATTCACGTCTTTTGTCGAGATAGACGTCTACACGGACTTGTGCATTGCTTTGTAGGTATTTTGGGAGATTTAGGAGCTAAAACGATACGTTTGAGGATCGTTCATCAAGATGACACACCCTCGGACTCATTAGGATGCAAGCTAAAGGCTAGGAGGACTCATGGAACCTTACCAACACAAGCCATGCACCAAATCGAAGTTTAATGATCAAAGGCAAAGCTGAAGCACAAAATCACGGTTCACTGACACTCCACGGCCGTGGAAATGCCCGTGGTTTTTGCCAGGTTTTCGTGACAGCTGTGCCACGATCTCTTGGCCAGCTCTTGCAAAGTTGTAGTATAAAAGTGGTCCTGCATTGGTTGTGAGAGGCATCTTGGAGCAGCTCTCCATTATCTACTATCATCCAATCAAAATATTCTCTCAACAAGAAGATTCTGGGAAGAAGGAGATAGAAGGAAGCCACCATTGGAGAAAAGCTTGATTGAAGGAGGAGAAGACACACCATTGATAGACCTAGAGAGCTTTTGTAGTGAAGAATTTCGGATTCAATTTCTAGAGTTGTATGAACCATTTGAACCTTCTTTAAGAAGGATTGTGAGTTATTCTAATTCCATTTTCAGCTTAGTTTTGTTTTAGTTCACTTGTTCATCCCTTTCTCTTCATTATCTTGCAAATGGATGCCATGATTTTATATTTGATTATTTCGATTTCTATTATGAATGTTTTAGGCTAAATAGATGTGGTTCTAGGATAAGGAAAGGATGCTTATGGCTAGGGCATGATAGGATGGACTTAGATTTATCTTTGGATGACTTGTGTGCATGAACGTAGTTTCTGTTAGGAATCACGGCCAGTTCTTGCCAAACCACGACCGTGGAAAGGTAGAACAAACCGTGATCTTACCTGGTTCGATGGATCTAGTCTTAAATTGTTGGAATGTTGAAATCCTAAGTGTTTTTTGAGTTAAATCTATCCTAGGGTGACCTAGTGTTAGCAACTAAGTGTTAGGAGAGACTTATCCGGTAATCCTTGCTCTTAGATCTCAAAGATGACAAACCTTAGGTAGTGGTGAGCCTCATAAGCCGCCATTGGATTAAGTGTGCTAGGATGGTTGTTTAGGACTAACCCTTCCGAGACTTACCCGGTAAGGATAGGTTAGATCTCTAGGTAACAATCCGGTTTGTGTAGAATTCCGTCCCTTAGGTTCTTAGAGACTTACCCGGTGATGAGACTTTAGGGATGGCCTAGTGGACCATGAGACCTACCCAGTGATTGATCCCAATCTAGAAACACTTAACCCCAACATATCATAGTTAATACAAGGAAAGAATAGATAGCTTGAGTCCTATGCCATAACCGGAACTTCCAACCCCTAGAATCCGCTTTTCTATCTTTGATCTATCTCTCATATTTTTGCTTGTTTGTTTGCGTTGATTTGTTAGCTTAGTTGATTATTACATTTCGCATGATTTGTGATCTTTGATTGATCACCGAAAAACCAACCAAAAACAATTGAGATTTTCATTTCTTTATTTCTTTCTCTTTTCTTAACCTAGATTTTCACTAGACTTAATCATAAATCGAATCAATCTCACCTTAGTCTTTGTGTTCGACCTCGGAATACTATCCCTAATACAAAAGTCCCGTACACTGCGGGTTCGCTAGGAGTTAGGATAAATATAACGAGAATATAAATTTAAAACCCATTGCGTATCACACATCCTGAGCGTAACAAGTTTTTGGCGCCGTTGCCGGGGACTAGGTCTAGATTGAGTCTATTTTGTGATTGTTTACTAGTGTAGATATTTCTTGTTGCTTTTGATCTCTTTTTGGTTTGTGTCTTTGCTTTTCAGGACATCTCACTCTTTAGGTGTATGCGAAGATCTCGTGGCAAGGATTTAGCTCCATTCGATCCCGAACCGGAGAAAACCCTTAGATCTAGATCCAAGAGCATTAAAAAGGGAAAAGAGATGGCCGGAAGAGATCTCCAAGCTGAATTGGATGAGGCTTTAGAGCAAATTAGGATAAGGGATGAAGCCTTGGAGAATGAAAGGAGACTTGCCAATGAGAGGCAAGAGGCAACTAGGAGGGAGATTGAGGAGATTAGGCAAGCTCTTGTGCAAAGAGAGCTTAACCGTCAACAACCTCCTCCGCCTCCTCCACAACCGCAGCCGGCGGTAAACATTAGGGTTGTGCCCATTGCTATGGAAGAGCCACAAATGTTGGGGCAACG
The DNA here is from genome assembly GCA_033239045.1 of Fagopyrum esculentum. Classification (NCBI taxonomy): domain Eukaryota; kingdom Viridiplantae; phylum Streptophyta; class Magnoliopsida; order Caryophyllales; family Polygonaceae; genus Fagopyrum; species Fagopyrum esculentum. Next base: position 85,477,470 of record BSUD01000003.1, on the reverse strand, counting down.
TATGGATCCGGCACAAAGAGCACACCGTCCGGGTGTGAACTTAGGAGATCCCGCAGCCCATGATTACGAACTCCGCCCTCAAGTTCTACAAATGATCCGGCATAATCAATTTGGAGGGATGGAAGGAGAGTCTCCTCATCAACACTTGATGAATTATGAGATTTTGATGGAGACTCTTAGACCGCCAAGATTGGAGAGCAACAACCATAAGCTTAGGGCTTTTTCCTTCTCTCTTAAGGATAAAGCCTTGGCTTGGTATCAATCTATTCCACAAGGGCGAGTTGGTACTTGGGAGTAGATGACAACCGAGTTTTTGACTAAGTTCTTCCCACCTTCCAAGACTACCGAGTTAAGAGGGAAGATCAATGCCTTCGTAATGAAAGATAGAGAGAGTTTATTCAAGTCTTGGGAGAGGTTTAAAGACCATCTTCTAGATTGTCCATACCATGGTATACCGAAAATTGAGCTATTGGAGATGTACTTCAAAGGACTTGATGAAGATAGCCAATTCAAGCTCCAATCTCTTTCCGGTGGGACTTTCATGGAGAAGCATGTAGATGAAGCTTGGGAGTTTGTGGAGAAGCAAGCTCTAGTGATTGAGAAATACTCCCATAGGAAGAGTGAAGGGAGAAAGGCGGGAGCATATGAGGTGAGTGAGGTCACCATGAGCAATTTCAAGCTTGACGCCATCAACAATGAATTAAAGTCCTTGAGGGAGTTGTGTGCTACAATTTTGAAGAACCAAGCAACTCCTCAAGTGCTTCCACAAGCTAACTTGTCTTCCAAGGAGGAGGATGTGAATTACATGGGAAGGGGCAATTACAACAACTATCAAGGCCCAAGGAACTTCAACAACAACCGGCAATTCAACAATTACCGGCCTAACCACAACCATCCCGGGTTTTCTTACTCTAACCCGGATGGTGCCTTGAACCCTCCCGCTTCCACAAGCACAACTCCACCACCAAGAGCTTCACAAGAACCTCCACCCGGATTTACTCAACCTCCAAAGGATAGGACCGAAATGATGTTTGAGCAATTGCTTGGAAGGTTGAGTGGTCTTGAGAGCACCGTGACTTCAATTTCTAAGGCTCAAAAGGTTTTGGAAGCACAAGTGTTCCAAAAGGCAGGTGAAGCCCATAGAGATCCGGGAAAGCTTCCCGGAAGAACCGAAGACAACCCAAGAGGCCAAGTGTTGGCTATCACAACAAGGAGTGGGTTGAGCATGAAAGATCCTTTGCCCAAGGACAATGCTAAAGGGAAACAAGTGGTGATAGAGGAAGAGACTTTGCAAGGAGATGGAGGCAAGAGCAAGGATGTAGAGCCAACCTATGTGGCACCGCCTCCCTACAAGCCACCACTACCGTTCCCACAATCACGAGCAAGAGCTCGTTTGGACAATCACTTTGGTAAGTTCCTTGAACTTATGTCTAAATTGCATATTAACATTCCGTTCATGGATGCTATTTTAGGAATGCCGGCATATGGCAAGTTCTTGAAAGAGATACTCTCCAACAAAAGGAAGTTGGAGGAGTATGGGGAGATAAGAATGACCAAGAGATCCTCGGAATTGATCCAAACAATGAAGGAGGAGATGCCTCCCAAGCTAAGAGATCCGGGTTCTTTTTGCGTCCCAATTGGAGTGGGAGATGTGAAGTATGAGGCCCTTTGTGATCTTGGGGCAAGTGTAAGCATCATACCGCTTGCACTTTGCAACAAGGTTGGGCTAGGAGAGCCGAAACCGGTCAAGATGACCCTCTATATGGCGGACCGTTCTATCACTCATCCGGTTGGGATCTTAGAAGACATCCCGGTACAACTAGGAGGATTCTACGTGCCAATTGATTTCGTTGTTTTGGATATTCCGGCGGATTATCCGGTTCCCATCATCTTAGGAAGACCTTTCCTAGCCACTTCCGGATGCCTAGTGGATTGCAAGAATGGGACTCTCTCCTTCAACATTGGAGAAGAGAATATCAAGTTCAAGTTGTCCATAATGATGAAAGGGCCAACCCTTGATGAGGATGTCTTCAACATAGTCGAGCAAGAGGAATCTAGAGAAGTCGTGAGCTCGATCTTGATCAAGGATCCCTTGGAGAAAGTTCTTACCTTAAGTATGATGGAGGAAGGTGTTGAGGAGGCTTGCAATGAAGAGATCAAGGCCTTAGAAGCATTAGAAGAGGAGACAAGTGCTCAAGATGAAGGCTACGAAGAAGAGCTGAACAGCTGTAGGTTCCACGGTCGAGATTTGTGTTCCACGGCCGTCAAACTCTCTGTAAAGCCACAGAAGATGAGCCAGGCAACTTCCACGGCCGTGGAACTTGAGCAAACCGTGGAGTTGGTCGTGGTTTCCCCTGGATCAGCCCTTGATGGTGATCAAGCTTCTAGGATCCATGGAGAGCCTTCATTTGCTTTGGATTCATCTCATCCAACCTTATTTGGATCGTCTACACTCGATAAAGGTCCTCCTAACCTTGAACTTAAACCCCTCCTCTCTCATTTAAAGTATGCTTTCCTTGGTGATAACTCTACATATCCGGTGATTGTGAATGCATGCTTGAGTGATGATGAACTTGCTAAGTTGTTGCATGAGCTAAGATTGCATAGGAAAGTCATTGGCTATACTATTGATGATTTGGTTGGCATTAAGCCTTCTTTGTGCATACATAAAATCTTGATGGAAGATAACCACAAACCCTCTATTGAACATCAAAGGAGATTGAATCCTATAATGAAAGAGGTAGTCAAAAAGGAAATCATTAAGTTGCTAGATGCGGGGATAATCTACCCTATCTCGGATAGTAAGTGGGTTAGTCCCGTTCATCTAGTTCCTAAGAAGGGTGGGATGACCGTAGTAACTAATGAGAACAACGAATTAATCCCAACTAGGACGGTTACGGGGTGGAGGATGTGTATTGATTATAGGAAGTTGAACATGGCCTCTAGGAAAGATCATTTCCCTCTCCCCTTCATTGACCAAATGCTAGAGAGGTTAGCTCAACATTCTCATTTTTGCTACTTAGATGGTTATAGCGGATTCTTCCAAATCCCTATCCACCCCGATGACCAAGAGAAAACTACATTTACATGTCCATGGGGTACTTTTGCATATAGGAGAATGCCATTTGGGTTGTGTAATGCACTCGCCACCTTCCAAAGGTGTATGATGGCTATCTTTTCGGAATACATTGAAAATATCATGGAAGTGTTCATGGATGATTTCTCTGTTTATGGTTCTTCCTTTGATAATTGCTTGGCTAACTTGTCATTAGTATTGAAAAGATATGAGGAGACAAATCTTGTCTTGAATTGGGAAAAATGCCACTTCATGGTAAGTGAAGGCATTGTGTTAGGACACTTGGTGTCTAACCGTGGCATTGAGGTTGATAGGGCCAAGATTGAAACGATAGAGAAGTTGCCACCACCTACCTCGGTGAAAGGGGTAAGGAGTTTCTTAGGGCATGCCGGTTTTTACCGGAGGTTTATTCAAGACTTCTCTAAAATTTCTAAGCCTCTCACTAACCTACTAATGAAGGATGTTGATTTTGTCTTTTCCAAAGATTGTCTTGAGGCTTTTTGTAGGTTGAAGAACGCTTTGATCTCCGCACCTATCATGCAACCTCCGGATTGGAGTTTACCATTTGAGATCATGTGTGATGCAAGCGATGTGGCCGTTGGGGCTGTTTTGGGGCAAAGGAAAGATGGACGCACTCATGCCATTTATTATGCTAGCAAGACGCTAGATGATGCCCAACTCAATTATGCTACCACCGAGAAGGAGTTGCTAGCGGTTGTGTATGCATTTGAGAAGTTCCGCTCATATCTTGTTGGAGCGAAGGTCATAGTTTATACGGATCATGCTGCGATCCGTTATCTACTTACCAAGAAGGATGCAAAGCCTAGGTTGATTCGGTGGATCCTTCTTCTTCAAGAGTTTGATTTGGAAATCCGGGACAAGAAGGGATCCGAGAACTCCGTGGCGGATCACCTTAGTAGACTCCCACCATTGGAGCTTGAAAGAGATGACATCCCGATTGATGATTCATTCCGGGATGAGCAATTGCAAATGGTGGAGGAATGCTTATTCCAAGTGTCTAGAGGAAGTGAGTCATGGTATGCCGACATTGTGAACTACTTGGTGTGTGAGGAAGTGCCTCCCGGTTTGACATATGCCCAAAGGAAGAAGTTCTTCAAAGATGTGAGGCATTACTATTGGAGCGAGCCACTTTTGTTCAAAAGAGGGCCGGATGGAATGTTTAGAAGATGCATACCGGAGGATGAGGTGGAGAGTGTGATCCGCCATTGTCATTCCTTGCCATGTGGAGGGCATGCTAGCTCCCACAAGACATGTGCGAAGGTGTTGCAATCGGGCTTCTTTTGGCCGAGTTTGTTCAAGGATATGCAAAGCTTTGTAGTGGCTTGTGATGCTTGCCAAAGAACGGGCAACATCTCAAGGAGGAATGAGATGCCCTTGAACAACATACAAGAAGTGGAAATATTTGATGTGTGGGGTGTGGACTTCATGGGACCATTCCCTTCTTCATGTGGCAACCTCTACATCCTATTGGCGGTTGATTATGTATCAAGATGGGTGGAGGCAATCGCTTCTCCTACAAATGACGCCAAGGTTGTGGTGCGATTCTTTAACCGAGTGATCTTTCCTAGGTTTGGAACACCAAGGGTGATCATAAGTGATGGAGGGAAGCACTTCACCAATAGGAACTTTGGGGCACTTTTGGCTAAGTATGGGGTGAATCATAGGGTGGCAACACCTTACCATCTCCAAACTAGTGGCCAAGTGGAGATCTCCAACCGGGAGATAAAGGCCATCCTCGAGAAAACGGTATCCAGAACTAGAAAGGATTGGGCCATGAAGCTCAATGATGCCTTGTGGGCATATAGAACCGCTTTCAAGACACCAATTGGCACCACTCCTTACAAGTTGGTCTAGGGCAAGTCTTGCCACCTTCCGGTAGAAATAGAGCATAGAGCGCATTGGGCCATCAAGTGGCTAAATTTTGACCTCAAGGAGGCGGGAGAGAAGAGGTTGCTTGACATGAACGCCCTAGAGGAGATCCGGTTGGATGCATACGAGAATGCCCGGATCTACAAGGAGAGGACCAAGCGGTGGCATGACAAGAGGATCATCCCCAAGGAGTTGAGTGAAGGCGATCTTGTCCTTCTCTTCAACTCAAGGCTGCGGCTCTTCCCCGGAAAGCTCAAATCAAGATGGACCGGGCCATATGTGGTGAAGAAGATCTTTCCCCATGGAGCTATTGAGATAGGAGGGGAGCATTGTGGAAACTTTAAGGTGAATGGGCACCGGTTGAAGAAATATATCCCGGGAGCTCCGGTGGATATGATTGCCCCACTTTACCTTGAGTAGACGCCCCGAGTTTGGTCAAGCTAATGACCTTAAAGAAGCGCTTGGTGGGAGGCAACCCATTGGTAACGTTTTCCCTTTTTCACTTTGTTTTTGTTTTTGATTTTTCTATCTTTGTGTGTGTTTCGTGTGCTTAGTGTGTGTGCTAGAACATTAGTGGTATTCGAAGCCTTGCTTGGCAAGTGATTGATGATGATGAACCCCTCACCAATTATGGGTGGAGCGGACGCGGAACTTGGACGGCTAGCGGTGCCTAGCGCGGGTCCCGACGCCTTGATGAACACCTAGAGCTCTCTACCATGGTTGATAGGATCATCCAATATCAATTCACTTGAGAAATCCCAAATACCATAGCAAACCATTTTTACATTGTGAGAATCTTCTTTCACTCTTCTTTACTTTATTTACACATTAGGGACAATGTGTTTCTAAGTATGGGGTGGGGTTTGCATGATCCTTTGCATGATGAACATCTAGGGTAGTTTAACATTTTCACATGTCTTGCATTGTATATATTCATTTCGAAAATCCCATAAAAATTCAGAAAATTTTAAAAATTTTGTGCTTTCTAGGCTTGGATATGACCCTAATGATGAATCTCGTCTTGTGGATTGGCTATGGATGGCCTTATGTGTTAAATCGATGAATGCATATGTGGACTTAAAGTACTTCTCTTGAATTCTATGAATGATTTGTAATCATGATGTTTGCCTAGAATGGATTGAGTATTGAAGATCGAAATTACATGATAGTTCTTGCATACCATCTAGGAATGAATGAGGCAATTCATCTTTCTCTAATTCTCATCTTGATCATGTTGTTTGAGCACCTCAATTGATATAAATTGACCTCTTTTGACCCATCCGGGAATAGGAGCATGCTAGTGTGTTGATGTGTGTGAAAAGCAAGTGTGGGGTGAAGATGTTGATGAAAGAATGTCATGAATAAAATGCTGAATTTATTGTGAAAGTGTAGCCAAAAATATAGGTTTGGGGGCGTTGGTTTAAATGACAAGTAACTCGGTACACTTCACATGATCGGGTGTTGGTGCCTTGCCAAAGTCAAATAAACCAATAGTCCTAACGAGCTTTGGTATGTGTGCCCGGTGTGGATGCACCTCGAAAAATAGAAAAAACCCGAGGATGGCTAATCACCAAGGTTTCGGCTTTTGTACACCAATGCCATTGTCTCAAAAATAAGTCAAGGAAAAAGAAAAGAAAGGAAAGATAGAGAAAAATATACACTTGAGGGAAGTTGATCGAGGACAAGATTGTGGAGTTAGTTCCATTCCCGGATTAGCATCACATGACCTAGAAAATCCCCACCTAGTCACTACATTTCTTGGCCTTTTATTTCACAAGACCTTATGACCTATTTGCATGTTTGTAAGACTTAGTGATTTAGATTGGATGTACTCTTGATCTTCTTGACTTCTTCATCTTTACATTTCATGCATACTTTCGAGTTAAGTGCAATTGTCTTTCCATGCTTTCGCTTGTTTGATGCATGATTGTTTATCCTTTGCCATGAAACATGACTTTGAAGGTGATCCAATAGTAGAAGCACAAACCCAAAAAGATTTTGCCATTTTTCTGCATACATAAATCATGTTATCTTGTAGTCTATAGTTGAGCATTTGCTCGGGGACGAGCAAACCTTAAGTATGCGGTATTTTTTATAACACGATTTATGACTTAGGTTTAGGTAGTCATTTAGATAGATTTCTCGCTCATTCATGCATGGTTTAGCACTAGTTCACAACGTTTGCACTCAATTCACGTCTTTTGTCGAGATAGACGTCTACACGGACTTGTGCATTGCTTTGTAGGTATTTTGGGAGATTTAGGAGCTAAAACGATACGTTTGAGGATCGTTCATCAAGATGACACACCCTCGGACTCATTAGGATGCAAGCTAAAGGCTAGGAGGACTCATGGAACCTTACCAACACAAGCCATGCACCAAATCGAAGTTTAATGATCAAAGGCAAAGCTGAAGCACAAAATCACGGTTCACTAACACTCCACGGCCGTGGAAATGCCCGTGGTTTTTGCCAGGTTTTCGTGACAGCTGTGCCACGATCTCTTGGCCAGCTCTTGCAAAGTTGTAGTATAAAAGTGGTCCTGCATTGGCTGTGAGAGGCATCTTGGAGCAGCTCTCCATTATCCACTATCATCCAATCAAAATATTCTCTCAACAACAAGATTCTGGGAAGAAGGAGATAGAAGGAAGCCACCATTGGAGAAAAGCTTGATTGGAGGAGGAGAAGACACACCATTGATAGACCTAGAGAGCTTTTGTAGTGAAGAATTTCGGATTCAATTTCTAGAGTTGTATGAACCATTTGAACCTTCTTTAAGAAGGATTGTGAGTTATTCTAATTCCATTTTCAGCTTGGTTTTGTTTTAGTTCACTTGTTCATCCCTTTCTCTTCATTATCTTGCAAATGGATGCCATGATTTTATATTTGATTGTTTCGATTTCTATTATGAATGTTTTAGGCTAAATAGATGTGGTTCTAGGATAAGGAAAGGATGCTTATGGCTAGGGCATGATAGGATGGACTTAGATTTATCTTTGGATGACTTGTGTGCATGTACGTAGTTTCTGTTAGGAATCACGGCCAGTTCTTGCCAAACCACGACCATGGAAAGGTAGAACAAACCGTGATCTTACCTGGTTTGATGGATCTAGTCTTAAATTGTTGGAATGTTGAAATCCTAAGTGTTTGTTGAGTTAAATCTATCCTAGGGTGACCTAGTGTTAGCAACTAAGTGTTAGGAGAGACTTATCCGGTAATCCTTGCTTTTAGATCTCAAAGATGACAAACCTTAGGTAGTGGTGAGCCTCATAAGCCGCCATTGGATTAAGTGTGCTAGGATGGTTGTTTAGGACTAACCCTTCCGAGACTTACCCGGTAAGGATAGGTTAGATCTCTAGGTAACAATCCGGTTTGTGTAGAATTCCGTCCCTTAGGTTCTTAGAGACTTACCCAGTGATGAGACTTTAGGGATGGCTGTTCGCCCCTAGAGGTGTGTGCAAATAAGTTTTAAAATTTATAAAACTAGAATCAAGCAAGCGAACCCGCAGTGTACGGATCGACGTAGTTAAGCAAGAATTCCAGAGTATCGAACACAGGGATTTGGGTGGGAACGAACTCGGTTGCAAGTTATCAAGCAAGTGAATGTGAGAGTTTGCAAATATTGGGAAAACAACAATCCTAAAGATCCAGGTATCCAGCTGTGGCAATAGATTCAAGATATACTAATGATGTAAAGACAGAGTAGAGATATGCAAAGGTATGCTAATGTAAGGTAATCGTACGGTTGAGGTTCCAAAAACCTTATGTAACTCACCTAAAAGATACCCCCTATACAGGTTGTTGAGGCTCAATATAGAAAGATTCTAAAGGCAAGAATTAGTATCAAATACCCAAACTTA
>BSUD01000003.1:85410518-85468636 GCA_033239045.1 Fagopyrum esculentum | reverse complement strand
TCAAGACTAACTTAACCGATTGAGGTTGTTGAGACTCACAATCGAGGTAGAGGTTGTTGAGGCTCACTACCTCCTAGAAAAGACAAGTCTAAACTAAGCTAAAACAAATCTTTAACTTTAGATTGAAGTAAAAGCAGGTTCGTAGATTCAAGGGAAATCACGGTTAGTTCTTGAGGTTCCACGGCCGTGGACTCAAGAACAGCCCGTAATTTGGGTCTGTCGACGATGTTTCTCTAACTCTCAGGGTCTAATCTGTTTGCGATCAATCTATCATCATCTAAGCCACAACTATCAACCCTTCACCTTAGAATTGTTAAGGGTTTTTAGCCAATAACAGTCATATTGATTTCAATTCAAGAATTAGAAGATAAAAAGATGAAAACTTTCAAGAACTTTCAATAACCTTCAAATAAATCTCAAGATCACAATCAAGAGCAAATGTTTATCAAAAGATTCAAAACAGAGTAAACAATCACAACCTTAGGAAGGAAGAGAAACGAGGTGTCAATCCGTTCTCAAATCAAACCTAAACAAGAAGAGAGATCTTCTTGCAAAATCTTCCAAGAACTTTCGATCTTCCACAAATCCGAAGATCACCACAGCAATCTCCACTAAAAGTGCGAGATTTGAACAACTCTCCGATGCAAACTTTGATCTCCAATGAGATCTCCCAAATACCTCTAAACGAGGGTTTGTGCGTCGCTAGGGTTGATTGCTAAGCAGGCCTAAGCGATGATAAGCGGTGATGAATGAGTGTAAACGGGGGTGTAGGCGCCGATGATGAAATCTCTTTTCGGCCGTCTTTTTATAGGGCAAGACAAAGTGTCGGCCCGGCCCAATCTTCAAAAAGATCATGGCTTCGAAGTGTGGCGAGAGATTTCGCCAAGATCACGGTCGTGGAAGATTCCACGACCGTAATTCTAGGGCGTGGAAACAATTACGGTTAGTTCCACGACCGTAGAATCCCCTGGAATGAACATCGAATTCTGACTCTGAATCCACGGCCGTAATTCTGAACATGGTTTTGGATTCCGGCCGTATTTTAGGGCGTGGTTTAGGGCAAGGACGTGATTCTTCCCTAAACTCGTGCATTCCTCAATCTAATACTCCAAATTGCTTCCAAAAAGTGTCCTCGATCTATGGACATATCGACTCAACTCTCCTTTGCTCGATTCCGTTCGGAAATAGCTCCAAATCACCTATAATCAACATAGAACTTGTGTAGACATCCATATCGACGATATAGGCAATACTAGCTCACATATGCATAAAGATCAATCAAAGACTATCAATATGAATCAAATACGATTAGAAAACGTGCCTAAAATATCACAATATTTCATGCTAACAATGGCCTAGTGGACCATGAGACCTACCCGGTGATTGATCCCAATCTAGAAACACTTAACCCCAACATATCATAGTTAATCCAAGGAAAGAATAGATAGCTTGAGTCCTATCCCATAACCGGAACTTCCAACCCCTAGAATCCGCTTTTCTATCTTTGATCTATATCTCATATTTTTGCTTGTTTGTTTGCGTTGATTTATTAGCTTAGTTGATTATTACATTTCGCATGATTTGTGATCTTTGATTGATCACCGAAAAACCAACCAAAAACAATTGAGATTTTCATTTCTTTATTTCTTTCTCTTTTCTTAACCTAGATTTTCACTAGACTTAATCATAAATCGAATCAATCTCACCTTAGTCTTTGTGTTCGACCTCGGAATACTATCCCTACTACAAAAGTCCCGTACACTGCGGGTTCGCTAGGAGTTAGGATAAATATAACGAGAATATAAATTTAAAACCCATTGCGTATCACACATCCTGAGCGTAACAGAAGGTAAGTGAATGTGAAATGACATACACAATTAAATTAATATATTAACAGATATTTGGTTTCATATTAACGAATATATTTTACTATACCACCGAATACGGTTTACAAAATGGTTACGAAAACAGATTCGGCAACGGTGATGGTTTACCTAATCATCAAACATTAAACATACTCGTAATCATTATTTATATATCAATTCTCATATTATAAATCTGTAGTGAATTTTTTACATATTCCGCAAGTAAAAGAGATTGGGATGTTGATGGATTCGGCATTGATGCTAACATGGAGAGTATGGATGAATTTTATGAAGTAGCGGCAAACGAAGAATTTAATGATGGAATAGTCATGATGCAATCACCGGGGAAAACAAAATATTGGACTCCGCTTTACGATGAATCAATAAATCCACGTATTGGAATGCGTTTCAAGACGCCTAAGGAAGGTATAGATTTTTATAAGGCGTATGCTAAGGAAGTCGGTTTTGATATTCGTTTGTCATCTTCACGTGTATGTTCAAAAGACGGGACTCTATTGCATCGTCGCATATTGTGTAGTTGGTTAGGATTCAAGGGAAATGTACCCACTACCAGAAAGCGTCATAGAGTTTCAAATCGTGTTGGTTGCAAAGCAATATTTGCTATTAAGTTTGCCGGAAACGATGAGTACATTGTATCAAAATTTGAGGCTAAACATAATCATTTGCTACTTGAAGGAGTGTCGAAGAAATTCATGAAAACGAACAGGAAGCTTGATTACGGACATCAGAAGTTTCTTATAAACTGTGCAAAAGTTAATTTAGGTTCATCTATGTCACACCGTTTGATGAACGAAATTATGGGAGGGTACGTAGATGTTGGACCGATTGTGAAGGATTTTCGAAATTTCAAGAGGGATTTAATGGCCTACATATCCGGTGCGGATGCACAAATGATTTTGAATACATTCCACAAGAAGCAAGAGCGGTGTAGCGGTTTCTACTTTGCATACAATGTGGACAAAGAAAAACGACTCACAAGGTTGTTTTGGTGTGACCCAATTGCTAGGGCAAATTTTGCTGCGTTTGGCGATGTGGTATCTTTCGACTCTACGTATCGATGAAACAAGTAAGTTTGAACAATATTTTTTGTATTCAATCACCATGTTTGATTAATTCGTTCTAATTGGAATTATTTGTTGTATCATGAACATCTCACCACACACTGCAGGTATAGTATGGTTTTCGCTCCCTTTACAAGAATGGATAACCACCGTAAATCGGTTACATTTGGTGTCAGTCTACTTTTGAAAGAGGACGTAGATTCTTACACATGGATTTTACGCCACTTTAAAAAAGCAATGTTCAGGTCTCCATTGTTATCGTCACCGATCAAGATCCTGCCCTTAGGATTGTTGTGCCATACGTATTCCCCGATACCCGACACCGCTTTTGCATGTGGCATATAATGATGAAGATCCTTTTAAGCACGTAATTGTCATCAAACTCAATTCACAAGTAGTGATTATCATGGAAATCATCTCAATTCATTAGAAGCACAAAATTTTCAAAATTTTTCAATTTTTATGGGTTTTTAAAGTTCTTTTTCATGCAATGCAATAAGGAAACGTGTAACACATAATGAACATGCAAGGATAGTCTCGAGTGAAAGCAAACATAGAGAGTAGAGTTATTACAAACTTTTTAGTACATCCCACCTCATACTTAGGACGAACATTGTCCCTAATGTTCAAAAGAAAGAACAAAAGAAAGAAAAGAAAAAGAAACTCACAAGCGGTGGCAGAAATGTCTAAAACGAGCGGTCCTGCATCGATCACTGCGGCGCCGGCGGAGGTGGAAAAGGAGAGAAACTCGGATCATAGAAACGCCCAAACTGCTGGCGGTAGACGTCCCTCATCATGTGGTCAAGGTCGTCTAGGCGTCCATCTCTAGCATCCGCCCGGATCTCTAGCGCTCCGACTCTCTCTGAAAGTCCGGTAGTCCAATCCGGCATCCTCTCATACCATCCCTGGGCGTGATCGTACCATGTGGGGCATCGGCTGGTGCTGGCGGTGGTGGTGGTGGTGGTGCTGCTGGCTGCGTCGTGGACCAAGGAGGAGGTGTGTCGTACCAAGTGGGAGGTGTAGTCATCCACGTGGGCCTCTCACTCACGCTAGCGCGGCGAGATGACGAGCCTGAAGCTCTAGCTGGGCGTGGAGAGCGCCTAGGTACATCCCGGGCCGCCTCCGGCTGATCCGGAAACGTGCCGAAATCCTGCTCCGCTCCTCCACCACTCTCGTACTGATCTCCCATGTCCTCCTCATCCACAACCGGCGGTGGAACGTATGGGGGAGCTACAAGCCTGTTCACGTGCATCGCAGCGAACGTCTCCTTCCAATTGTGGCGTCTTGCCATAATGGAATACTCTGGCAGCCACTCTATACCCCTGCCTGTCCTAGTCTCCCAAGGCATGCCCGCATAAGGCGGACCTCTGTGTGTGGGGAAGATGAGTCCCCTAACCATAAAAGCCTGTAGCCCTAATGGAACCGCCGGTATACGGGTGCAAGCTGAAAAATATACACCAAACGACCTAGCAATGTGGGTTACTATCCCACCATATCCAATGTTCCCCTTCGATTTATTCTTGAGTTTACTCATCGTCGCCGCCAAAAGAGTAGCGCAATCTGCGCGGCATCCATAAAGCATACTGTAAAGAAGGAATAGCTCATCCGTCTTGATCTTTTGGGGCGTCTCCGTCCTAGGAAAGAGACACTCCGAAAGAACACGGTGGGCTATCTTCAAGGCTAGATGGTACATCAATCTAGCCTTGGTATCGGCGGGTTGCCAACGGTCCTCGTCGGCGTAAATCATAGCTACTTCCGCCCAAAAATCCTTGGCGGAAACGCCTCTAGGAAGTCGACCGTTGTAGGTCTCATGGAACCCGAAAATGGTCCCGAACTCAACAATGCTCAAGTGATAGTCTCGATTCATGAGACGGAAGGAGACGGTCCTATCTACTGGGCTGTGCTCAAAGGACGTCACAACCTCCCGGGTAATCTCCTCATAAGCGTCTTCACGAATGTTCGTGAAGATTAGTAATCCGGCTCTATCCAAGAGCCATGTGAGATCATCAACTATGTTGAGAGGATGTAGATCCTCCAACAACAAATACTTAGGGCCAATTACTTCCCTCTTCTCTATTTTCTCAAACGCAGCAATGTAGTTCTCATGTATGGTTGGGATGCTAGGGTGAGGTGGTGAAGATGGAGGTGAAGGTGAAGATGGTAGTGAGGGAGATGAGGGTGGTGGTGCCCTAGAGGTGGAGGGGTTCCCTTTCCTTTTCTTACTTTGCTCCCCTTTCTTCTCCTTTATCCTTCCCGACATTCTCCTCACAAAGTCCATTCTGTTCAAAATTACGGGCTGTTCTACAGAAACCACGGCCGTGGAACCTCCAGAGACCGTGATTCGTCACAGAATCTCGTGAATCTCAGCAAATTCACCAAATATCACCACAACAAGCAGTCCTAATCTAATTCCTTCCAATCTTTGTCAGTTCTTCCTAGAGTTCTATAGCAAAAACGAACTAAATCCGTGAAATTCGAGAAGAAAGATGTAACCTCTTTTTCGGATTGAAAAATCCAAAATGCGCGTTTGTTGATCGATTTCCACTCGATTTGTTGCTTGGATCTCGTTCGTGGTTGGATTTGCTGCAGTTTAGGATGAAGAATCGTTGAAAACGATTAGGAAACGAAGAATTTGGAGAGGATGAGGGTATTCGGTTTCTAGGTCGTGGAAATGGGGGAAAATTGTGGTGATTTTGTGAAGAAGTGTGGCTTTTATACTCGCATGCAAATTTCCAAAAATCACGGTCTGTCGGGGCATTCCACGGCCGTGGAAGTGTACGGAACCGTGGTTTTGATGATTTTTCACAGGCTTTTGAGAATTACGGCCACTGTAGCTGTGACGACCGTAATTTAGACCGTGGAACCTTCTGTAAAGCTTCAAAGTCCAATTTTCGTCACTTTTCTTCGACATTATCCTCCCTTCCTCCTTTTCCATCGATCCTACAACCAAAAACACGAACATACCGGAAGAAATCGAGGCAAAATAAAGCGAAAACGTCTATTCTAAACTAATCTATGAATCGAAAACAAAAACGAGAATGCAATACCTTGGGTTGCCTCCCAAGAAGCGCTTTGTTTAAGGTCCGTAGCTAGACCATATTCGCACTTATTCGAGTATGGTAGGCGCAAACTTCTCAGCTTGGAGTTCCGGCGTATACTTCTTGAGTCGTTGGCCGTTCACCTTAAAACTTCCGCTAGCTTCACCCCATACTTCAACTGCACCATGGGGGAAAATGCGCTTAATTAGAAAAGGTCCATTCCAACGAGATTTAAGCTTACCTGGAAAGAGGCGAAGTCTTGAATTGAAGAGGAGAACTTGATCTCCTTCTTTGAAGTCCTTTGGAATGATATGCTTATCATGCCAACGCTTTGCTCTTTCCTTGTAGATTTTAGCGTTTTCGTAGGCGTTCAAACGGAGTTCATCCAGCTTGTTGATGTCTAGGAGACGCTTCTCTCCTGCTTCCTTCATGCCGAAATTCAGCCATTTGATAGCCCAAAATGCTTTGTGTTCCAGCTCTACCGGAAAATGACAAGACTTCCCATACACAAGGTTGTATGGTGTGGTTCCTATGGGAGTCTTGTACGCAGTCCGGTATGCCCATAATGCATCATCTAGTTTCAAGGACCAATCCTTCCTAGTCCTCGAAACTGTCTTCTCTAGAATTCCCTTGATCTCCCTATTTGAGATCTCAACTTGTCCACTCGTTTGTGGATGGTAAGGGGTAGCGATCTTGTGAGTAACCCCATACTTGGCTAGAAGAGCTTCAAAGCGACGGGCTATGAAGTGAGAACCTCCATCACTAATGATCGTCATTGGTGTTCCGAATCGTGGGAAAATGATCTTGTTGAAGAACTTGACCACCACCATGGCATCATTTGTGGGAGAGGCGATTGCTTCCACCCATCTAGAAACGTAGTCTACCGCCAATAATATGTATTGGTTTCCACAAGAGGATGGGAATGGTCCCATGAAATCGACTCCCCAAACGTCGAAAATCTCCACCTCTTGGATGTTGTTGAGGGGCATCTCGTTCCTTCTAGAAATATTGCCTGTTCTTTGACAAGCATCGCAACAAGAAACAAAGGACTGCACATCTTTAAATAAAGTAGGCCAATAGAATCCAGATTGCAATACCTTTGCGCTAGTTTTGTTCGAACTAGCGTGTCCTCCACAGGGTAGTGAATGACAATGGCGGATGACACTTTGCATCTCATCTTCCGGCACACATCGCCGAATGATGCCATCCGGACCTCTCTTGAAGAGGAGAGGCTCGTTCCAATAGTATTCCCGGACGTCTTTAAAAAACTTCTTCCTTTGTGCGTAGGATAGTCCGGGCGGTATCTCCTGGCAAACCAAATAGTTAACAAAATCAGCAAACCATGGTTCGTTACCTTTGGAGATCTCGTTGATGCACTCCTCTATGATGTGTAGGTGCTCGTCTGGAAAGGAGTCATCAATGGGTAGATGGTCGTTCTCTAGATGTGTGAGGCGACTCAAATGATCCGCAACAGAATTTTCCGAGCCTTTCTTGTCGCGGATCTCTAGATCGAATTCTTGTAGGAGAAGAATCCATCTAATCAGCCTTGGCTTCGCATCTTTCTTCGCAAGGAGGTACCGGATTGCAGCATGATCCGTGTAGACAATCACCTTTGCACCTACAAGATAAGAGCGAAATTTGTCAATAGCGTAGACAATGGCTAGAAATTCTTTTTCCGTAGTGGCGTAGTTGAGCTGAGCTTCGTCTAGCGTCTTGCTAGCGTAGTATATGGCGTGGGTTCGTCCTTCCTTTCGTTGCCCAAGAACAGCTCCAATGGCTACGTCACTAGCATCGCACATAATCTCGAAGGGGAGAGTCCAATCCGGAGGTTGGATAATGGGTGCTGAAATTAGAGCTTGCCGGATGGTGTTGAACGCATCTAAACATTCCTGTGAAAACTCAAAAACCGCATCCTTCATCAATAGATTAGTGAGAGGTTTTGATATCTTAGAAAAGTCTTTAATGAAGCGTCTATAAAATCCAGCATGCCCTAGGAAACTTCTTATCCCTTTCACCGAAATTGGGGGAGGAAGTTTCTCTATGGTCTCTATTTTAGCCTTGTCTACCTCTATCCCTCTACTAGAGACTAAGTGACCTAATACGATTCCTTCTTTAACCATGAATTGACACTTTTCCCAATTAAGAACTAGGTTAGTATCTTCACAACGTTGTAAAACGAGAGAAAGGTTAGAAAGGCAATCGTTAAAAGAGGAACCGTATACGGAGAAGTCGTCCATGAAGACTTCCATGATTTCCTCTACGTACTCGGAGAAGATGGCCATCATGCACCGTTGAAAGGTGGCTGGGGCGTTGCAAAGCCCGAACGGCATTCTCCTATAGGCGAACGTACCCCAAGGGCACGTGAATGTGGTCTTCTCTTGATCATCCGGATGTATCGGAATCTGAAAGAAGCCACTATAACCGTCAAGGTAGCAAAAGTATGAATGTTGTGCTAACCTTTCAAGCATCTGATCGATGAATGGCAATGGAAAGTGATCCTTCCGTGTTGCGTTGTTGAGCTTGCGGTAGTCTATGCACATTCGCCATCCAGTCACGGTTCGGGTAGGAATGAGTTCGTTGTTCTTGTTGGTGATGACCGTCATTCCTCCCTTCTTTGGAACTACTTGAACTGGACTCACCCACTTGCTATCGGAGATAGGATAGATGATAGCTGCATCAAGAAGTTTAAGAATTTCCTTCTTGACAACCTCCTTCATGGTCGGATTCAACCGCCTTTGAGGTTGTCTAGAAGTTCTAAAGTCCTCCTCCATTAGTATCTTGTGCATGCACAAGGAGGGTTTAATTCCTACTAAGTCCTCAATAGTATAGCCTATGGCTTTTCTATGTTTCCTAAGGACAATCATGAGTTGTTCATGTTCATCTATGCTTAATTCGGAGCTAACGATAACCGGAAAGGTAGAATTAGATCCAAGAAAAGCGTACCTTAGATGAGCGGGAAGTGGTTTGAGTTCCATTGCTTTCGGAGCTTCCAATGATCCTTGAGGAGCTTCCGATGTTTCCTTAGAAGTTTCTAAGGATGTTGAATGGGTTGGAGAAGAATTAGGAGAAGTTGAAGAAGTATGCCGATCACCCTCTTCCACGGTCAAAATTACGGCCTCCTCATGTGTTCCACGGCCGTAATATCCTCTGGAATGGAGATCGATTTTGGTCGTGGAATCCACGGTCGTGGAATACAGAGTATGACCGTGGATTCTAGTATTTTCAGCCTCATCGTGGAGTTTCTCAAACTCCACTTCATGCATCTCTTCTTGTGCTTCCAAGGCTTCAATTTCCTCTTTGCACTCTTCTTTTTCCCCTTCATTGGTTAGACTCATAGTGATAACCTTTTGTAAAGGATCGTTAAAGAGAATCGCACTTACCTCCTCCCTAGACAAACCTTCTTCGTCTTGGATGTCGTAGATATCCTCGTCAAAGATTGGTTCCTTCACTTGAGTGGAAATAACGAACTCCACTTTTTCTTCTCCAATGTCAAAAGCGAGTCTTCCATTCTTGCAATCGACCATGCAGCCGGAAGTTGCAAGAAACGGTCTTCCGAGTATAACTGGGACCGGACTATCTGCAGGAATGTCAAGCACGACAAAATCAATGGGAACAAAGAATTTACCTAGCTTGACCGGGACGTCTTCTACAATGCCGACGGGACGAGTAATGGATCGATCCGCCATGTATAACGTCATCTTCACCGGTTTAGGGTCGCCTAAACCGATCTTCCTGCACAACGCAAGTGGTATGATGCTCACACTTGCTCCTAAGTCACATAAAGCGTCATATGTGACCTCTCCCACTCCAATGGGAATGCAAAATGACCCCGGATCTTTCAGCTTTGGGGGCATTTTCTCCTTCATCGTCTTGATGAGATCCGAAGAATCCGAACTCATCTTGACCTCTCCAAAATCTTCTAGCTTCCTCTTGTTAGAGAGGAGCTCCTTCAAGAACTTGCCATAAGCCGGCATACCTACAATGGCATCAATGAAAGGTATATTAATATGCAGCTTGCTCATGAGTTCTATGAACTTACCGAATTGCTTGTCTAGGCGCGCTCGCGCTCTAGATTGAGGGAACGGTAGGGGAGGTTTGTAAGCTGCAGGAGGGACATAGACGTCTTCCTTCTCCTTCCCCTTTTCTTTGTCCTTCACTACGGGGACTTCAACGAACGTAGGCTGCGGATCGATGGTAGTCACTCCGCTCCTAGTTGTAATCGCCATTACCCTTCCCTTAGGGTTGTCCTCCGTCTTTCCTGGAAGCTTCCCTTGATTTCTAGGAACTTCCTCCGCATGATCGAACATTTGATTTTCTAAAACCTTTTGAGCTTTGTCGATTTTAGAAACTCGATCATCAAACTTAATGAGGCGGTTCTCCATCCCTTGAAGCTTTCCCAAGATTGTTTCCAACATGGGATCTGGCTTCTTCTTCCCCGTATTGTTTCCTCCATTAGATGATTGCTCCTGGCTTTTCAAAGGAGTAGAGGAAGAGGAAGGTGGAGTTAGTGAGTTAGAATTTGAAGGATAAGAGTTACCGGAATTTTGTTGATTGGGGCGCCAATTGTTGTTGTTTGAACCCCGATTGTTGTTCCAATCATTGTTCCGGTTGTTGTTGTTTCCATTCCAGTTGTTATTCCGGTTGTTGCCCCGGTTGTTGTTGCCGCCATTGTTGTTGCCCAAATAGCCAACATCCTTCCCTTGTTGCTTTGGGAAGTTGGTTTTGATAGCCTCCTTCAACTCTTTGATCTCATTGTTGAGGGAGAAAATCTGATTTTGAGCTTCATGTGTGAGCTTCGCTCCTTGCTCCACACGATTTCCCTCCACTTTCCGGTGGGAATACTTCTCTATGACTCTTGCTTTCTTCTCAATGAAGTCTCAAGCGTCATCTTCTCTCATGTCCATGAACGTTCCACATGAGAGGGATTGGAGGTTGAATTGCGTTCCCGCATCCAGCCCTTTGTAGTAAATCTCTAGCAAGGCAAGCTTGGATATGCCATGATGAGGGCAATCCAAGAGTAAATCCTGAAACCTTTCCCATGACTGAAACAAACTTTCGTTAGGTCTCATAGAAAAAGCATTGATCTTACCTCTAAGTTCCGCCGTTTTGGAAGGCGGAAAGAATTTGGTGAGAAACTCTGCGGAAAGGTCTTCCCACGTGTCTAGTTTCCCATTGGGAAGAGCTTGGTACCAAGACAACGCTTTCCCTTTCAAGGAGAAAAAGAAAGGTTTGAGCTTATAGCTGTTGGTAGTAGCGTTCTTCGGTCTCATCGTCTCCATCATGCACTCGAAGTTTTGCAAGTGTTGGTGTGGAGATTCAGCACTTGTACCGCCAAACTGGTTTTGGCGAACAAGGGTGATAACTTGAGGGTTAAAGCTAAACCCTTGAACATCTTCAGCATCAAAATTCACACCTAAGCGGCGTGGTTGTTGTGTTGGATCCATCCGTTGGCCAAGAGTTCTTGGCTCATTATCCACACGTTCGACTCTCGCATTCCTTGGTGGGATGCGGCGATTAGTAGTTCCTTGTGGATGGAAGGGATTTATATTGATCGTAGGATCAATCTCTTCTAATGGCGGCATGGAAGAGTCACTATCATCAGCGGATGAGTGGCTTTTTCTTTTAGACCTTGATCTCCTTCTTGAGGACTTCTTGTCAACCTTGTCTTCAAGGTCGCTCATCTTTACCCTCATTTGGAAGAGCATGTATTGTAGACCGTTAACTTGAGATTGATGACGATCCATCTCATCCTTGCGGAGAGTCTCATTCCAACGGAGTTGAGCTTCTTTTTCCGCCAACTCCGTATGAAAATCACGTTCGTTTTCTTCAGCCATCTTCTTTTCCTTGCGCTTTTGCCTTAAGGTTTTCTCTAGCTCTTGATCAAGAGGCAAGAGATCTTCGGTGTTCCTAGACCTGCGCATGCACTCAAAGAAAAATCAAATAACGAGAGCAAGCTCCCAAGCTTGACAACGGCTACCGGATTCGGCCGAAACCAAATCCCCGGCAACGGCGCCAAAAACTTGTTCGCCCCTAGAGGTGTGTGCAAATAAGTTTTAAAATTTATAAAACTAGAATCAAGCAAGCGAACCCGCAGTGTACGGATCGACGTAGTTAAGCAAGAATTCCAGAGTATCGAACACAGGGATTTGGGTGGGAACGAACTCGGTTGCAAGTTATCAAGCAAGTGAATGTGAGAGTTTGCAAATATTGGGAAAACAACAATCCTAAAGATCCAGGTATCCAGCTGTGGCAATAGATTCAAGATATACTAATGATGTAAAGACAGAGTAGAGATATGCAAAGGTATGCTAATGTAAGGTAATCGTACGGTTGAGATTCCAAAAACCTTATGTAACTCACCTAAAAGATACCCCCTATACAGGTTGTTGAGGCTCAATATAGAAAGATTCTAAAGGCAAGAATTAGTATCAAATACCCAAACTTACAACCTAAAGGTCAAGACTAACTTAACCGATTGAGGTTGTTGAGACTCACAATCGAGGTAGAGGTTGTTGAGGCTCACTACCTCCTAGAAAAGACAAGTCTAAACTAAGCTAAAACAAATCTTTAACTTTAGATTGAAGTAAAAGCAGGTTCGTAGATTCAAGGGAAATCACGGTTAGTTCTTGAGGTTCCACGGCCGTGGACTCAAGAACAGCCCGTAATTTGGGTCTGTCGACGATGTTTCTCTAACTCTCAAGGTCTAATCTGTTTGCGATCAATCTATCATCATCTAAGCCACAACTATCAACCCTTCACCTTAGAATTGTTAAGGGTTTTTAGCCAATAACAGTCATATTGATTTCAATTCAAGAATTAGAAGATAAAAAGATGAAAACTTTCAAGAACTTTCAATAACCTTCAAATAAATCTCAAGATCACAATCAAGAGCAAATGTTTATCAAAAGATTCAAAACAGAGTAAACAATCACAACCTTAGGAAGGAAGAGAAACGAGGTGTCAATCCGTTCTCAAATCAAACCTAAACAAGAAGAGAGATCTTCTTGCAAAATCTTCCAAGAACTTTCGATCTTCCACAAATCCGAAGATCACCACAGCAATCTCCACTAAAAGTGCGAGATTTGAACAACTCTCCGATGCAAACTTTGATCTCCAATGAGATCTCTCAAATACCTCTAAACGAGGGTTTGTGCGTCGCTAGGGTTGATTGCTAAGCAGGCCTAAGCGATGATAAGCGGTGATGAATGAGTGTAAACGGGGGTGTAGGCGCCGATGATGAAATCTCTTTTCGGCCGTCTTTTTATAGGGCAAGACGAAGTGTCGGCCCGGCCCAATCTTCAAAAAGATCATGGCTTCGAAGTGTGGCGAGAGATTTCGCCAAGATCACGGTCGTGGAAGATTCCACGACCGTAATTCTAGGGCGTGGAAACAATTACGGTTAGTTCCACGACCGTAGGATCCCCTGGAATGAACATCGAATTCTGACTCTGAATCCACGGCCGTAATTCTGAACATGGTTTTGGATTCCGGCCGTATTTTAGGGCGTGGTTTAGGGCAAGGACGTGATTCTTCCCTAAACTCGTGCATTCCTCAATCTAATACTCCAAATTGCTTCCAAAAAGTGTCCTCGATCTATGGACATATCGACTCAACTCTCCTTTGCTCGATTCCGTTCGGAAATAGCTCCAAATCACCTATAATCAACATAGAACTTGTGTAGACATCCATATCGACGATATAGGCAATACTAGCTCACATATGCATAAAGATCAATCAAAGACTATCAATATGAATCAAATACGATTAGAAAACGTGCCTAAAATATCACAATATTTCATGCTAACAATGGCCTAGTGGACCATGAGACCTACCCGGTGATTGATCCCAATCTAGAAACACTTAACCCCAACATATCATAGTTAATCCAAGGAAAGAATAGATAGGTTGAGTCCTATCCCATAACCGGAACTTCCAACCCCTAGAATCCGCTTTTCTATCTTTGATCTATATCTCATATTTTTGCTTGTTTGTTTGCGTTGATTTGTTAGCTTAGTTGATTATTATATTTCGCATGATTTGTGATCTTTGATTGATCACCGAAAAACCAACCAAAAACAATTGAGATTTTCATTTCTTTATTTCTTTCTCTTTTCTTAACCTAGATTTTCACTAGACTTAATCATAAATCGAATCAATCTCACCTTAGTCTTTGTGTTCGACCTCGGAATACTATCCCTACTACAAAAGTCCCGTACACTGCGGGTTCGCTAGGAGTTAGGATAAATATAACGAGAATATAAATTTAAAACCCATTGCGTATCACACATCCTGAGCGTAACAGAAGGTAAGTGAATGTGAAATGACATACACAATTAAATTAATATATTAACAGATATTTGGTTTCATATTAACGAATATATTTTACTATACCACCGAATACGGTTTACAAAATGGTTAGGAAAACAGATTCGGCAACGGTGATGGTTTACCTAATCATCAAACATTAAACATACTCGTAATCATTATTTATGTATCAATTCTCATATTATAAATCTGTAGTGAATTTTTTACATATTCCGCAAGTAAAAGAGATTGGGATGTTGATGGATTCGGCATTGATGCTAACATGGAGAGTATGGATGAATTTTATGAAGTAGCGGCAAACGAAGAATTTAATGATGGAATAGTCATGATGCAATCACCGGGGAAAACAAAATATTGGACTCCGCTTTACGATGAATCAATAAATCCACGTATTGGAATGCGTTTCAAGACGCCTAAGGAAGGTATAGATTTTTATAAGGCGTATGCTAAGGAAGTCGGTTTTGATATTCGTTTGTCATCTTCACGTGTATGTTCAAAAGACGGGACTCTATTGCATCGTCGCATATTGTGTAGTTGGTTAGGATTCAAGGGAAATGTACCCACTACCAGAAAGCGTCATAGAGTTTCAAATCGTGTTGGTTGCAAAGCAATATTTGCTATTAAGTTTGCCGGAAACGATGAGTACATTGTATCAAAATTTGAGGCTAAACATAATCATTTGCTACTTGAAGGAGTGTCGAAGAAATTCATGAAAACAAACAGGAAGCTTGATTACGGACATCAGAAGTTTCTTATAAACTGTGCAAAAGTTAATTTAGGTTCATCTATGTCACACCGTTTGATGAACGAAATTATGGGAGGGTACGTAGATGTTGGACCGATTGTGAAGGATTTTCGAAATTTCAAGAGGGATTTAATGGCCTACATATCCGGTGCGGATGCACAAATGATTTTGAATACATTCCACAAGAAGCAAGAGCGGTGTAGCGGTTTCTACTTTGCATACAATGTGGACAAAGAAAAACGACTCACAAGGTTGTTTTGGTGTGACCCAATTGCTAGGGCAAATTTTGCTGCGTTTGGCGATGTGGTATCTTTCGACTCTACGTATCGATGAAACAAGTAAGTTTGAACAATATTTTTTGTATTCAATCACCATGTTTGATTAATTCGTTCTAATTGGAATTATTTGTTGTATCATGAACATCTCACCACACACTGCAGGTATAGTATGGTATTCGCTCCCTTTACAAGAATGGATAACCACCGTAAATCGGTTACATTTGGTGTCAGTCTACTTTTGAAAGAGGACGTAGATTCTTACACATGGATTTTACGCCACTTTAAAAAAGCAATGTTCAGGTCTCCATTGTTATCGTCACCGATCAAGATCCTGCCCTTAGGATTGTTGTGCCATACGTATTCCCCGATACCCGACACCGCTTTTGCATGTGGCATATAATGATGAAATTGTCACTACACGTAAGGAACACTTATGTATATTTGTTTTACATTTTTTAGATGTCGAATATGTGATATAGATAATCACGAATATATTATGTTATTACACCGAATATCTCTAGTCGTTATAATTCTTTACGATCTAACAGGTGGACAAAGTTGTGCTGTTGAACAAGGATTTTAGGCTGAAGATTAACAAGGTTGTTTGGAGTTACGAGACTAGAATCACGGAGTTTAAACAACAATGGAGGGAAATGATCGATGAATTTGACTTGGGTGCAAACACTTGGCTTTCATTAATGTACTCGTTGCGGCAACTCTGGATTCCTGCATATTTTAGGGACGTATTATTTGGTGGACTGATGCGTACAACTTCGATATCTGAATCAGCTAATAGCTTCTTCGGTAGATACAACAAGCGGAATTTCACACTCATATAGCTGATGATGTAGTTTGATAGTGCTATGGATGCTCAAAGACATGCGCAATCAAAGTTGGACATGGAATCTGAAACTATGACACCCAATTACAAAACACAGCATGAAATAGAGAGGTTTGCATCTTCTGTATACACTCTCAAGACCTTTGCAAATGTACAATATGTGATATACTTTGCGTGTGTTAATTGTAATGGCACTGATGAGACTGTTGTGGATGGTTATAAGACTCATGTTGTCCGTGACGAAGGGTTTAGATTATTTAGTGTCCAACATGATTCTGATGTGAGAAAGTCAACATGTACATGCAACATGTTTAATAGGGTTTGGATCATTTAATGACCCCCTCCTTCATTTTGAAACACATAACGTAATAATTTTCATATACGCACATCGGAAACATAACCTCTTACACAATAAAATGTAGTCTTATTTCATATTCAATAAATATTCCAACCTTCAAATAAACAAAACAAAAATTAATCGTGTTTTACCACGTCAAGATTTCTGAAATCTTCCATGTGATATGTTGATATTATGCACTTGTTAAGTTCGTAATTGAAAATTTTGTACATTTCTTCGAACTCAACTTCTTCTTCGTCACCCATTGAAAGTAGTTGCGTACAATTTTGCACCAATTTATAGCGTTAACTTCCAAACAGAAACAATTTATAACTTATATTCCACATATAAACAAAACAGATATTATAGAATATAAAGGTAATATGCTATTGAATATAAGTACACAAAATGACCGGATATCGATTTGTATTTTCACTTTACCGTGCATGACACACCCACAAAAAAGATCTTTGGTGAGTTTTCTCCTTTGTACCACTCAAGTGTGTTTAGATATGATGCTCAAGCATCCACAATAGCTGGCGCCATATTTGAGTTACCTTGGATGGATTTACATATTTTAGTATCCATCACAATTGCTCCACGTTTGAAGAGTATTTTCCTGAACAATAAGTTAGTTTTCTTTTAATCAACAATATATAATTAATACAAACTTAAGTAATTTATAAATAACAATTACAACTTGTAGTAAGATCATACACAATTACCTAACATTCAACGCCCCTATGAACTTGTTCAATAAAGTCTCCTCAACAGAACTTCGGCCCACAATTTTCACAACCCTATCAACATATGGATTTTTCTCATACACAGATTTATTCACCTCCCTCTTTGGACGCTGAGTTTTCGATTTACCAACATTGGGAGCAACGACTTCCTTCCCCTACGCATAAAGGTTACATACAGTACATGTACTTATATAATAATAGCATCCTTTACCGGATATAATAAAAATATAACTTTATAAAAACTACGTGTCCAATGTGTAGCATATATATTCAACACCATATCTTTGACGAAACCAAGGTGACCCCTGATTGCACATCTCGTACAGAACTTCAAAATTTATTTTTGTTTTTATCAGGATTATAAACAACGAGTTTCTTCCCCTGCACATATACCACAACAACATAACTTTAACAACTAATAGATGATTTCATCAACACACCGAATATAACAGAAACTGCAACAGAATACAACACAATTAATTAGATGAATATAAGATATTCATATACATACCTTTGACGAGACAAACGACACATCCATTTGCACTGCAACGTCAGAGCTTGGTGGCGGTGTCGTTGTGGTGGCCTGTTTATTAACGTCGACTTCCTTTCCCTACACATTTATAGTTAAAACAAGAAGTTATACTTACTAGTTTATAAATAACACACATTATACCGAATATATAAACACACGCAGTTGAATACACTAAATTAATAATTGTGAAATTAACTTAATAAAATACATACCTTAGAATTGTCCAAAGACACAGATCGCATGGTATCATCCGCACATAAAATGTCACCATCAGTTTCTTCATCCTCATCAACCACGCGTATCTGGAATATCAAACATTGAAATAACATTTTCTCTATGTAAAATAAATAAACATTTGTAAACGAATAAAGAAATCACCTCTGGTGCGACATGCAATGTATTAAAAATATTATCTTCATGCTCATCCGTCTGGTTGATGATTTCAGTAGCTTTATCAACTGTCAAATTTTGCCCCTTTAGGATGTTCGCGATGACAACATCGACGGGATCTAAATTTTCACCCCTAATACTAGGTATCCCGAGGTCAAAAGAAGGCAATTTGTTTTTCTCAGCTAATACGGCGTCACACAACTTCATTGCATCATCAATTTTCTTCATGTTCGCCAACAATGTCTCATCGTTGAAGATATGAGTACTTGACTGAGTCATTACACACCCCAATTGTGTTGCAACGTTACTTGTGCTACCACCGGAGCTTGACTCACCACCACCCAACATCGACTTACATAACCCATATGCAGCTTGAAAAGCGGGATGACTCATATATTCTTTTGGCGTCTCTTTCACCTTATCAATGACTTTAGTTACAACAACCGCCATGTCCACAAACGCATCTACAAACTTTCCAAGAAATTCCTGTGTATACCAAAGGAAAAAATTCATATCAATCAAATATAAAATGGAGTCAAATATGGTGAATATGGAAACACACAAAATATATTCGTCATTTATATATAAATGTATTCGGCAAAATACCTCTACAGATTTCTTTTCTTTCATTGAATCCACCCTATCACCATTTGTTTGTATGTCACTACTATCAGTGGGACCACATTGTTTACCAACTTGTGTTGGTAAAATCTCAACAGTTGTAATTGGTGGGTTTACACGCCCTTTGCCAAAAGAAGCATTGTTCTTGTCTATCTTCTCCCTTTTGTATATCAAGTCATTCGTCCAGAATTTGAAAACAGGGACACCCCTTTCCACAAGTCTGTTGTTCGCGTTAACAACCCGATCAATATACACAAGCTGCAAACACAAATTGTAAAACATTTATATATTATATACGGTAACTTTACACAAATATATATAAATAAAAGATTGAATACTCACAATGAGTAACAAGATTGAGCCTCTAAAACTTCCTTTTTCATTCAATCTGTAGTCTCTCTTCGATTCAACGAGGTTACGAATAATGTATTCGCATCAATCAAACTATTTGATTTCATCCACACTACACAAGTGCTTCATAATGCCCTTGTTAATTTCTCCACATCGGTGGCTGCGAACTAAAGTCGTGTAGAATAACACCACGAAATTCTGTACAAACTTGAAGCCTCCATCACTACACGATCTTATTTTTTCATTAAACTCCTCAAACCTCAACTTTAATGAGTTGTTACGAAACTGCGACTTCCATGCCTTTACCACCTCACTGGTTTCCTCAAGACCAATTGTACTAATCCTTTTGCCTCCTAGAGGAAGCCCAAAACAAATATGAATATCAATCTCAGTAATGTAAATGCTACGCCCGCCTGGTAATTCCAAGCGACAACTGTTCTCGTCAAAATTGTCAACCAACCACTTCCCCCTACGTGAGTGGTTGCTTCGACAACCCAACTCCCGCAAGCTACCTAATCGAATACCTTTCACAGCCTTTACTTGCGCTTCATTCAAGTTTTTTAAACAACTCACCAAGATCTTAGGTGATCCCCGAGTATCCAACTTTGGGAACTTGCCCACAACATTTTGCCTTTCTCCCTTTTCTTCCACGTATAGGCTTCTCATCATCACTTTCTGTAGTAAGAACAAAACTTTCAAACTTATGCTTTCCAAAATAAAGGTAATACATACCGAATAAAACATCATGTAATATCGAATATGTGTAATACAAATCTTCGGATATAAACTCATAAAGAAACGACGAACAAATCATATTACAATTTATCACAAGAAGAACAACATTCAATGTTAATACGGAACAAAAAATAACCAAGTAATATTCTTTATTTGTCTCGTTAATTACTATGATGAATAACACAAATAATAACACTGCATAAACAACCGGATTCCAAACGGTTTTGTCTATTAGAAACAGGATCTATGAAGTCATCATCGCTACTAGCCGAAAGTGCAGGTTTATCGTGTTTTCTTTTTGATCTTGAATTCCTCACAATGATATCATCTTCTGACTCGTCAGAAGATTCTTGCATTGAAACGGCCTTCCTTTTCCCACTTCTAATCTATTGTTTCTTGTCTGACACCATCTTGTTTACTTAATACAACAATCAAACAATAACGAATATAATGCATCTTATTCATGAATATTTCGTAAGCATAGCAAATGTCTCATTCGACAAGGAATGGAGAACAATCAAACAAGAACGAGTATAATTCATCTGTTAGCAAGTTTATAAACTTTCGTATCAAATATAAAAAGTAATGAACATTAACACCAATCATATATGAGCAGACAAGTCTATAATGGCTGCAGTATAACTCGTATTCGACAAGGCATTGAGAACATTCAACAACAATGGAGTATCAACTCAAATTCATCAACATAAATCAATAGCCATTCAGTTGACAACATTCATCAATAATGGACTGCCGGATATAAAAACCCATAGCCATTGACACCAATCGTATATGAACAGGCAAGTGTATAATGACTCAAGCATAACTCGCATTCGACAAGGCATCGACAACATTCAACAACAATAGCATATCAACCCAAATTCGACAAAAATATTTCAAGCTCATCAACAAAAATCAATAGACATTCGGTTTGGAACATTCAACAACAATGGACAAACGAATATATAAACCAATACTCAATAACACCACTCAAATATGGACAGGCAAGCGGAATACAACAATTACAGTACCTCGTGTGACGGATTGGTTGCGGCTAGTCGAAGAAAACCCTAAATTGTGTAGCGATCGACGATGAACATGATATTTAGATGCACAACGCCGAATACAGTCACTTTTAAAACCGAATACGGCCACTGAACAAGATATTAAGTTGGAGAACTCCGAATACCGTCGCTCTCAGAACCGAATACGGAATCGACGCACGAACACTGCACCGGCAACTCCAATAGCGCCGAAGACTGGAAGAAGAAGTAGAGGACGAAGATAACTACAACAAAATTAGGGATTTCGTTAGTTTTAACCCCAAAAAACCCTAACTTGAAGAATCGAAAAAGAATGTTCTTCAAGAATGGTCATTACCTCGAGTGAAGACGTGAAAATGCGAACACAATAGCTACTGTAGAATAGACGGGGAAGAAAGCTCCTGCTCCACAAACGCCGACGAATACCGGAAGAAGATATCGGCACCAAAGGTATGCTTCAGTTCAAAAACACGGGATTCTGCTTTGGAGGAAAAAGTGGGATACAAAAATAACCGTAAAAATATTTAGTGGTTTTATTTAAGGAAAATGTTAAAATTGGGGGAAGTTATGAAGAGTGTGGTTTAATATGCGCTTATAACTTCCATAAAATTGCGGTTTATTTATATTTTTTTTATTAAAATATTGCTTAATCTCAACCATTCATTATATCATTATATTAATGAAACGAATATAATTCGTTCTCATTGAACACTATAAGGGCTGTTTACATGGAAGCCAAACTATATATATATATATATATATATATATCGAGTATATATATTCTATGAGAGCAGACTTATCGTGTAATCATGGGAACATATTCATAATTATTATTAGTTTTGTTACGAAGGTGTCATATCTTTTAATGTATGATTCGTAGTTATTGTTAGTTGAGTGGATTATTCGTAGTTATCGTTGGATTCCTAATTATTATTATTCGTAGTTATTATTAATTATGATATCTACTCTAAATCTCAACCCTTAATACTCACCATCCAACGGTGTACGATTGTTCTCATGTATACACGTTAGGGTGTTCTCATGAGAACCACACCCTATATATATAGGGTGTGGTTCTCATGAGAACACCCCTAACGTGTGTGTATGTATGTGTATATATATATATATATAGTATAGATCCTATGAGAACAGGCTTATCGTGAGACCTGTACAAAAGCGGGCTCGGGTTGAGCCATACCTAAAAACTCTACCCGTAAGGTGCGGGTCGGGCTTGCCCGGCCCGGCTTGTCCGGGCCACAAACTCTGCCCATGTCTACCCATGTAAAAAGCGGGCGGGCTGTCGGCCCGGCCCGGATGGCCCGTATGTACTTGATTGTGCGTTTTTTCTGCGAAATTTATCGTTCGAAACAAGTAATATAATGTATTTAACACACATTTTCAATCCAATTATACTTGCATAGTGCACTATCAACAAGTTGAACAACAAACAACACACAAAAATGAATAAATCCAAATAGTTAAAAATCAACGAGTATTATTATACTCAAGTTAGCCATGCAATTTTGTATTACAAACAAGTATAACTCGTCAAAATACTTCAAACAAACAAAATAAAAAATCAGAGTATGTGACACTCAAAATAATTAAATTATATATGCATATATAAAAAACTTATATGTATAAAACTATATGCGGGCCGGGCCGGGTTAGCCCACGTGCCAAAATGTTTACCCGTACCCGTCCCACCAAAATACGGGCCGGGCCGGGCTAGACTCGAACGGGCCAAACTAGTTGCCCGTACCCATGTTTTTTCCCGGGCGGGCGGGCGGGCCGGCCTGGATTTGTACA
The DNA here is from genome assembly GCA_033239045.1 of Fagopyrum esculentum. Lineage (NCBI taxonomy): Eukaryota > Viridiplantae > Streptophyta > Magnoliopsida > Caryophyllales > Polygonaceae > Fagopyrum > Fagopyrum esculentum. The sequence goes on along the minus strand of BSUD01000003.1, from coordinate 85,445,898 downwards.
GGTCTACTTATCGTGTAACGTTTAATTTATTATTCGTAGTTATTGTTGGATTCCCAATTATTATTATCGTAGTTATTATTAATTATGATATTTACTCTAAATCTCAACTCTTAATACTGACCATACTCACGTATACACGTTAGTAGTGTTATCGTGAAACCACACACAATATATATATATATATATATATATATATATATATATATATATATATATATATATATAAAAGAGAGAGAGGCTAGCGATCTATCCTCATCGGTCACCCCCAATTCCACTCTCAGTCCGCGTTCCCTCGCCCCTCCAAACCCTAAAAAACACCGATGGAACGATTGTCGGAGAAGGAAAAATCGAGTCACCACCACAACAAAGATCGGAGAGATCGAGACCAGAAGCACCGCTCGAAAGAGCACCGTCGCCAACGCTCGAAGGACCGCGACGATGACCGTGTCAGCAGCGGAGACGATATCGAAAGGTACGAACACGACTACCACAGACACCGCAAATCTAGGAGTGAGAAGTCTCACGACGACGTTCGTAGATCTACGGAGTACTTGGAAGATCGAGATGTGAGGAGGGATAGGGAAGGGAGTAGGGATCGGGTTTCTAGTCGCGAGTTGATGCGGGAGAAATCGTATGAGAGAGAGGGGAGTATGGAGAGAAGCCAAGAGCCTACTCATTCGAACAAGAGGAAGGATAGAGGCGCGAGTGAGACTCATGCTTATATGGCTGATAAGCGTGTTAGGGTTTCTGATGCTGCCAAGGAAGATACATTGGATGGTGAGGCAGAAGAGAGGAAGAATAAAAGGATTGATGAGAGGAGGGAGAAGAGGAAATTTGGTGATAGAGTCAAGGAAGAAGATAATTTCGGGTTTAGTGAAGAGGCAAAATCGAAGAAAGAAGATAGACTAGAGGAACTTGGGAATGGCAGGCGAAGGGAGAGAAGAAGGTTTGGGGACAAGGAGGTGAAGGTGGAGGAAGGAATTGGTGATGCTGTCTTGGGTGGTTCCAATGCCAATGTGAGTTTCGTCACCATCTTCACCAGTCAATATAGCATTTATAGAGTTGTGTTGACGGTTGAAGGATTTCCTATTTAACATTCACTCGGCATTTCTTGGTAGTTTATATGCTCATGTTTATGATGAGTTGTTATACGTATTATTATTGGATGATTACGGATTATATTGCTATTTTGCTTGTCTGTGATTGAAAGTTTGCAATTCATAGGGTTTTACACCTTGAACTACTCTTGAATGAGGAATGCATTTTTGCCAGTGCTTGCCACTTGTGTTTTGGTGATCACAAATTATATTGGTTATCCAAGAGCCCTGTTCCTAGAAGTTATGTTCTTTCCTTTGTGCTTTGGTTTTATTTTACTAATTCTGCATGTTTAGCTTTTTCTTTCATTTTTTACTCATTCTGCACGTTTAGCTGCTTTTTATCAATAAGATGTTATGTTTCGAATCTGTCATATGAAAATAGATTGTCATTTTTCTATTATGATTGAGGAAGGCAGATTTGCAGCCTTCCAATTGATATGAAGTTTTGGGAGTTTGGTTCTGACTTGTGTTATACTGTTATGGTTAGGGTGGTGTTGCTGAATCATCTAGGAATATCATTGAAAATGTTGCTCCAAGCCGTCTTCCTGCAACCAAGGTATCTTCAATATCTACCACCAATGAAAATAAGGGAGTTAATGTTACCGGATCTCATGAGGTTACTGGAAAATCTAGTACAGATGGGACAGCTAAAGCTGCTGGGAAGAGTGGGAACTTGTCTCTTGATGCTCTAGCAAAAGCTAAGAAAGCTTTACAGATGCAAAAGGAGCTTTCTGAAAAGCTGAAGAAAATTCCGTTGGTAAGCCATCTAATATTTATTCTATTAAGCATTATGCTTAATGTTGCTGCTCCTTGAGCTATGTAACTTGACATATCTTAATTTTATTCCTTGTCTATTTTACTTAAACAATGACACTCTATTCTATTAATTAATCAATATATTGCTAGCTTATTCACTGGGACTCTGATTTGGATGATGCCAGTTGAAAAAGGGTGCTGGTTCAAATGCTGATATTGGCCTTCAACCAAGTTTGAAGGAGGAAGCTAGACCATCACCTGCTGTTGGTGTATTGCCCACACCATCAGTGTTCCCAACTGTAACTGATTCTACATTCATGCAAGAGAGTCTGACAAGTCCTGCTGGGGCTGCAAAGTCTGTTGGTGGCATGGATGCTGCAAAAATAGAAGCTGTAAAGCGGGCACAGGAACTTGCTGCAAAAATGGGATTTCGTCAAGATCCCCAGTTTGCTCCCATAATAAACTTCTTTCCTGGACAAATGCCCCAGGATGTGCCTGTTATTCCAAAGCCGGCAAAAGCCCCTGTTCTTCGTCTTGATGCACATGGCCGGGAAGTTGATGAGCATGGTAATGTTGTCAATGTGCCCAAGATAAACAATCTCAGCACCCTGAAGGTTGTTTGGTATTTTCCTTGTAAGATAAAATTGTTGTATGGAGTTTCCTTTTCTAACTTGCTGATTATTAAATTTCGGTCTATTCAGGTGAATATAAACAAGCAGAAGAAAGATGCATTCCAAATTCTAAAGCCAGAATTGGAGGTGGATCCTGAACAGAATCCACACTTTGATCCTAGGATGGGCCTAGATAAGAACAAAATTCTCCGCCCCAAGAAGATGACTTTTCAGTTTGTGGAGGAAGGAAAATGGTCTAAAGATGCAGAGATGATAAAATTGAAGGTTTTTTGTCTTCTTTGTAATTTCCTCCTCCCAAGAGGAAAAGGAAACACATGATTTGTCTTGACAAAATAAAATTTATTATATGTTCTTGACTGATCTTACTGGCTTTGATCACCTTTGCAGAATCAATTTGGAGATGCACAAGCAAAGGAACTGAAAACTAAGCATGCACAGTTGGCCAAAGCAAAAGCTGAGCCTAATATAAATCCAAATTTGATAGAGATAGGAGAGAGGGTTATTACTAAGGACAAACCAAAGGAACCAATTCCAGAAGTTGAGTGGTGGTAAGTTGTTTTGTCTGGTTATGCATTGTATCTGTACATTGATGTTGTATATACAAAAATCTTTCCTTTTTCCGTTTTTAAGTGTGTGATTCCATGCGTTTGATGAGTAATAATGGTGTCAGTGTTTTCCGCCTGTTACGAAGTAGCTAAATATCTTCATTCAGATAAAATAGAAGCATATAGATGTAAGGGTAGAGGGGCGAATAAAAGCTGTAATTCTGTTATGCAGGCAGAAAAGGAAGGTAAGTTGTAATGCATGATCCATAGGGTGGTTAGCGTGGGGCCTTATGGGTGTAAATAAGGAGTAGAAGAAAGATGGATTTATCTAGAATTTAGAGTAAGAAGCGTTAATGCCTTGGGCTCATTGGAGGAGGTTTGTCTCCTTTGAGAGTTTGGAAGAATAGAGTTTCTCCTTGGTTTTTGCATTCTAGGATTTTCCCCCCCCTTTGTGTGCTTTTGTGTTTAGTATGGAGAGCTTGTCCTCTTGTCTAACAATTGGTGCTCTTGTTGGGAGTTCATAGCAATGATTAAGATTGTGGAGATGGATTAGAGGGAAACATGGTTGAGAGTGAATGGAAGAAATTGCAGAAAAGTGAAGAAGAGAGCGATGGGGATGGAAACCAACAAGAAGGTTAGAGACATGGAGGCAGGCTTGGTCACATTTGTGGATCAGTTTGCCCAAGCTGTGCAGGAGACCATCACAAGCTAGGTGCATTAAACTCAAGGGTTAACTCAAGGGTTCTAGTAGTTGAACTATCTTGCATCAGATTTGGAGGTTCGACAAAATCAAATCTGGAGTGCAGTATAGAAGATACGATCAAGTCCAAAAAATGATGAAGGTCAACCTCTTGTGGACTTCCTCTCAGATGTAGGAATCCACACCCTGACGACGGAATGGGGGACAGAAAACGGAAGTGGTCGATTTTCGGTTCTCGCTGGACGAGGAATCTCTAATGGGAATCGAGAAGGAAGATCATCACCCATGGAATAGGGGGTGGGATTCAACGATTGCTAGGAAAAGTGTATGGTTGGTGAAGTGCATTCTGTTGAGAAGGTTTGGGTTTTAGGGTTCACTACAACATAAGCTTGAACCAAATTTTCTTCTAGGCATGGATAATGATGAGATTGAATCCGAATTGGAGTTGGATCCTAAACTCCTAGGCCCACCACCTTCGTATGTATCCCAACGTAGCAGTTGCAAATTGGGATTATTACTGAACATTTGTGCCCAACTAACTTCTTAAGGGATACAGTTGGAATCGCGGGCTTGAAAATCAACCCATCAAACACATGCCTGGATATGAATATAGGGTAGCAAGTCAAGAAGCAGCCCATTAGTACAATACTCATCTTCAACCATTGGTTTCATCCGAACTAATTGAACGGAACTATAAGCTATTGGATTTTCTGAGACCACCATTGAGCCCCCACTACAACCAACAAATTCTCCATATTACTCATGATTACAACCTACCTTTACCTCGATTTTCGTATAAGTGGTAAAGGGGATGCCAATAGCAATGACCCCGGTGACTTTCTTTTGTTTGAAATTCTGGTGCCATCTTCACTTGGATTGGATTTCATAAACAATTTTGTGGTCAAGGTTAATCTAAATGAGACGGCTTATTCCAATGAAGAAGGAGAAGACTGATTTCAAATGGTTCTTGACTATGAATCGGCTCTGTTGCCTTTCGGTCAACAACTTCCATCATCTCTATCCCTCATTTCGCCTTCAATTCCACTAAGCAGCTGGGTAGATACCACCAGCCACATGTTCCATGGGACACTCCCTTGACACCTTGGAATGAATTTGATGAGAGCCCAACCCTAGCTACACGACCCACTCTGCTCGATCAGCCCAAGCCCATAATTAGTCAGGTTAGGCATAATAAGCCGTAGTTATCTTCAATTATCTTTTCCTTAATTATAGTTATCTTTATTCTATCTCTTAGAAGGCAGTAGATTATATAAGAATCTCAGACTTGGTTTTGGAGTAGGTATCAATAAAGTTATCATCTTGGTAGTTGAATCTCTAATCAAAAGGTTTATCGGTTGTTCGATCTCAAGTCAAAGGTCAAAGTCCCAATATTAAGTCTTGAAGGTTTAGTCTCATCATCTGATACCAGAGCCACGTCTGAAAATTCTGCAAAATTTTTTTCTGTCTTCATCAACAATGACGGTGAAAGAGTTGAGGAAGTCACCAACCGCCATGTGAAGGCCTCATCACACAAAAACTGCCACTTTCTAGCAACATTCTATTGTCTTGGCTGACATCCAGGAAGCCATGATGCAAGTTCTCTCAAAATTTGCATCTGTTGAGAAAGAAAAGCCGCCTCTGCAGTCGGATCTTTGCCAGCAACATCCGTTCGCCCAACCACAACAGATTCTGCCATATCCCAGCACTTGCTTTTGTGCAAGATGGCTTCAATGATTATAGGGGTGATGAAAGTTTTAAGAGTGCTTATCTTATTCATGGAAGCTTATCATCTGTGGAGAAACTTTATACGCATATCTTTCTTCCTTACCAGCCTTCGCTGGAGAAAACTCATAGTACACCATATGAATCGAACCTTGGGGGCCAGGTTGTTTCAGAGGAAGGTTTCAAGCTGGTCAACATCTAGGTGAAGAAGAGTCTTTTGATTGATAAAAAATGTAACGGGAAGGAAACAGATTCTGCCATAGCCTTGCGTTAAAGTGCGAGCTACAGTTCGTCAGCTCTGGAGTGTAGCCTGGAGGACAAGGCTTGTTCCATGGGAAGTGGCACTGTTACGAAGCAGCTAATTATCTTCATTCAGACAAAAATAAAAGAATATGAATGTAAGGGTAGAGGGTGCATTTAAGTTGTGATTCTGTTATGAGGGCAGAAAAGGAAGGTGAGTTGTAATTCATGATCTCTAGGTTGGTTAGTGTGCGAGGCCTTATGTGTATAAATAGAGACTATAAGAAAGAGAAGGATTTATCCAAAATTTAGAGCGAGGGTTAGCGTGAGGCTTATGGCTCATTGGATTTGTCTCCTTTGAGGGTTTGGAAGGGGGCAGAGTTTCTCCTTTCCTTTTGCATTCCATAGTTTTTCCTTTCTTTGTGTGTGCCGTGTTTAAAGGTAGAGTGTTTATCCTCTTGTCTAACACTTCCACATTGATAAACCTTGTCAAAAGTTTACTAAACATCGTAGCATCGTTGTAATTTTCTCCCCTCCAAATACTGTCCCTATAATTGATTCAGTTCTTTCTGTTAAGATGCACAAATCTTATGGAAGTATCTTAAATTTCCTTTTATTCCTGTCTTGAGAAAATTAACTGAAGTTTCCACTCTAAACTCGTCTAGATTCAATATTATTCCAAACCCTTTGTTATGCCCCGCTTCCCTGTTGAGAAAAATTCATTAGTCATAATGAATGAGGAAGCTGAATGTCTTTCATTTTTTTTAGATTGCTCAGTGATAAAGGTTGCTTGCCATAGCCATTTATTTTACTTCAAAGTTCCTTTATTATTGTCAGTCATCAATCCTAAAGTGATGGATAGAAGATAGATTGAACTTCTGGGTGTACCGTTCATATGTTGTCTTATTGATTATTAGTTGTTGAACTATTGCTAGTATCAATTACCTGCTGTTCTCGAATAATAATGATTAATGAGGATGCAGTTGCCAGATTTATGTAAACTGTTACCACTAGCTTCTGTAATTTATAAGTAGCAGCAGTGTGGAGACATATCTTTGACTAGTTTAGTATTTTTTTGAGGTTGACGTTACTGTTTGAATCTATCGTGTAGGGATGTGGCGATTCTGCGTTCCGGGAACTACGGTGACATAGCTGATGGTGGAACTATTGATGATAAATTGAAAACAGAGAAGATTACAATCTACGTGGAGCATCCCCGGCCCATTGACCCCCCTGCTGAGCCTACTCCACCACCACCCCAGCCACTTAAGCTTACGAAGAAGGAGAACAAGAAGCTGAGAACTCAAAAGCGTCTGGCCAGGGAGAAAGAAAGGCAGGAGATGATAAGGCAAGGTCTAGTGGAGCCCCCTAAAGCCAAAGTAAAGATGAGTAACCTGATGAAGGTTTTGGGTTCGGAAGCGACCCAGGATCCAACACGATTAGAAATGGAAATCCGAACCGCAGCTGCTGAACGTGAACAAGCTCACATAGACAGGAACATAGCTCGTAAGTTGACTCCTGCTGAGCGCCGTGAGAAGAAAGAGAGGAAGCTGTTTGATGATCCTAATACGCTGGAGACAATTGTTTCTGTTTATAAGATAAATGATCTCTCGAACAAACAAAACAAATTCAAGGTGGATGTTAATGCACGGGAGAATCGCTTGAGTGGCTGTAATTTGATCTATGAGGATTTCAGTGTTGTGGTGGTTGAAGGCGGTGGCAAATCAATAAAGAGGTACGGTAAATTGATGTTGAGGCGCATAAACTGGAATGCTCGGTTGCCAACGGAAGAGGAAGATGAAGGAGAGGAGGAAAGGCCTGTGAACAAGTGTGTTCTAGTCTGGCAAGGGAGCGTTGCAAAGCCAAGCTTTCATAGGTTTCATGTTCAGGAATGTCGAACTGAAGCGGCTGCTCGGAAGTTCTTAGCTGATGCTGGTGTTGGTCATTATTGGGATCTGGCAGCCAATTTCATGGATGATGATCAGGCTTGATCTTTGCTGCTGTTACATTTTTGTTGCTTAGACTTTGTTCGATAGCATTGAGGATTGAATGCACTGTGAGCCCTTGAAATACTAAACCTCTTTTGTGATGAACAAATAAGCATATGTTCTTACTTACGTTTGTCACCTTTTGCGAATGATGCTGCCTGAGTGCCTACTCTTATTTGAGCAATGTAAACCGGTTGCATTTTGTATTATGTACGAGTATCATCTAAGGTGAAACCACTCTACTGCCCCGGAGATTTCTTTTTAATCATTGTTCTATCCTTTTTTATGGAAATTTTGGACATGCTAATGTACTTTTTGAGGTTTTCAAATTTCAGATGGTTGCTCAAGTTTTAGAAATTTTTGGATTATACCTGTTCATAATTAACATTTGAGAAAAAAAAGAAAGATAATTATTATGTGCTACTTATACTCTAATGGTTTTGTTTCTAAAAAATGTAAATAAATGTTAATTTATAAATGGTAAAATAATATATTTACCTAGCCTAATATTAAGTCTTTCTTGTAGATTAGGTTTGTTGGAGGATGAACAGGGACCATCCCCAACACTTCATACTATACATAGATCTATCACTAATCAAGAGCCATTCAAGAATAGGTTTCTAGCTTGGTGACATCATTAGCCTTTAATGAGACTAATGATGATTTATTTGTGTCTAACTCTTCTTTTAGTCGGAGGAGCCCTACATGTGTGAAGATGAGGAAACAAGAAGGATCTAGTCGAGGTTTATACTAATCTGGACGAGATTTATTTTAATCTAGTCGAGATTTACATTAAATATAGACGAGATTATAGTTAGTTATTTTTATACATTTAAAGCTCTAAACATTCTACAGATTTCTTTTCATCCTATATTTGTAATATTATTTTTTTTATTTTTTATTTTCTAGGAATCTTGGCTATATAAGGACATCTAGGATGCCAAAATTCAGCAGTTGTTAACTAATATATTTTGTCCATATATACTTGTGAGATACTCGGTACTTCATTTATGAAGTTTTTATTTTGATTCATTCTTATTCAATAAAAAAGAGAGCTTTTGATTGAATCATTGTTAGTCCTTGCTAGGTTGTTCTTGTGTGTGTTTATCTTCTTAAAGGTTGGTGCTCCTAGTTAATCCTAGTCCATCTTTGTGCTTGTCTCAATTTGAAGATTTGTGTAAGGTTGAAGAAGGAAAGGTTAAGGTAATTCATCGTTCGGGTTTTGATTCAATTGATCAAGATTCTTGCAAGTAAATCTCGGATTTACCATTACTGAATCTCGCATGAGATTTCAGCCGAGATATTCAAAGGTCGTAGCTTTCGTGGACTTCAATCTAGATCCGTCAAATGCGGCTTCAACCCCGCATCAAAGTGGTATCAAAGTTAGTCGATTGAAGTTTAACTGAGCCATACATCACGGTTTGAGTATTTTTATTCGAGTCTTCTTTGAGTCATATAAAACTTGAGTCTTTTCTCGTTTTCATCTTTTGTTAAGAGTCTATTTGAGTTTGATGTGCTTTGTTCCTGTGTTATTAATGAAGAGAGAACAACCATATCCAAACACAAGCCAACTATAACCATAGCCTTGAAGCTTGGCCGGAATCCTAACACCGAGATTGTCATTGATTCAAAATCTCGCCCGAGATTCCTGAAGATTTGGCCGAGATTTTGTTTGAACAACAAGATCGTTATTTCTCTCCAAATCCAATGAAATCCAGCAAGATACTTGGATCATATCTTCTCAAATATATCATATCAAGCTACCATATTAAGGAGGAAAAAGATCTACAAATTTTATTTGATTTTTAGATCTTATCTACTAGGCGAGATCTTATCATATCTTTCAAATCCTAACCGATTATCTCTTCGATATTTCGGCCATATCTCTATCCAAAAACTATATATACAATACCTCCTTCTTGGATACACGTTCTTCCCATACCAAAAAAAATCCTCTCTTTACTTCACCTACATTTTATATCATCAGTTATAACCAAAGTTTTGGTGAAGCGTTTCAAGCGAGAGTTGCTATAATCGTGATGTAGGACCATCCTTAACATCTCCTACTATTCATTCGTTCACATTGATATCTATTGTGGAGGAGATATACATGTGTGAAGATGATAAAGGAGTCAATAAATGTGGCTAAATCGAGACTTGAGCAAGAAAGTCGAAATCTCAATCCTAAGAACGAAATCTCGCCCGAGATCCTAATCAAGATTTGCTTATGTCGCGACTCACAAAGATCCATTCGAGATCTTATTAGTTGTTAGTTATATTATTTTAATTCCTTTTAAAGCTCTAAACACTCTAAATGTATCTTTTTATTTTGATCTTATCTTTTAGGATTACCTTTTAGAGGAATCTCGCCTATAAATAGCCTTAGGAGGACGAGATTCTTAGATAGATTTGATTGATTATTATTTTCACAATATTGTGAGATACTTCCTGCTTTATTTATGAAGTTTGTGTTTTATTCATTTCAATTCAATAAAAAAGAGAGCCTTTGATGGAATAGTTGTGAGTCCTTGCTAGGTTGTTCTTGTGTGTGTTAATCTTCTTATAGATAGGTGCTACTAGTCAAACTAGTTCCTCCTTATGCTTGTCTTATATAGAAGGCTTGTGTAAGGTTGGAGAAGGAAGGGTTAAAGTAATTCTTTGTTGAGGAATTTTGATCCAATTTGTCAAGGTTCTTTGCAAGTATACATTAAGTCTTATCTTCTTGTATTTTCCATATTTTCATTCCATATTATCATCTTCCTATCTTTCTATTATCGTTCCATCAAACTCACATTCTTTGTGTTTGAGTTTTACAAATCTCGGCCTTACCATACAAATCTCGCCTGAGATTTGCGCTGATATTTTCTTCTGTCGTTGCTTTCGGAGACTTCAATCTAGATCGGGAAACTACGACATCAATCCTGCATCAAATTGGTATTAGACCTAATCGATTGAAGTTCAACTCAACAATACACAACGATTTGAGTATTTTTATCCGAGTCTTTTTTGAGTCATATAAAAATCGAGTCTTTTCTTTGTTGCTATACTTTTGCGAGATTATTTGAGTTTAACGTGTGTTATCTTGTGTCTATTGGAGAAGAGAGAAACACCATAGCCAAACACAAGGCCAACTATAACCTCGAACAAACTTCGCCGGCCTTGAACTGAAATCTCGAGATTGTTTGCCACAACGCTGAGATTATTGTTTTACTTGGAAAACATGTTTCATAATTTTATCTCTATCTAGTCGATACAAACATTAGATTTGATTCAAATCTAATTATATCCAGCTGCTACATTCAAGGAGAAAAGAGATTGACAAGTGATCGTATTGTGGAGATCTTATAATATATTTCAAATCCTAACCGAATATCTATCCTAAATATCTTACAAGTTGAAAACACCAAGAAGAAGGAAAAGCACAAATTCAATGCATTAGAGATGCCGAATGATTATGGTGAAGAAAGTCCTACCATGACTAGGGGAGAACCTTGGCATAGTATAGCGAAATTTCACCACAGTGGAAAATCTTGCCCCAGGAGAGCAAAATCTTGCTCGAAATTTGCACCCGAGATTGCCCTTTGATGACATGAAGTATGACCTTAGTATATACATGAATATAAGTAATTTTTCCTTTCTTTCGCATGCATAGACAAAGATTCACAACAATTGGGCATATATTCATCTATATTGTTAGAATAGAGATCTACACAAAGCTTTATTGCAATTGCAGGTAAATTGGCACAATTTGGAGCGGAAATGGAACATTCATAGATAAGGCATCGAGGTGGATCATATGGGAAGCATTTTGGAGCATAAAAGAGAAGATAAAGTTGATCAAAGAAGATAAAAGGAAGAGTTAAGAGATACCACGCAACAAAACACAAATCTAGGTTCATTAGAGGGAATCTTGGTCGAGATTTTGTACAGGCTTGACCATGTTTCAGTGAAAACGGCCCAAAACCCTAAGCTTCAAACCCTAGATCCTTCTATAAGATATCATGGCTGCAAACAATCAAAGGACGACAAATTAGAGACAAATTTGACACACCGTACAACAAAACTTTAAGAGATTGATTGATCAACAACAACAATGAAGATTTGTGAAGATTCTTTGGGGAATACTTAGTTTTCAGATTTCATGATACGGGGCAGACTCGACGTTGGCTCGATCTAGACGACGGAAGGAAGGAAAGGACGCAGAGATTAAGGCAGCCGACTAGTGCTGTTCGTGTGCTGCGTGGCCTGCGAACAAAGGGAACAAAAGAAGACGCTAAACTGAATACGAAGGTACGGAAATTAAAGGAAAGGTACGATGTAGATGAACATGACACAAACGACGTGGAAACCCTTGATCTCGGGATCAAGAACCACCAAGAACGATGCAACGAACTCAACCCCTTACAACCTCACACAGCCGACTTAGAACATCGACAACACGAGGAGGATGCTTATGTAATCTCACGAACACCAAGAACCCGAGAGCAATTGACACACGCGAAACAACTAATCCAAATCTGATCACAATAACTCTTCAATCAAAACTCGCCTTTGATTGAAGATGAAATCTGAAAACAAGTGTTTTTCACCAATAATAATCTGCCTAAAAAGTAATGAAAAGAGCCTTTAAATAGTTTCAGCTCTTTAAACAAAAGACATAATAAAATCTGGAAATTAAGCCCAATGGGCTACTTAAAACACACAATCGCTAAGCAGGCCTTAAAAAGCCTCATTCCTCAATGAGAGACATGGACCGGTGCTGGAAACGTGGGGAGGAGCAGCGGCGTCATATGTGGGGCTGGCCGAGTCTTGTGTCTTGGCGTCGTTGCTCTCTTGCTTACTTAGGAGCCAAGCCTCGTTATGAAAACTTGTAGCCAATAACATCAACAAGCCCTCGGTCTCATGCTCAATCTTATTAGCTCGGGAACGTGTGATAGCTCCCTCATACTCCGGAGATGCTAGCTCGGATGGTCCCTCATCATTCCCCCTCTCTTGGGAAGGATTCGTCCACGAATCTTCAAGCTCTACATCCATAGGTGGAAACGGACTGAGGTCTCTAACATTGAAGGTCGGGCTGACCCCGAATTCCTCCGGAAGATCCAATACATAAGCGTTGTCACCGGCTTTGTGAAGCAACTTGAAAGGACCGGTACCCCTAGGTGGAAACTTGGACTTTCGAAGCTCTTGGAAACGCTCCTTCCTAAGATGTAACCACACGAGATCTCCGGGCTCAAACAACAGCTTCCTCCGTCCCTTGTTTGCCTTAGCTGCGGTCCGAGCTGCTTTCTCCTCTAAGCTCAGCCGTGTCTTCTCATGTAATCCCCTAATGTACTCAACCTGTTTACCTGCATTGAAATCTACTCGCTCCTTTGAAGGTAACGACATAAGATCAAAAGGGGTTAAGGGATTCAAACCATACACACACTTAAAAGGAGTCATGTTAGTGGAAGAATGGATGGTCCTGTTATATGCAAACTCAACATGTGGTAACACATCCTCCCACTCTTTCAAATTCTTCTTAATTACAGCCCTTAAAAGTGTCCCTAAAGTCCTATTAGTTACTTCGGTTTGGTCATCAGTTTGAGGGTGGCTAGCGGTAGAGAACAACAACTTAGTACCTAGCTTACCCCATAAAGTCTTCCAAAAGTAACTAAGAAATTTCACATCCCGATCACTAACAATGGTTCTAGGAACTCCATGTAGCCTAACTACTTCTCTAAAGAAGAGGCTTGCAACATTAGTGGCATAATCCGTTTTGTAACAAGCTATGAAGTGTGCCATCTTAGAGAACCTGTCTACCACCACAAAAATAGAGTCTCTTCCCCTCTTAGTCCTAGGTAACCCCAAAATAAAGTCCATACTAATATCTTCCCAAGGAGCTGCGGGAATGGGTAAAGGGGTATACAAACCATGGGGCATTACTCTAGACTTTGCTTTCAAGCATTCTAAGCATCTTTTCACAAAATTCTCAACATCCCTAAGCATGTGTGGCCAATAAAAATGAGTATGCAGCATATGATATGTCTTATCTCTACCAAAGTGACCCATCAAACCTCCCATATGAGATTCATCCACAAGTAAGAGCCTAAGAGAACACTTTGGAATGCACACTTTATCAACTCTAAACAAGAAGCCATCAAACAAGTAAAACTTATCTACAACCCCTTTTTCCACACAAGCTTTATAAATCTCTCCAAAATCATCATCCTTTGCATATAAATCCTTAATGTAAACAAAGCCAAGAACTCTAGCATCCAATGTAGTGAGCAAAACATGTCTCCTAGAAAGTGCATCAGCTACTACATTATCTTTTCCTTTCTTGTACTTAATCACATAAGAAAATGTTTCAATGAACTCCATCCACCTACCATGCCTTCTATCAAGTTTATCTTGGCTCCTAAAGTGTTTTAATGATTCATGATCAATATGCAATATAAACTCTCTAGGCCAAAGATAATGTGGCCAAGTCCTAAGCACTCTAAACAATGCATAGAGCTCCTTATCATAAGTAGAGCAGTTTAGAGTTGTACCTTTCAATTTCTCACTAAAGAAGGCGATGGGTTTGCCCTCTTGCATAAGTACTCCACCAATTCCTATACCCGACACATCACACTCCACCTCAAATGGCCTAGTAAAGTCCGGGAGAACAAGCAATGGGGCGTTGGTCAACATCCACTTGAGCTTTTCGAAAGCTCTCTCTTGGGCCTCTTCCCACACGAATGGTATATTCTTCTTAGTGATCTCGGTTAGAGGAGCGGCTATGGTACTGAAATCTCTCACAAATTGCCTATAAAAACTAGCCAATCCATGAAAGCTGCGCACATCACCAATAGACGTCGGGGTTGGCCAATCTCGAATAGCTTTGATCTTTTCCTCATCTACTCGCAGCCCTTGAGCACACACTACAAAGCCAAGAAATATAACTTCATTTGTGTAGAAATCACACTTCTTAATATTAGCACATAAGTGTTCAAGTCTAAGAGTAGAAACAACCTGACGGAGATGATCCGCATGCTCCTCTGCGGACCGGCTATAGATGAGTATGTCGTCGAAGTAGACAACGGCAAACTTCCCTATGAACTTCCTCAAAACATAGTTCATGAGGCGCATGAATGTGCTGGGAGCATTAGTCAAGCCGAATGGCATAACAAGCCACTCAAAGAGCCCAAACTTGGTCTTGAATGCCGTCTTCCATTCGTCGCCCTCCTTCATTCGAATTTGATGATAGCCACTTCTAAGGTCGATCTTGGATAAGGTAGTTGTTCCATGTAGCTCATCCAGCATGTCATCAAGGCAGGGAATGGGATGACGGTACTTGATGGAGTTGTTGACAACTCTACAATCAAAACACATCCGCCAAGTGTTGTCCTTCTTAGGGACTAGTAGAACCGGAACCGCCATAGGACTAAGGCTCTCTCGAATGTAGCCCTTATCAAGGAGCTCTTGTACCTGCATTTGAATCTCCTCACTCTCCTTTGGGTTCATTCTATAGGCGGGTCGGTTTGGGAGAGTAGCTCCGGGAATAAGATCTATTTGATGCTCAATACCCCAAAATGGTGGCAGCCCCGGGGGTATTTCATCTGGAAACACATTTGCAAACTCATCCAAGATAGCTAAAATACTAGGGGGTAAATCAACTAGGGTCGAGTTGCTTACCAAATTCAGCCCTTTACACAAACACACGAGCGCAACATCGGGAGGTAGGTAATCTGTGATGTACTCCTTTTTGGTTGCGATCAATGTCCTCGGTAGGGGTTGGACGGCTTGTTCGCTCCAAACGGTGTGTGCAAGCTTTAAATTTATACCCTAGACGTAAGCTTAAAACAAGGATGCGAACCCGCAGTGTACGGGTCAATCGTAGTAAAAAGCAAGGAATTCCAGGGGTCGATCACAGGGACTTAGTGAAACAAAGTCCAATTACGGTATGCTTAAGCAATCACTAACCACAAAGCAATTAAAACAATCAAAGATGATATAGAAGTCAATAAAGGAAATATGCAATTCTAGGGATTAAAGCATCTAGTTGTGGTTCCAACTCAAGATCTAAAGATAAGCGGACAAAGCTGAGATTTTTGCATAGGGAAGGTGTTTCTAAAGTGGAGTAGATCACCGGGTAAGTCTCACTACTCCCTAATCCTAAACCGTAACTCCTATTACCGGGTAAGTCTCACGGAATCAAGATAAAGAACTATAACCTCAAACTA
The DNA here is from genome assembly GCA_033239045.1 of Fagopyrum esculentum. Taxonomy (NCBI): domain Eukaryota; kingdom Viridiplantae; phylum Streptophyta; class Magnoliopsida; order Caryophyllales; family Polygonaceae; genus Fagopyrum; species Fagopyrum esculentum. The sequence continues at coordinate 85,430,014 of BSUD01000003.1, read as the reverse complement.
ACACACCATCTAAGGGAATAGAATCAACCTTTACCGGGTAAGTCTCAGGCTACTCACAAAGATGGAATGAAAGCACACTCAAACCCCAATAAAGGATAAACCTTTATTACCTACACTTATGATCTTAGGTAAACAAACTAAGGAATTACCGGGTAAGTCTCATCCTAGGCTTGCATTGAACCAGGAAAGGTGTAATAAGAATAGGATTTGGCAAACTCTAACACTTAACTCTCAGTTTCGGATCAGATAAGTCACCTCGGTCAGCCAAATTCCACCCCGGCCGAGATGTTCATCGAGTGAGCGAGATGCTTAGAGTTAAGGTTAAAGACTCGAACTTTCAGGGTCCTACTGGAATCTAAGATTATTCTATCATTGTTTTTCCCACAACCTTCATCCAATCACCCTAGAATCACACAAAGAGATTAGCCACTCATCATCATGAAAGTATTAATCAAGTATATGGGAAGAAGGTGAATATTTGAACAAGAAGAATTTAATGAAAAGACTTCAATAACTGAATCAAATATCACAACAAAAGCGTTCATTGGATAGAAATCCAACAAAGGAAGACAACAAGGTAGGGAATCTAAGATAATCTTACAAAAACCCTTCAAAAGCTATAAAAGCTATAGACTTCAATCTTCCTTCAACCTTCAAAAAGGTTCTTCAAATCTCCCAACTGGAGTATGGCTGCTGTGGTGTATAAACCCTGATCGATGGTATAGCATGATATGGATTTGTGGGAAATCCGACCCTTTTTATAGGAAAATTACTCTCCAAAGATAAGATATCTTAGAAAGATCTCTTCCTATAAAAATAGGTAAAATATATGATCTAGCATATCTTCTTCCTTCTAGGAGCCAAGCCCAAAAATATAAGATCTCTTCCCAAAGATAAAAGATCTCAGCCAAGAATAAAATATTCTCGCCGCGTCCTAGGTGTTCGCCTCGGTCGAGTCGACTTCTCTGGATCACCTCGGTCGAGGTGAATCTGTGGTCAACCGAGGTGAGTCACAACTGAATGTGAAATCTCTCAAATCTGGTCCAAAGTGAATCTCTAATCCATGGCTATGCTTCCTGGATGGTTCCTTATGTTCCTGAATGTAGCTCCAATGACTCCATAGCTCCTTTTGCTCCTTTTTGATGCAAAACGTGCCATTTTGCCTACGATTACAACAAAACTAGGTGTAGACCTCGATTCCCGCAAAGGTAGATGAAATGGTAATATAATCACATATTATACATGCTAACATGCAGATTATTAAAGATAAAACGTCCAAACAAAGCCTAAAATATAGACTATAATTCAAGCTATCAAAATACCCCATACTTAGCCCTTGCTTGTCCCCAAGCAAGTTCCGCATATAAAGACAAGATAGAATGGATTATAAGTCATGAAAATCGATGAAAAGTCTTTCAAAAACATTTTTATGGTGTGCTACAATCATAGATCACTCTAAGAGAATACTTCCTGGAATTAAAAATCCAAATATGATCAAAACATTTTATAAATATAAGAAAGTTGTTAATCTTTGCGTAAAATCATAGAATGCATAATAAGTCATAATTATCGAAATTAATCATGCATAATCCAGTTTAAACCACTAAGTCAATCAACAAGCTCGAGGTCTCAAGGGCTTCCCAAAAGAAAGGTCAAGAAACGTGTAGGGTAGGGATGTATGTAAGGTAATGTGGTGCTAGAATCCGGGAAAAGGATGTACTTCACTTTCATTTTGACTTTCAACATCTTCCACCAATAAGCTTTGCTTATTTCACACTTTTTCTTTTTACTTTACTTTTTGGGATGCATGGACAGAGGTGCACAATAACCGAAGCCTAGGAAATCAGCAATCATCAATTTCTTGAAATGCATCAAACCCTTGATGCACATACCATGACCCGTTAGGAATATCGCTCAATCCGACTTTGGCAAGACACAAACACCCGGCTATGTGAATGGTGCCGAGTTACTCATCATCATGATTGACTTCCTTAAACCTATTATTACTTTCTAACACTTTCACTTCCAGCCCACTTCTCAACTTTAACTTGCTTTCACCACTTCGCTTGCTTCCAAATTCCCGGATAGGTAAAGGGAGGCAAAATGTATATGAGGGGCTAAGCATGATCAAGAAGAAGAAGAAGAAGAAAATGAATTGCCTTGGTCTTTCCAAGAAGAAAGTGAGAGAACTTAACCTGCGGTGTCAACCTTCAAATTCAACATAATTTGGATAAAAACAAAGTATTAAACATGCCAATAATTTCAAACAAAGCATTTAGCAACTTAAACATATTATAAAACCTTTCAAACACATAAAGAATTTAAAACCAGTAGGTAAACAAAATCTTCACTGAGATCATATCCAGATAAGTAACACAAAATCGTTTTCGAAAACTTTCTGTTACGCCACCTCGGTCGAGATGTTCTTGGTTCAACCGAGGTGGAATGCCTCGTTTCGCCAGAATCTCCCCGGTCGAGGTCTAAAATTTTTTTTTTTTAAAACAATTTTTTTTTTTCGGTTTCGACGTTTTTCTCAATCAAATAACCTGTAGGTATGCATGTAATATCAGATAATCATATAAGGGCAACTGAAGCATAAATATGAAAATATCCGATAAATAAAATACATCAAAAGGTAGTCGAATAAATACATCACGTAGTCATGTAGTCAAATAACAACAAATACCCCATACTTGAGACACACTGTCCCAGTGGGTATAATAAAGGTCTAAACAAAAGAGAACTCACCGGATGAAAGCCGAACTGCATAAAAATATAATAATAAAATCCTGCAGCTCCTCAGTAGTCTCAATCCGGTGGTGGTGCATAAGGATACTGAGTCGGATCGTAAGGATGGCCCATGATCCGCTCGAACTGCAGCTGAGCCATGATGTGCTGATGATGCTGCCGCTCCTGCATCTCGCGGATATCCAGCGAAAGTGCAGCATATGAGTCGATAACCTGATCCGTCAGGTCATCGATCCGTCGGTGTGCAGCTCTATCCCTGCTGTATCTGTCCCTGTGTCCATCGGGACGCCACCTCCTCTCTCATCTACTGTATCCTCATCGTCGTCGTCGTCCTCCTCAGCCTCAGTAGGGGCAACTGCTGCCTCTCTGTGATCCTCTATCAGTGTATCCCAAGCTGTCTGCCAGTAGTGCGGATCAAAGACTGTGAACTGCGCAGACCAGCGGATCCCCTGAGGTGCAGTCCGCTCCCAAGGCATGGCGACGTATGGAGTGGTCAAACCACGGGGAACTAGAATCCTCCGTGTGATCATCTCCTGTAATCCCAGCGGCTTCGGAGCCGCCGCCATCATGCAAACGCTGAGGTCCATCCCGTGGTAGGTAGCGATGTGGGTGACCAGACCTCCGCTGCAAATGTCTCCCTTCGCCTTGGCCTTGATCTTGTGCAGATCCTCTGCCAAGAGCAAGCCAAAGTCTGGGAAACCTCCTGTAACCATGCAGTAGAGGCTGAAGAGCTCCCCCTTTCGGACCTTCTGGGGCGTCTCAGTACGCGCCAGAAGCGTCTCGCTGAAAATCCGGTGGGCTAGTCTGAAGGCCGGATGAAAGATGACCCTCTCCCTGGAATCTCCAGGGCGCCATCTGTCTGCGTGCTCAGTAATATGGGCAATCTGCCCCCAGAACTCCCTAGCTACGGATCGGGAGGGGAAGTCTACGGCAGTGGGGTCAGGAAACCCAAAAATCTCTCTCCATATCTCTAAAGGAACTATGAAGTTCCGGTTCATCAACCGGTACTTCACAGACCGGTCTGTGGGGAGGTAGGAGAAGGAGCTAACAAACTCGAGTGTCGGCTCTAAGTAGGCTGGGGCTCGGATCTCAGTAAACTGATCCAGCCCGACAGTAGCAATCATCCTCCTAAGGTCAGCATCTAACCCTAGGCAATCAAAAGCTGACACGTCCAGAAATCGTGGTGCGATAACTGGACGGCTAGCTATCCGCTCATAGTCTACCCAGCATCTCTCGTGGATAACCGGGCGGTAAGGACGGGATGAGGAAGGAGAAGGGGAAGGAGAGGATCTATCTCTAAGGGCTAACACTCTGTCAGAACTCATCTTCGATCAACACTGTCAGACTACCTCGGTCGACTGATAAACTCCAAGAATCACCTCGACCGAGGTGCAGATCGACTGGACCGAGGCGAAGACAGTCGCGATTTCAACTCTCAAAAATCCAGTTCTTTTCCCCTAAAAATCACTACAATTGTTTCCTATGGGGTACTTAAGCTTTTCCTCAACAGATTCAAGGGCAACCAAAGCCCAAATCGAAGTAAACGAGCGAGTTAGGGTTTCGATCGTTTTTACCTCGTTCCGGCCGAATCGCTCGATCTTTCTGCAGATTTGTTGTTGCAATCGACTCCTCTACCCTTCAATCTCGGTTTGGAAGCAGAAAATGTCGAAAACGAGTAAGATTTGAGAGAGAGCGAAGTGGATCTGTCGCCGCGGTCGAGGTGGGTAAAAAATGTGAAAAGTAATTTTTCTTTCCCTTTTATACTGTTACTGGATCTGCTGTCACCTCGGTCGAGAAGGTCTCGACTGGACCGAGGTGGTATGGACCGAGGTGGTTCTGCAGAAACCCTAGTCGCCTCGGTTGCTCAAGAATCAACTCGGTCGAGGTGCTCTGATAATAACCGAGGTGCTTCTGTCTTCTCACAATCTCGAACTTCTGTCCTTCCAGTTGTGCTCCTTCCTAGATATTCCCTGTTGTCTGTCCAGAACGCCAAAAACAAAGCAAAGCAAAGCAAAAACAAAAACTATCTAAACTAGACTAGAAAACGGGAAAAGAAAGCAATACCTTGGGTTGCCTCCCAAGAAGCGCTTGATTTAAGGTCGCTAGCTGGACCATGATGCGTCTCAAAGGAGGTATATCGGTGCAACCTCCTCAACCGGCGTTTCCGGTTGGTACTTCTTAAGTCTATGACCGTTGACCTTGAAGCTTCCGCTAGTTTCGCCCCATATCTCAACTGCACCATGAGGGAAAACATGTTTCACAACATAAGGTCCGGTCCATCTAGATTTCAACTTACCTGGAAAAAGGCGGAGGCGGGAGTTGAAGAGTAGAACTAAGTCTCCTTCGTTAAGCTCCTTTGGAACGATACGCTTGTCATGCCATCTCTTCGTCCTTTCCTTGTAGATTTTGGCATTCTCATAAGCGTTCAAACGCAGCTCCTCCAGCTCGTTAAGTTCCAATAGTCGCTTCTCACCAGCCTCCTTGATGTCAAAGTTCAACCATTTGATAGCCCAATACGCCTTGTGCTCCAATTCAACGGGCAAATGGCAAGACTTCCCATATACCAAATTATAAGGGGTGGTACCTATGGGAGTCTTGAATGCGGTCCTGTATGCCCAAAGAGCATCGTCCAATTTCATGGACCAATCCTTCCTCGTTCTAGAGACGGTCTTCTCCAAAATTGCTTTGATTTCTCTATTCGAGATCTCGACCTGTCCACTAGTTTGAGGGTGATAAGCGGTTGATACCTTGTGGGTTACCCCATACTTCGATAGAAGTGCTTTAAACTTCCGGTTGATGAAATGCGTTCCTCCATCGCTAATGATGATGCGTGGAGTTCCAAATCGTGGAAAGATAGTTCTATTCAAGAACTTTACAATCACCTTGGCGTCGTTAGTGGGAGAAGCAACGGCTTCAACCCATCTAGAGACGTAATCGACTGCAAGGAGAATGTAGAGGTTTCCTCCGGAGGATGGGAAAGGTCCCATGAAGTCAATCCCCCATACATCAAAGACTTCTACTTCTTGGATGTTATTAAGTGGCATCTCGTTCCTCCTTGATAAGTTCCCTGTTCTTTGGCATGCATCACAAGAAACAACAAAAGATTGCACGTCCTTAAATAATGTAGGCCAAAAGAAACCGGAACGCAATACCTTAGCGCATGTTTTATCGGTGCTAGCATGCCCCCCACAAGGAAGTGAATGACAATGCTTTATGACGCTATTAACTTCATCCTCCGGAATGCACCTTCGAAGCATCCCATCCGGTCCGCGCTTGAACAGCAGCGGCTCATCCCAGTAGTAATGTCGTACTTCCTTGAAGAATCTCTTCTTTTGAGAGTACGTCAATCCGGGCGGTGTTTCCTGGCAAACAAGATAATTGACAATATCAGCATACCAAGGACCTTTATTATCAGAAAGTTGGTGGAGGGAATGGTCCGCCAACAGTGGGTGAATGTCAGAGAAGGGAGTAAGAAAATTGTTATTCTCAGCAATCTCAGTTGACATCGTCTCGCTGTCCACCTCGGTCGAGGCGCATAGGCGTTGACCGAGGTGTTCTTCGGTCGCCTCGCTTTGTCCAGAAGGTGCCTCGGTCGAGGTACTGCTACTGGATCCGAGACTGGAGATCTTCGTCTCCTGGACTAGCTTCTCAGTTTTAGCTCCTGGATCCTCTTCCAGTGCCTTCAAGCTCTGTATATCTGCATCACAAGAAGCATCTATACCTTCCTCCATTAAACTGAAGCTAATAACTCTTTCGAGTGGGTCGTTAATAAGGATAGAGCTCACCAATTCTCTTGATTCTTCTTCATCGTAGATGTTGAAGATATCATCAGTTAGTTGCTCCCCTTTCATTGCTGCAAGTAGTGCGAACTCCACCTCGTCACCACCAACGTTGAATTTCAACTTGGCGTTCTTGCAATCCACGTTGCAACCCGAAGTTGCTAGGAATGGCCTCCCGAGAATAATAGGAACAGGATAATCTGCGGGAATGTCAAGTACGACAAAATCTATAGGTAGATAGAAGTTACCTAACTTGACCGGAACGTCTTCCAAAATGCCCACGGGATGGGTAATGGAGCGATCCGCCATGTAAAGTCGAATCTTGACCGGCTTGGGCTCTCCAAGACCGATCTTAGTGCATAGCTCCAGCGGGATGATGCTCACGCTGGCTCCTAGATCACAAAGGGCTTCACAAGTGACATCCCCAACTTGAATGGGAATGCAAAATGAGCCGGGATCTCTCAATTTAGGTGGCATCTTCTCCTTCATGATTTTGATTAACTCCGAAGACTTAGACGTCATCCTAACTTCACCAACATCCTCCAGCTTCCTCTTCCTTGATAAGATTTCTTTTAAGAACTTCCCATAGACGGGCATACCTAAAATAGCATCAAGGAAAGGAATATTAATATGTAGCTTATTCATCAAGTCAAGAAACTTACCAAAGTGCTTGTCTAGATGTGCTCTGGCTCTGGATTGAGGAAATGGAAGTGGTGGCTTATATGCAGGAGGTGGAACATAAGTTTCTGTCGTTCCTCCTACTTTCTGTTGCTCCGCCTCGGTTGGTATCTCGGTCGAGGTGTTCTTCGACTGGATCTGGACCGAGGTGGTCTGCGTCGAGCGAGGTACTGGATCTGCAGTTTTGAGTCCACTCATCGTCGTTATGGCCATGCACTGGCCCTTAGGGTTAGTTTCCGTCTTTGCTGGAAGCTTCCCTGGATCTCTTGGCGCTTCATTCGCCCTATTAGCAAGTTGTTGTTCAAGGGACTTTTGGGCCCTCGAAAATGAAGTCATAGAATTCTCCATAGCGCTAAGCTTGATCAAGATTGCCTCCAGAACTGCGTCTTTCTTTTCCGGTTGAGACGAACTCGATCCTTGCCCTTGGCTTTTCAATGGAGTAGAAGAAGAAGAAGGGGGAGAGAGGAAAGGATTAGAGGAATCATTAGAGTTGGAGTTTGAATAATTGTTACCGTGGTTTTGGTTATTCGCCCTCCAGTTGTTGCTATTGGATCCTCTATTGTTGTTGTTGTAGTTGTTGTTTCGGGGACCGTTGTTGTTGTTACGGTACCCGTTATTGTTGTTGTTCCTTTGCCCTTGCTCTTCCTTCTTAGTTTGAGCCATCAAGAGCTCCTTCAATTGCTTCACGTCATTCTTCAATGATGTGAGTTGATTGTTGTTGGGTTGAGTCTCTTGAAAGTTGACTCTTTTTACTCCACCTTCAGCTCCTTGGTGGGTATACTTCTCCATGTGCAAGGCTTGCTTCTCAATGAAGTCCCAAGCCTCGTCAATCGCCATGTCCATGAAGGTACCGGCGGAGAGTAGTTGGAGATTGAACTGGGTGCTTCCGTCCAGCCCTTTGAAGTAGATCTCCAACAACTCGATCTTTGGAATCCCATGATGTGGGCAATCCAAAAGGATATCCTTGAACCGCTCCCAAGATTTGGACAAGCTTTCCTTGTCCTTCATGATGAAAGCATTGATCTTCCCTCTCATTTCAGCGGTCTTTGAGGGGGGAAAGAATTTGGTTAGGAATTCCGTAGTCATCTCCTCCCATGTGCTAATTTTTCCTGGAGGAAGAGATTGATACCAAGTAAGAGCTCTATCTTTTAAAGAAAAGTAAAAAGGTCTTAGCTTGTAATTGTTATTTTCAATTCTGGAGGGTCGCAAGGTTTCCATCAAGATCTCGTAGTTTTGAAGATGTTGATGCGGCGACTCCTTCTCTAGCCCTCCGAATTGACATTGGCGAATCATGGATATAACTTGCGGTCGAAGTTCGTAGTCATGATCCGCTGGATCTCCTAGGTTCACCCCTGGACGCCTCACCTGTTGATTCGGGTCCATCCTTTGACCTAGGGTTTGTGGGATTCCTGCAAGAAGAACATCTCGGACTGGAATCCGAGGTGGGAGTACATCGGCCGGGGCGTCAGGTACTGGAATCTGCCTCGGTCGAGGATCTACTACTGGATTCTGCATCGGTCGAGGATCAACAGAAGGATCTTCCCTCGGTCGAAGTAGAATCTGATCTCGTATGACTGCAATCTCTGCTTCGATTGCTGCAGTCTTGGCACGATTCTCTTCTTTCTCTTGCCTTAGCTCTTCTTTACTGAGACGTAGCAGCTCTTGCGTCTCATTTAATTGGGCCGCAAGATCGTGATCGTCTTGTTGGGCCATCTTCGCTTCTCTTAAGCGTCGCTTGTATGTCTTTTCTGGTTCGGGATCGTAAGGAACGATTTCCTTCCCAGCGCGGGTTCTTCGCATATACCTAAGAAAGAACCTGCAAAAATCGTCACTCAAGTAGAGTGGTTAGATGAAACGGGGCAAGCGCCCCAAGAGCAAACCGTACCGGCTCGGTCTAGACCAAGTCCCCGGCAACGGCGCCAAAAACTTGTTCGCTCCAAACGGTGTGTGCAAGCTTTAAATTTATAACCCTAGACTTAAGCTTAAAACAAGGATGCGAACCCGCAGTGTACGGGTCAATCGTAGTAAAAGCAAGAAAATTCCAGGGGTCGATCACAGGGACTCGGTGAAACAAAGTCAATACGGTATGCTATGTCAATACTAACCACAAGAGCAATTTAACACAATCAAAGATGAATAAGAAGTCAATAAAGCAAACATGCAATTCTAGGGATTAAAGCATCAAGTTGTGGTTCCAACTCAAGGTCTGTAGATAAGCGGACAAAGCTGAGATTTTTGCATGGGGAAGGTGTTACTAAAGTGGAGTAGATCACCGGGTAAGTCTCACTACACACTAATCCTAAACCGTAACTCCTATTACCGGGTAAGTCTCAAGGAATCAAGATAAAGAACTATAACCTCAAACTAACACACCATCTAAGGGAATAAAATCAACCTTTACCGGGTAAGTCTCAGGCTAACTCACAAAGATGGGATGGAAGCACACTCAAACCCCAATAAAGGATAAACCTTTATTACCTACACTTATGATCGTTGGTAAACAAACTAAGGAATTACCGGGTAAGTCTCATCCTAAGCTTGCATTGAACCAGGAAGGTGTAATAAGAATAGGATTTAGCAAACTCTAACACTTAACTTTCTGTTTTAGGTCGGATAAGTCACCACGGTCAGAAGAATTCCACCCCGGCCGAGATGTTCATCAACCGAACGAGATGCTTAGGGTTAAGGTTAAAGACTCGAACTTTCAGGATCCTACTGGAATCTAAGATTATTCTATCATTGTTTTTCCCACAACCTTCAGCCTATCACCCTAGAATCACACAAGGAAATTAGCCACTCATCATCATAATGAAAGTATTAAAATATATGGGAAGAAGGTGAATATTTGAACAAAGAAGAATTTAATGAAAAGACTTCAATAACTGAATCAAATATCACAACAGAGCGTTCCTTGGATAACAATCCAAAAAGACAAGACAACAATTGAGGGAATTGAAGACAATCTTACAAAACCCTTCAATAAAGCTATAAAAGCTATGATCTTCAATCTTCCTTCAACCTTCAAAAAGGTTCTTCGAATCTCCCAAATTGGAGTAGGCTGCTGCTGCTGCGTATGTAGGGTGATAGCGTGATGTATTTCGGTGTAGGCGGGGTTGTGGAATTGTGGAAATCCAACCCTTTTTATAGGAAAATAAACCTCCAAAGATAATAAATCTTAAGAAGATATTATCCCATAAATATAGGTAAAATATAGATTCTGCATATCTCCTTCCTTCCAGGAGCCAAGCCCAAAAATATAAGATCACTTTCCAAATTTAAAAGATCTCTTCCAAGAATAAAATATTCTCGCCGCGTCCTAGGTGTTCGCCTCGGTCGAGTCGGCGTCTCTAGATCACCTCGGTCGAGGTGAATCAATGGTCAACCGAGGTGACTCACGACAGAATGTGAAATCTCTCGAATCTGCTCCAAAGTAAATCTTTAATCCATGGCTATGCTCCCTGGATGTAGCTCCAAATGACTCATGACTCCTTTTGCTCCTTTTTGATGCAAAACGTACCATATTACTTGCAATTACAACGAAACTAGGTGTAGACCTCGATTCTTGCAAAGATAGATGAAATGGTAGTAAAATCACATAATGTACATACAAACATGCAGATTATGAAAGATAAAACGTCCAAACAAACCCCAAAATATAGACTATAATTCATGCTATCAAAAAACATGTTTCACAACATAAGGTCCGGTCCATCTAGATTTTAACTTACCTGGAAAGAGGCGGAGGCGGGAGTTGAAGAGTAGAACTAAGTCTCCTTCGTTAAGCTCCTTTGGGACGATACGCTTGTCATGCCATCTCTTCGTCCTCTCCTTATAGATTTTGGCATTCTTATAAGCGTTCAAACGCAGCTCTTCCAGCTCGTTGATTTCCAATAGCCGCTTTTTGCCGGCCTCCTTAATGTCGAAGTTCAACTATTTGATCGCCCAATATGCTTTGTGTTCTAATTCAACGGGCAAATGGCAAGACTTTCCATATAGAAAATTATAAGGGGTGGTACCTATGGGAGTCTTAAATGCGGTCCTGTACGCCCAAAGAGCATCGTCCAATTTCATGGACCAATCCTTCCTCGTCCTAGAGACGGTCTTCTCCAAAATTGCTTTGATTTCTCTATTCGAGATCTCGACCTGTCCACTAGTTTGAGGGTGATAAGGGGTTGATACCTTGTGGGTTACCCCATACTTCGATAGAAGTGCTTTGAACTTCCGGTTGATGAAATGCGTTCCTCCATCGCTGATGATGATGCGTGGAGTTCCAAACCGTGGAAAGATAGTTCTGTTTAAGAACTTCACAACCACCTTGGCGTCGTTAGTGGGAGAAGCAATGGCTTCAACCCATCTAGAGACGTAATCAACTGCAAGAAGAATATAGAGGTTTCCTCCGGAGGATGGGAAAGGTCCCATGAAGTCTATCCCCCATACATCAAAGATTTTCACCTCTTGAATGTTATTAAGTGGCATGTCGTTCCTCCTTGATAAATTTCCTGTTCTTTGGCATGCATCACAAGAGACAACAAACGATTGCACATCCTTAAATAATGTAGGCCAAAAGAAACCAGAACGTAATACCTTAGCGCATGTTTTATCGGTGCTGGCATGTCCTCCACAAGGAAGTGAATGACAATGCCGTATGACGCTATTAACTTCATCTTCCGGAATGCATCTTCGAAGCATCCCATCCGGCCCGCGCTTGAATAGCAGCGGTTCATCCCAGTAGTAATGGCGTACTTCCTTGAAGAATCTCTTCTTTTGAGAGTACGTCAATCCGGGCGGTACTTCCTAGCAAACAAGATAATTCACAATTTCAGCATACCAAGGTCCTTTATTATCAAAAAGTTGGTGGATGGAATGTTCCACCAACTAAGGATGAATGTCAGAGAAGGGAGTAAGAAGTTTGTTATTCTCAGCAGTCTCAGTTGACATCATCTCGCCATCGACCTCGGACGAGGCGCAGAAGCGTTGACCGAGATGTTCTTCAGTCGCCTCACTCAGTCCAGAAGGTGCCTCGGTCGAGGTACTGCAATTGGAACCGAAACTGGAGATCTTCGTCTCCTGGATTAGCTTCTCAATTTTAGCTCCTAGATCTTCTTCTAGTGCTTTTAAGCTCCGTATATATGCATCACAAGAAGCATCTATACCTTCCTCCATTAAACTGAAACTAATAACTCTTTTGAGTGGATCGTTAATAAGGATAGAGCTCACCAATTCTCTTGATTCTTCTTCATCGTAGATGTTGAAGATATCGTCGCTTAGCTGCTCCCCTTTCATGGCTGCAAGTAATGCGAACTCCACCTCATCGCCGCCAATGTTGAACTTCAACTTGGCGTTCTTGCAATCCACGTTGCAACCCGAAGTTGCTAGAAATGGCCTTCTGAGAATAATAGGAACAGGATAATCTGCGGGAATGTCAAGCACAACGAAATCTATAGGTAAATAGAAGTTACCTAACTTGACCGGAACGTCCTCCAAGATTCCCACGGGATGGGTGATGAAGCGATCCGCCATATATAGTCGAATCTTGACCGGCTTGGGCTCTCCAAGTCCGATCTTCACACATAGCTCCAGCGGGATGATGCTCACGTTGGCTCCTAGATCACAAAGGGCTTCACAAGTGACATCCCCAACTTGAATGGGAATGCAAAATGAGCCGGGATCTCTCAATTTTGGTGGCATCTTCTCCTTCATGATTTGAATGAGCTCCGAGGATTTAGATGTCATCCTAACTTCACCAAAATCTTCCAGTTTCCTCTTCCTTGATAGGATCTCCTTCAAGAACTTCCCATAGGCGGGCATCCCTAGAATAGCATCAAGGAAAGGAATGTTAATATGCAGTTTATTCATCAAGTCAAGGAACTTACCAAAGTGCTTGTCTAGATGTGCTCTGGCCCTTGACTGGGGGAATGGAAGTGGTGGTTTGTATGCAGGAGGTGGAACATAAACTTCAGTTTTCCCCTCCGCTTTCTGTGGCTCCACCTCGGTTGGCATCTCGGTCGAAGTGTTCTTCGACTGCATCTGGACCGAGGTGGTCTTCGTCGGTACTGACACCGACCGAGGCATTGGATCTGCAGTTTTCAGTCCACTCCTCGTAGTTATGGCCATGATCTGGCCCTTGGGGTTGCTTTCCGTCCTTGTTGGAAGCTTCTCTGGATCTCTTGGCGCTTCATTCGCCCTACTTGCAAGTTGTTGTTCAAAGGCTTTTTGGGCCTTCGAAAATGAAGTCATAGAAGTCTCCATAGCACTAAGCTTGATCAAGATAGCCTCCAGAACTGCGTCTTTCTTTTCCGGCTGAGACGAACTTGATCCTTGCCCCTGACTCTTTAATGGAGTAGAAGAAGAAGAAGGGGAAGAGAGGAAAGGGTTAGAGGAATCGTTAGAGTTGGAGTTTGAATGATTGTTACCAGAATTTTGGTTGTTCGCCCTCCAATTGTTGCTATTGGATCCTCTATTGTTGTTGTTGTAATTATTGTTCCGGGAACCGTTGTTGTTGTTACGGTATCCACTTTTGTTGTTCCTTTGTCCTTGCTCTACCTTCTTGGTTTGAGCAACCAAGAGTTCCTTCAATTGCTTCACGTCATTCTTCAAAGACGTGAGTTGATTGTTGTTGGGCTGAGTTTCTTGGAAGTTAACTCTTTTAACTCCACCTTCAGCTCCTTGATGAGTGTACTTCTCCATATGCAAAGCTTGCTTCTCGATGAAGTCCCAAGCTTCGTCAATCGCCATGTCCATAAAGGTACCGACGGAGAGTAGTTGGAGGTTGAACTGGGTGCTTCCGTCCAGTCCCTTGAAGTATATCTCCAATAACTCTAACTTTGGAATCCCATGATGTGGGCAATCCAAAAGAATGTCCTTGAACCACTCCCATGACTTGGACAAGCTCTCCTTGTCTTTCATAATGAAAGCATTGATCTTCCCTCTCATTTCAGCTGTCTTTGAGGGGGGAAAGAATTTGGTCAAGAATTCCGTAGTCATCTCCTCCCATGTGCTAATTTTTCCTAGAGGAAGAGATTGATACCAAGTAAGAGCTCTATCTTTTAAAGAAAAGTAAAAAGGTCTTAGCTTGTAGTTGTTATTCTCAATTCTTGAAGGTCTCAAGGTCTCCATCAAGATCTCATAGTTTTGAAGATGTTGATGTGGTGATTCCTTCTCTAGCCCTCCGAACTGGCATTGGCGAATCATGGATAGAACTTGCGGTCGAAGTTCGTAGTCATGGTCCGCTGGATCTCCTAGGTTAACTCCTGGATGCCTCAGTTGTTGATTAGGGTCCATCCTTTGACCTAGGGTTTGTGGGATTCCTGCAAGAAGAGCACCTCGGACTGGCATCCGAGGTGGAAGTACCTCGGCCGGGGCATCAGGTACTGGGACCTGCCTCGGTCGAGGGTCAGCGACTGGGACCTGGATCGGTCGAGGATCTGGAACAGGATCTTCCCTCGGTCGAGGTAGAAACTGGTCTCGTAAAGCTGCCATGTCAGCTTTGATCACTTCAGTCATGGTGCGAGTTTCTTCTCTTTCCTGCCTCAATTCTTCCTGGCTGAGGCGTAGCAGCTCTAGCGCCTCTTTCAACTCGGCCTCAAGATCGCGATTGTCTTGGTGGGCCATCTTCGCTTCTCTTAAGCGTCGTTTGTATGTCTTCTCTGGTTCGGGATCGTAAGGAACGATTTCCTTTCCAGTGCGGGTTCTTCGCATAAACCTAAGAAAGAACCTGCAAAAGTCACTCAAGTAGAGTGGTTAGTAGACACGGGGGCAAGTGCCCCAAGAGCAAACCGTAACCGGCTCGGTCTAGACCAAGTCCCCGGCAACAGCACCAAAAACTTGTTCGCTCCAAACGGTGTGTGCAAGCTTTAAATTTATACCCTAGACGTAAGCTTAAAACAAGGATGTGAACCC
Source organism: Fagopyrum esculentum (assembly GCA_033239045.1). Classification (NCBI taxonomy): domain Eukaryota; kingdom Viridiplantae; phylum Streptophyta; class Magnoliopsida; order Caryophyllales; family Polygonaceae; genus Fagopyrum; species Fagopyrum esculentum. The sequence goes on along the minus strand of BSUD01000003.1, from coordinate 85,414,910 downwards.
GCAGTGTACGGGTCAATCGTAGTAAAAAGCAAGGAATTCCAGGGGTCGATCACAGGGACTTAGTGAAACAAAGTCCAATTACGGTATGCTTAAGCAATCACTAACCATAAAGCAATTAAAACAATCAAAGATGATATAGAAGTCAATAAAGGAAATATGTAATTCTAGGGATTAAAGCATCTAGTTGTGGTTCCAACTCAAGATCTAAAGATAAGCGGATAAAGCTGAGATTTTTGCATAGGGAAGGTGTTTCTAAAGTGGAGTAGATCACCGGGTAAGTCTCACTACTCCCTAATCCTAAACCGTAACTCCTATTACCGGGTAAGTATCAAGGAATCAAGATAAAGAACTATAACCTCAAAATAACACACCATCTAAGGGAATAGAATCAACCTTTACCGGGTAAGTCTCAGGCTAACTCACAAAGATGGAATGAAAGCACACTCAAACCCCAATAAAGGATAAACCTTTATTACCTACACTTATGATCTTAGGTAAACAAACTAAGGAATTACCGGGTAAGTCTCATCCTAGGCTTGCATTGAACCAGGAAAGGTGTAATAAGAGTAGGATTTGGCAAACTCTAACACTTAACTCTCAGTTTCGGATCAGATAAGTCACCTCGGTCAGCCAAATTCCACCCCGGCCGAGATGTTCATCGAGTGAGCGAGATGCTTAGGGTTAAGGTTAAAGACTCGAACTTTCAGGGTCCTACTAGAATCTAAGATTATTCTATCATTGTTTTTCCCACAACCTTCATCCAATCACCCTAGAATCACACAAAGAGATTAGCCACTCATCATCATGAAAGTATTAATCAAGTATATGGGAAGAAGGTGAATATTTGAACAAGAAGAATTTAATGAAAAGACTTCAATAACTGAATTAAATATCACAACAAAAGCGTTCCTTGAATAGAAATCCAACAAAGGAAGACAACAAGGAAGGGAATCTAAGATAATCTTACAAAAACCCTTCAAAAGCTATAAAAGCTATAGACTTCAATCTTCCTTCAACCTTCAAAAAGGTTCTTCAAATCTCCCAACTGAAGTATGGCTGCTGTGGTGTATAAACCCTGATCGATGGTATAGCATGATATGGATTTGTGGGAAATCCGACCCTTTTTATAGGAAAATTACTCTCCAAAGATAAGATATCTTAGAAGATCTCTTCCCATAAAAATAGGTAAAATATATGATCTGGCATATCTTCTTCCTTCTAGGAGCCAAGCCCAAAAATATAAGATCTCTTCCCAAAGATAAAAGATCTCAGTCAAGAATAAAATATTCTCGCCGCGTCCCAGGTGTTCGCCTCGGTTGAGTCGACTTCTCTGGATCACCTCGGTCGAGGTGAATCTGTGGTCAACCGAGGTGAGTCACAACTGAATGTGAAATCTCTCAAATCTGGTCCAAAGTGAATCTCTAATCCATGGCTATGCTTCCCGGATGGTTCCTTATGTTCCTGAATGTAGCTTCAATGACTCCATAGCTCCTTTTGCTCCTTTTTGATGCAAAACGTGCCATTTTACCTACGATTACAACAAAACTAGGTGTAGACCTCGATTCCCGCAAAGGTAGATGAAATGTTAATATAATCACATATTATACATGCTAACATGCAGATTATTGAAGATAAAACGTCCAAACAAAGCCTAAAATATAGACTATAATTCAAGCTATCACGGCTGTTGCGATTGCTTTGCCTTTGGTGGCGGTCCTTGCTGCAGCGCGGTTGTCCATGGCGTCGGCTTCCTTGGCGGCTGCAGAAAACGCTCCTCCCTTGGCCGGTGTCGTCTCGGTGTGACCACTGCTTGCTTGGACATCTTCTCTTGATTTCTTCTCATAAGCCTCCGCAATCTGCATAGGAGTCATAGGCTTGAGAGTAACAAGTTTATCTTTAAAGGTAAAAGAATACTTATTAGTAAAGCCATTATGTAACACTTTCCTATCATATTGCCAAGGTCGGCCTAACAAAACATGACAAGCTTGCATTGGAACCACATCACATAGAATAGTGTCTTCATAATGTCCTAAGGTAATGTGAATTTTAGCTTGCTTGTTTACCTTAAGCTCCCCACAATCATTCATCCAATGTAGCTTGTAAGGCCTAGGGTGGTAGAAGGTTGCTATTTGCAATTTAGAAATCAATTCCGTGCTAGCTATGTTGCAACAACTCCCACCATCAATTATAACGTTACAAGCCTTCCCCTTTACTAAACATCTAGTGTGAAATAGATTTTCTCTTTGATTATCTTCACAAGGAGTAGGTTGTAAGTGTAAAGTCCTCCTAGCTATCAAAGTTTCCCCATGTTCATACCTTATATCCTCATCATCATCATTATCAAAAACAGGATTGTCAATAACATTGTCAAATTCATTTTCATCATTGTCGGATTCCGACTCATATTGACCTAGATGATTGATTATAAGGACTCTTTTGTTTGGACATTCTCTCATCATGTTCCCTTTACCTTGGCACTTAAAGCAAGTCACATCTCTAGCTCTAGAATTAGCATTAGGCACAAGGGGGTTAGAGTTACTTAGCTTGGATCCCGAAGGAGCAGCCGGGTTGGTCTTGGGAGGATACGAGGAGCCGGAGTGTGTGGCACCACGCCTAGCAGTGGCGTCGGCTCCTTGTGCAGCGGCTGTTCCTCCCTTCGCAGCGGCGCTCTCCTTTCCGTAGGACGAGTTCTTCCACTTGTTTACTGCGTTTGGTGCATTGTATCCCGCTCCTTGGTACCTACTCTTGGACTTCCTTTCCACTTTTATCGCTAAATGTAGCAATTCTGTCATAGAACCATATGGAAACAAGTCCACCTCGTTAGCTAAAGAAGGATGCAATACTCTAAGATACCTTGCCATCGTAGCCTCTTCATCCTCCGACACATTGGCTCGGGCCATTGCAACTTGCATGGCATTGAAGGTTTCCTCGGCGCTCAGATTGCCTTGCCTCAAGTTCTCATGGCGTTGCCGAAGCTCCCTATGGTAATGGTGAAGTATGAACCGAGCTCTCATCATTGCTTTCATTTGTTCCCAAGTAGCCACGGGGGGATCAAGAGCAAGTCTCCTTTCCCGTACTAGCTTATCCCACCATATAAGAGCAAATTCCTAAAATTCCAAGGCCGCCAATTGCACCTTCTTGTGCTCGGGAAAATTGTGGCAGGACCAAATTTGCTCTATCTTGGTCTCCCACAACATGTATGTATCCGGATCACACTTGCCCTCGAAGACGGGGATTTTCACCTTTATCTTACCAATCCCGTCTTGTTCGGATTCCCGGTTCCTACGTTGATATCCTTGATACCTTTGCTACGGTGGTGGAGCCCAAGGCTCTCCCGTCATTGATTGTTCCTCTTCCTCATTGTACCTGTGCACATTAATGGGAGGGACAACGTTTCTAGGTAAAGGAGAGTTGGGACGAGGATCATACCCATATCGGTGACCCGAGTGGCCTTGAAGAGGCGGCTGCAAAAGCTCCTGCGGTGTATTTCCTCGTTGCGCCATGGTAGCGGCCTCAAATGCGGCTCGTTGGTTGGGCAAAGGACCTCGGGGCTGCGGTGGCTGCTGTGAATGGTCTCCCTGCTCAAAGGTTGAAGCCAAGGGCTGCGAGCTTCTAGAGCCCTTATACGAGTGGTCAAAGCGGCAATGTTGTCGTTCATTTGCTTCAACAAGCTGAATGTTGTCGGATCTGTCGGCTCGGGGCTCGTCGTCGAAACACGGCTATGGGTAGACATTATCACAAAGAAAACAAACACTGAATATGTTAATGTTAGAAATCAAAACACCTCTCAAGTGTTTCACTCCTTTTTCCGCTCACACTCTTGTGATAGTCGGGCTTGTTGATGGATCGCTTCGAATGAGTCAAAAACCCCACTTGAGTTAAGGTGTCTAGGTATCCAAAGCAACCAAAAAAATCGATTAGGGCTCAAAGCAATTCAGTTCAATGCAAAATCAGCTCAAACTCAACAAGACTCACGAATGGACAGAATTGAATCACAAGGACTCAAAAGATCACCAAACAGAATATATGAAGAGAAGAAAGAAGAAGACTCACCGATTTAAAGCTCTACTTGTTGCACTTCCGGACTGACTTGGAGTGTGAGTAATCCCGAGGCTAGGTTAGAGGTAGCAAGGTGAGAGGGAAAACGTGGTGAGGGAGAGGTAGAGTAGCGATGAGGGGTGCGAGTGGTGAGGGTGCGGCCGATGAGGGTACGGAGCTGGCTAAGGGCGATGGAGCGTTGATGGTTAGCCGAGTGTATGGTCTCGATGAAGGCCTCAAGAGGGCTGGGAGATAAAGACGTGAATAAGCAGCTTGCACCACAAAATAACATACAAGACTAAAGATCACAAAATCAAATAAAATGTAACAAGACTTCTCTTTTTTTTTTTTTTT
>BSUD01000003.1:85391772-85410221 GCA_033239045.1 Fagopyrum esculentum | reverse complement strand
TTTTGAATGATCAGCTTCCTTTATTTTTTTTTTGAATGATCAGCTTCCTTTTTCTTTTTTTTTGAATGATATGCTTTTTGTTACCTAAAATGTAGGAACTTCCTTGACCAACAAATCTGGCCAATAATTACAAAATAAATGAAAATTGAAACAAAAGAGATCTTCTACTAGTGCTTGAACGTGGGCTATGGAGTTTGAAGAATAACAAGTCCAATGGTAGCCGTTTTAGTCGCAGTTGATTCGGGCACAACCGGTTAGGGCACAACCGAGTAGGGCACAACCGAGTAGGGCACAACCGACAGCAATGACGATTAGGGTTTGTGGGCGGCAGGGCGTGTGTAAGCAAAGGCCGGCGGCAGTAGGGTTTGTCGAGGAGATGGTGATGGCCAGCCTAGGATACTCATAAACCAACACAACCTTCAACATAACAAGTCAAGCACAATCAGTTTCAAGAACACATGAAGAAATCTCACAGAATTCAAAACTGACACGATAAGAAGGAAAGACACAAGATCGATCCGTCGTGAACCCTTGAGCTCTGATACCAATTGATACAGGGCAGACCCGACGTTGGCTCGATCTAGACGACGGAAGGAAGGAAAGGACGCAAAACAGCAAGATTAAGGCAGCCGACTAGTGTTGTTCACGTGCTGCGTGGCCTGCGAACAAAGGGAACAAAAGAAGACGCTAAACTGAATACGAAGGTACGGAAATTAAAGGAAAGGTACGATGTAGATGAACCCGACACAAACGACGTGGAAACCCTTGATCTCGGGATCAAGAACCACCAAGAACGATGCAACGAACTCAGCCCCTTACAACCTCACACAGCCGACTTAGAACATCGACAACACGAGGAGGATGCTTATGGAATCTAACGAACACCAAGAACCCGAGAGTAATTGACACACGCGAAACAACTAAGCCAAATCTGATCACAATAACTCTTCAATCAAAACTCGCCTTTGATTGAAGATGAAATCTGAAAACAAGTGTTTTTCACCAATAATAATCTGCCTAAAAAGTAATGAAAAGAGCCTTTAAATAGTTTAAGCTCTTTAAACAAAAGACATAATAAAATCTGGAAATTAAGCCCAATGGGCTACTTAAAACACACAATCACTAAGCAGGCCTCAAAAAGCCTCATTCCTCAATGAGAGACATGGACCGGTGCTGGAAACATGGGGAGGAGCAGCGGCGTCATGTGCGGGGCTGGCCGATTCCTGTGCCTTGGCGTCGTTGCTCTCTTGCTTACTTAGGAGCCAAGCCTCGTTATGAACACTTGTAGCCAATAACATCAGCAAGCCCTCGGTCTCATGCTCAATCTTCTTAGCTCGGGAACGTGTGATAGCTCCCTCATACTCCGGAGATGCTAGCTCGGATGGTCCCTCATCATTTCATTGTTCTTTAAAACGCAAGATTGGATCTTCATTATTGCTTTCATACAGATTTTGGATATTGAAGACCCTTCGCTAAGTATTTCTTACTTTTAGATTGGACCCTGAGAGTTGGTTTTAACTTCGCAAATTACGAATCTCGATATGTTCTTGAGAATCTCGGCTGAAATTTCACCAAGAACAACCCGTGATTTCTTTTGTTGTGACGTTTATGTTGTATCCTTAAGCATAGGTTATAGATTGCATAAACCCTAGCCTTGTTGAGCCTTTCAAGCTTATATTCAAGCCTGGAAAGAGACTTAGCTAGTGATTCCCTTTGTTGGTTACCAAAAATGATGAGTTGTAGGTAATAAAAATTTAGCCTTTATTTGATTTGAGTGTGCATTCTTCTTGCCTTTGTGAGTTAACCTGAGACTTATCTGGTAAAGGTAAGTCCTATTCCCTTAGCTTGAGTGGTTTATTTGAGATTATAGTTCTTTTCCTTAGATCCTTGAGACTTACCTAGTGATAGGACCTTTGGTTTGGGATTAGTGGATAGTGAGACCTCCCCCGTGATCTATCCCACCTTACAAACACCTTTTTTTGCAATCCCAGCTTTGTCCATAGATCTTTAGAAGTCTTGAATCAAAAAGCACAATTCTCTAGAATCTGCACTTTTCCAATTATTACATATATTCATATCATTGCTTTTAGTTATTTTCAGTCATTGATATTTGCAAATTGTCTAGCTAGATATGTTAGTATTTGATTTCACTACAGTCCCATGCGTTCGGCCCTGGAATATTTGCCTTTATTGCGATTGATCCGTACACTGCGGGTTTGCTTATTTGCTTTATTTCCGGTATAAATTTAAGACGTATTTTCGTTCATACACACACACTGACACACCAGAGAGCAAACAAGTTTTTGGCACCGTTGCCGGGGACTGGGTCTAGACTAAGCGGTAATTCCGGTTGTCTAGTTAGAACTTTTTGCTTTTACTATTAATCTTTTTGCTTACTTGTTCTTACAGGATTTCCCTTTTCCTTTTAGGTTTATGTGAAGATCTCGCGCCGGTAAAAAACTCATACCCTACGACCCTGAACCGGAAAGAACCATTCGATGAAGGTTAAGAGAAGCTAGTAAGAAGAAGATGTCTAACAGAGACGTTCAGGCTGAGTTGGAAGACTCCTTGGAACGCGCTAAACTTGAAAATGAGCTCTTGCTTGAGGAAAGAGCAGAAGACAGGAAAACATAGATACATTTAGGCACATGCTCCTTGAAAGAGGAGGAAACGTCCGCATGGAGATACCTCCACCGAATCCTCCTCCTGCTGCTCCCCGTCCTCCACCACTAGCGGCTGTATCTCACCCTCCAGTGAGGATTGTTAGAGTTGAATAATTTGTGGGAGAACCACAAACTCTTGGTCAAAGGATGGACCCAACGCAACGTACGTGCCGTCTTGGGGTGGATTTTGGAAATCCAACTGATCATGATTATGAGTTCCGTTCCCAATTCATCCAAATGATCCGTTAAAGCCAGTTTGGAGGATCAAAGGGGGAGTCTCCACACCAATACTTGCAGAATTATGAGATAATTATGGAGATGTTGAGGCCCCCAAGATTTGAAACCAACAATCACAAGTTGAGAGGAGTTTTCTTTTCTTTGAAGGATAAGACTCTTGCTTCGTCGGATGGTTCTTTCCAATTAAGGGTTGTAGGGTACGAGTTCTTTACCGGCGCGAGATCTTCGCATAAACCTAAAAGGAAAAGGGTCAACGCTTGGGAAGAGATGACCTCCGAATTTCTCACCAAATTCTTTCTGCCGTCAAAAGACAACATAACTTAGAGGTAAAATTAACGCTTTTGTGATAAAAGTCCTCATCATGGAATTCCAAGGATCGAGCTTCTTGAGATCTACTAGAAGGGTTTGGACGAGGATACACAATTCCGGATGCAATCCCTTTCCGGAAGCACCTTCATGGAGAAGAACGTAGATGATGCATGAGAGTTTGTTGAGAAACAAGCCTTGATGATTGATAAGTACTCACATAATAAGGTTGATGAGAGACTCCGCCGACCCGGAGTCTGTGAGGCAAGTCCCAATACCACTATTAATGCTCAATTCGATATTCTTCACAATGAACTTAACCAATTGAAGGAGCAAGTGAGAAATCAAGCGCAAGCGCCGACACAATCTAAATTGCTGCCTAAAGAGCAAGACGTGAACTATACGGGTAGAGGAAATTATCAAGGACCCCGGAGTAATTACAACAACAACAACAACAACAACAACAACAACAAGAATTAAAATGGAGAAAATAATTATAGGGATAATCATAATCATCCCGAATTTTCTTTTTCAAATCCGTATGGTGCATTGAACCCTCCAGCTTCCTCTAGTCAAGCTCCACCACCAAAGGCTCAAGAGCCTCCACTAGGATTTAATCCACCTTCCAAGAATCGGATGTAGATGATGATGGAGCAAATGATGGGGAAGATGAACGAGATGCATAACAACATTACTTCTCTTTCTAAGGCCCAAAAGGCCTTAGAAATTCAGGTGTTCAACAAAGCAGGAGAAGTTCCTAGAGATCTAGGAAAGCTTCCGAAAAGAACTGAAAATAATTCCAAGGGGCAAGTTATGGCTATTACTACTAGAAGTGGATTGAAAATTAATGAGCCATTGCCAAGAACGTTGATAAAGGGAAACAAGTTACGGATGAGGAAAATCCGAAGCCAAGTGAGAAGAAGAAGGAAAAAGGACCAGTTTATGTACCTGCTCCAGCATACAAACCACAACTTCCATTCCCACGATCCCGCACTAGAGCACGCCTTGACAAGCACTTTGGTTAGTTCCTTGAACTCATGAGTAAATTACATATTAATATTCCGTTCATGGATGCCATTGTAGGTATGCCTGCATATGGGAAATTCTCGAAGGAAATCCTCTTCAACAAGAGGAAATTAGAGGATGTTGGAGAAGTGAGAATGACCAAGAGGTCATCCGAACTAATCCAAACCATGAGAGAAGAAATGCCACCAAAGCTAAGGGATCCCAAATCCTTTTGCGTTCCAATAGGCATGGGAGAGGTGACCTATGAAGCTTTGCGTGATCTCGGAGCAAGTGTGAGCATCATACCACTTGCATTGTGTGAGAAGATTGGACTTGGAACATCAAAACCCGTCAAGATGACACTCTACCCGTCAAGATGACATTCTAACAATAAGATAACTTGCAAATAGCCTTAGAGGACGAGATTCATAGGTAGATTTTATTGATTATTATATCCACAATATTGTGAGATAGTTGCTGCTTTGTTTATGAAGTTTGTGTTTTATTTATTTAAAGATTGGTTCTACTAGTCATATTAGTCCCTCCTTGTAATTGTCTTATATAGAAGGCATGTGAAAGGTTGAAGAATAAGGTAATTCTTTGTTGAGGGTTTTGATCCAATTAGGCAAGGTTCTTTGCAAGTCTAACACTAAGTCTTTTCTTTCTATATTTTCCATTATTCATTTCATTATCATCTTCTTATCTTTCCATTATTATTCCATCAAACTCACGTTCTTTGTGTTCGAGTTTCACAGATCTTAGCTTTACCATACAAATCTTGCCCGAGATTTGCACTGAGATTTGCTTCTATTGTCAGTTTCGTGGACTTCAATCTAGATTGGGAAATTGCGGCATCAACCCCACACCAAAGTGGTATCAGAGCTAATCGATTGAAGTTCTACTCAGTCAGACAACAAGGGTTTGAGTATTTTTATTTAAATCCTCTTTGAGTCATAAAAATCAAGGATTTTCTTTATTGCCATTCTTTGTGAGATAATTTGAGTTTAACGTGCACTGACTTATGTCTATTAGAGAAGAGAGACACCATATCCCAAACACAACCCAACCAAAACCTAAACTAAATCTCGCATGTGTTCAAGAGAGATCTCGCTCGAGATTGCATGCTCAAGCATGAGAATTTGTTACGTTACTTGGATATCAAGTTTCGTGATCTTCTCCATTTCCCAACAACTACTATATCCAAAAGGAAAGATATTTACAAGTTATTTTATTGTTAGAATCTTATCTAGTAGGTGAGATCTTATCATATCTTTAAAATCCTAACCATATATCTTTTCCCAATTGTCTTCCTATAACCTCATGCAACAACCATAGACTTTCGATCCACCTACCCCTAGCTCGACAAGAAAGCCAAACACGAAAAGTTACCTGCCATAATTTTCAATGTCTTTTCAAATCCTCACACATACCTTAAAATTGAGGAATAGCCTTTCGAGTACGAGTTGTTGCAATCCAACTGAGAAGGGATCATGAAGTCAACGAGGGAGGAGTATACCACATGCATATACAAGGTTGTCGTCAAACAATCGAAAAATCAACAATCTTGACCCACAATCAAGAATCTCTCCAGATATTTAAGTCGAGATTCGCTACTGTTGCGATTTTATCAAAAATTTTGAGCCAAAAGTTGAGAAATTCAAGTGTGCCAAGTTCAAGAGGGCATCCAAAGAAGAAGTTTCATACCATCCTTGATCTAGTTCATAGCAAAAACACCTCACTTTTGAGCAGTCTCGACTCTGAGACAGAAATCTCACCCGAGATTCCTTTATGTTGAGATAAAACCTACCCGGCTATCTCTCTCTCTAATTGCATAAGTTCAAGGTACGCACAACTCTCTTCTGAATCTCTTATGTACTATTTGTGCCTCTTTTCTACTCTAAACATATTGAGTCTATTTCTTTTGGTGTGTTAGTTAGTATCTATACTTTCTATCATACTAGTGTGTCTACTTGCAATATGCTTTTTACTTTGTGTTAATTGTGTGAAGAGAACTCCAGTAGGTTTTACCTTAACTATCTTTCAACACAAGAACCTTCTTCCAAGCCAAGTCAACTACTTGAGGCAACCAAAGGGATTCTAGTTAAAGCTAGTCATCAATTTCAAAGGAGTATTAATCCATCCAAGGCAATTACATCATATTAGATTGTGATATCACAACAGAAGGTGAGAGAAAACAAGGTACCTTTGTTTTCACTAACGTTACAAGTTTGTTGTTATTTTACGTGTTTGTGTAGATGTCTAAGCAAGGTAGCCCTCAAGGGTCACATAAAAAGTGAATCCTTAGGTCCGGAGGCCATAGACATGGTAAAACAACTCATGGATATAGTCTCAACATTGGCTGAACGGATGGAGAAACTAGAAACTCGTTCTAGAGAAGAAATCTCTCCTTAGAATCTCGCCCTACTCCAACCGAGATTCCAACCGAGATTTTCTATTGAGGTGGGCCAAAGCTCACGCAATCCACCTATGCCTATAACTCCTGATGCGCTTCCCACAACCCCTCAAGGGACAGGTATGAGATATCCAAATCTTAATTGCCATAAAACTACTGTTCCAGATTTTGTTAATGAATTTCAAGAATTCGAGTAAAGGTCACGACTCGGAACCTTATAGGCGTCAACAAGAACATGATGGAATTGACAAAGTGAAGGTCAACATTTTGAGTTTTGAAGACAAGTGCGACCCGTATGTTTACATGGAATGGGAGCCATAACTTTAGTCAGTAAAGGAAGATCCAACTTGTTGAGTAGGAGTTCCAAGGATATGCCTTAGTGTGGTGGGATAATCTTGTCAAATAAAGGAGAATAATGCTAGATCCGAACATCAACACTTAGGAGCAAATGAAAGTCTTGATGAGAGAAATATTTGTTCCTCAACATTACTAATGCGGGGTTGATGCCGCAGTTCCTATTCTAGATTGAAAGTCCATAAACAGTCTTAGAGAACAAATCTCGGTCTAGAACCTCAGGCAAGATTCTGGGCACAAGGATGAGATTTATGAAAACTTGAACAAAAGAACGTGAGTTTGAGGGATTGTAAATGGATAGATAAGAAGATGATATTATGGAGTTGAATTGATGGAAATATAGGAAGATACGAACCAAGGTATTCTTGCAAAAAACCTCGACCAATTATGTGTCGAAACCCCTTAACGAAGAGCTTACCTTAACCATCCCTTCTTTAACCTTACACAAGCCTTATAAATAAGACAAGCACAAGGAGAGACTAGAATTGACCAAGAGCACCAACCTTTAAGAAGATTAATACACACAAGCACAACCTAGCAAGGACTCACAACGATTCAATCAAAGGCTCTCTTTTGATTGAATAAGAATGAATAAAACACAAACTTCGTAAGCGAAGCATCGAGTTCACACAATATTGAGGAAATATTAATCAAATCAAATCTACCTAATAATCTCAACCTCTAAGGATGTTCATAGGAGACATTCTCCTATCAAAAGATAAGAATTCTAACTAAAAGATAATCCTAAAAGATAGGATTAAAAATCAACAAATAGCATTAGAATGTTTCGAGATCTAAAGGTATTAAAAATATAAGATATCTATAACTAATAAGATCACAACCGGATCTTATGAATCTCGAAAGGCTCCAAATCTTGGTCAATTTGTATAAAACTCGGGAGAGATTTTGGTCCCCAGGGCCGAGATTTCTTATTTGGAACTCTTTCCTCGTCCTAGCCACCGTCTATGCTTGCTTGATCATCTTGGTCTTTTTATGATCCTTCCACAGTAGCCAACAATGTCACTAAAGGAGACCTAGATATAAGTGAGGTGTCTTTATGTTTACATGTTGCCAATAAGCTAGTAACTTTCTCATGGATAGTCTTTTCTCTTGCTCTAGTAATAGCTCCTTCCATGATGGAACTCAAAGATGATGTGGTTGTGTTCTCCTTCAATGCCGTGACACTTGATCTTGTGATTGGTCCTTCACGTGGTGTTGGGGATGGTCCCTCATCATAATCCCCTCTTGAAAAGGATTCGTCCCTCAATCAATAACATGCTCATCATTAGACTCAAAATGAATCAATTCTCTTACATTGAAGGTCTTTCTTCCTCCATACTCAGCTGGGAGCTCCAAGACATAAGTATTTTTTTCAACCTTATGTTTTACATGAAATGGTCCATCTCCTCTTGGAGACAACTTCAACTTTCTCTTCCCCGGAAATTGCTCTTTCCTTAGATGCAACCAAACTTGATCTACTAGTTTGAATAGTATTTCTTTGCAATTCCGATTCACCTTGGATGCCACATTTTCCCTGTAATGTTCGGAATTTTTATTCCGGTTAGTGAGCAAGTTATCAACCTTCCCGCAGCGGCTCAAACTTTCCGTAGGCACGAGGTATTGAGTGACAGGCTTTATCCCGAAGATCCCGTTCCGACCCTTTGTTTCCCCGCTTTTGTGTGTTTGACCCCTTGCTCTCTTAAGAATGTGGCTGATTGACCTTTGTTTCCCCTAGGGATGCAACCCTCTCTCTCTCCTTTCCCCATTTCCTTTTTCACGTGATTGTCTGTCCCCTTGTTTCTCTTCACTCCTTCAGCTCCCATGATGTTCTCTCTTCTCCCTCCTCTTCTTAGATCTCCATGGTGACTCCTCTTGTGATGTACAACCTGTAAGGTTCTATAGATCCAGACTGTGTTGAGTAAGTTCTCTTTCATCTCCTCCCTCCATGTTCTTCTTCTTCCTTGAGCTTCAATGGTGGCCATGAATCCTTATTCTTCCCCTTTTGGCTTGCATGTGAGTGGATCGTGTTCAGAATGATTGTGTGAGAGTGGATCCAAGTGGTGGATGTTCTGAAGCCAAGCAAGGAATCTAGGAGGCCTTTGCACACCAAGGAACCATCGAATAAGCCATCGAATATCGCCCTTTGGAGCTCGACCTCACCCGCGGTTGGACAGCGCCGCTGGGGCGGCCACTACATTGATCCGTAGGGGCAGCAGCTAGGCCGCAGGGGCGGCCACTGGCTCAGCAAGCCTGCCCGTGCAGTCTTCTTCTCCTTTTCGCGGCTTTGCTTCCTTCTTCCGTGCCCGTGTCTTTGCTTGGGGAGTACCCTCCCTTGAGCATGTGTTCATAGCTGATCCTAGAGAGTGTTTATGATAGTATCATGCTAGGTTTGGACCTAGGATAGTTATGAATGCCATGTTGTGGATTTTGAACCTTAGGCGAGTGTGTTGAGCATGTTGGACCTCCTAATATAGTTTGTTCCTTCTTGGTTGTTGTGTATGATCAAGTGAGAGAGTAGGCTGTTGTGAGATCCTATCATGTGTTGAGTGAGGTGTTGGTATCATGGATTCTAGGATGCAGTCCTAGCTTGAGACTAGGATGATCTTGCATAGATCATTAGAGTGGAAGTCTAAGACTTCTTGAGTATGAGCGAGTTGTTGATATGTATCTTGTTGTGAGCAGACTGTGGGATTCTTCATAAAGGAAGCAAGAGTGGTTGTGTGGGATTAGCGTTTGGGACGAGGTAAGCTCCGGACTTACTTAGCTCGTATTCTTTGTATTAGCATCAATGTGTGTTTGGTTGTGTGTGTGTGTTGATTATGTTATATTATAATGAAACCGGACATAGGACCACCGACCTATATATATAATTTGGGCCAAGTGTATGATAATGGGAGGTGGCAACTTGTCTAGCTCTTGCGTAGAGGTAGGAGGTTCTTGGCGACTAGCCCATGTAGGTAGACGGTCGGATGCATCAGTACCATTCCTTGCCGGTAAGTGGGGACCGAGGCGGGTTTTGGGGATTCTCGTGTCACAAACCTAAGTTGAATTAGTAACAAAATGACTTAATAAAAAGATAATAAACCGGACTTGTGTGCTTTGGAGAATCTTGTGTGTTTATGATGATTTACATGTGTTTGTGCCATCACCATGATTCTAATGCCTTGAATATTAGCTAACGGTTTTATACCAATGTTGTAGTTGCCTTCCAGGTCAGGGATGCGGCCGAGAGATCCGGAAAAGTGGGCAGCCGGGGTTCCGTACATTTTAGGATGGGTTGGCGGAGTCGTGTATATTATATATTGTATATTGTATGTTGTGTGTATGACATTTGATCTTTAGAGTTGTGTCTCGACTGGAGTCTTTCGTTTGTATGCTTTCGGGTTTCATTACATTGCATAAAAATGTATTTCGGTTTTGGCCTTTAATTGTGTCTTGTTGCAAGATCCGGTGAAATTGTTGTCAGGCTAAGGATCGGGACCCATTGTGAGGTCTCCGCCCATAGCATCCCGAGTCCCACGGATTCGGGGTGTTAGAGTATGGTATCAGAGCCCTAGGTTGACAACAATGGAAATCACAATCTTCTAAAGGCTGAATAGAAAGTAAACGGAACCCTCAAGGGTTCCGAGTTTTAAAATGAATTTCGTTTTCAAAATCACGAGCATAGTCAGTCGGGGATAGAATGTACGGACCAACACTCCTTCCGCGGATCTCGGCAGTTTAGTTTATTGGATTTTGATGTATATATGTATATATGTATATATGTAGATATGTATATGTGGATTGTAGTTGCATGATGGACTTGATATATATATGTAGATATATATGTGGACTATTGTTCGTTTTGGACCTTGCATTGTTGTAGTAGAAATCATGGATTTGGAATATTGGTAGTGTTGTGATCATATGACTTGTATACTCATGTATACATATACTTATTATATATAGTAGCATATGGATATATGAGACCTAATAGAAAAGATGATAATATGATATCATCACCTTTAAGACGACGTTGTTGGATTGGGATAGCGTTCATACGTGGAGGAGTACACTCAAGTATTGAGTTGAGCATTTTGTGCTGATCAACACCATGGCGTTTTTTGGATTCCTTTAAAAGGATGTCGAAGAGGGGGATTAGAGTTGACATAAACGAAGGACGAAGAAGTGGAAGGAAAACTCGAGACAACTTAAGAGGTATCGAGATGGAAGCAATACAAGTAAAGGGAGTAACATTAAGGTGTATAAATGGTTCGAAAGAAACCATGATTGTACGACAATGAGACCAATAGTAAAAACGAACTTAAGTTCTTCAAGAGGATGCGTGGACAACTAAAGATGCGAATCAAGGAGGAGATGGGTGCATTCTAACAAGGTTAAAGGAGGTAATCCATTAAGATGTGAAGCTTTCCTTAGACGCTCCTAAGCATTGGAGTCAAGATGAGAAGGGTGATCAAACCATGTACAAAAGATTTAAGATACCGAAAGTTAAGCTTACGAGGTACCAATAAGTGAAGTGTCAACATTACGAGAGTTATGAGTGTAAGAGCCTTGGTCTTTAGGGCTTGGTTGAGCTAGAGTGTGCCTTGTCTGGACCCTGCTGGCCGCCTTTGTGCACCATATGGGCCGCCCCAGCGGCTAGGCGCCCATGCGCCTTAGGCTAGCCGCCCTTGCGGCTGTGTATGTGTGCAACCGCTTTCGTTGACTCTTGACTCGTGCTTTGCGGCTGGCTTCTCCTATAAGCTTCTTATACTTCAGATGAGAGGTCTTTCCATTTCATTCTAGCTTCTTCACACTCTCTACGTTCTCCATCTTCCCCTCTCTTCTTCCTTGATCTTCTTTGCTTCTATTGATCTTGTGTGAGTGGGATCTTGTGAGTTTGAGTGTAACTTTGGCCTTGGATACTCTTGAGGATGTTGCTGAAGGTTGTTGATGTCGTGTTGAGGTGATAGACGTGTTGATGCTCCATAGTTGCAGCTTAGCGCTTGTGTGGTAAGCTCTTCCTCTTCATCTCTCTTCCTTCCTTCTTTCTTGCTTATTTCTTCTTCTTCCTAGCTTAGGATCACAAGCTGAGCTTGTGTGGACCCTTTGCTAG
The DNA here is from genome assembly GCA_033239045.1 of Fagopyrum esculentum. NCBI lineage: Eukaryota > Viridiplantae > Streptophyta > Magnoliopsida > Caryophyllales > Polygonaceae > Fagopyrum > Fagopyrum esculentum. The sequence continues at coordinate 85,398,148 of BSUD01000003.1, read as the reverse complement.
CCTTTTGATGATCATATATGTGTATATGCTGATGTGGTATGTTGAAGACGTCAAGAGAGTCGAGAAAGAGGTCGAAGAGGAGTCGGGACCAACTTTCTACATAGACAGCCGCCCCTGCGCCTGTCCTGAGCCGTACCTGCGCCTGGTGTGTGAGCCGCCCCTGCGCCTTGAGCCATCCGCCCCTGCGCCTGACTGGTTCAGCGCCCTTGCGTCCTTTGTTTCCGCTGGTGCGTCTAGAGCATACCTTATTGGTATGTTTCCTTCTTCCTTTCCTTTGGCCTTGACTTTAGTTGTAGAGCTAGGCTAGCTTGGTTAGAATGAGTTTGTTGAGGAGCATGATAGAGTTGTGCCTTAGGCACTTGTGGTTATGTTGAGGTTATGCTATAGGCATATGTGAGCTTGTTATGATCTTGAGATTTAGATTGAGGTTGTAGGTTGGTTCTGGTTATGGAGACGAGTCTCCTAACCCTTTTCATTATATGATGTTGTGTGCCTTGCTATTGTAGGCGTTGGTTTCTTCCCTAAGGGGAAGCTGTGACGTGGTATTGGATACGAGTTTGACAGGTAAGTCCATAGGACTTACTTAGCGTTCAATTAAGGATTTGTGTGATTGTGATGGTTGTGTGTGTTTATATGATTGTGCATTTATAACCTAAACCGGACTAGGATGACCATTTATTACTTTTAAATGGCCCAAGTGTATTATAACGGGCGGTAACCACTTGCCAGAAGCTCGCCGAGAGTGGAAGGCGGTGCTCGGAAGCCAGTAGCTCAGGGGGGAGGTAGATTCCCATGCTCCACCTGAGTTAAAGGGGGAAGAGACGGGGTTCTTTAGGCTCCTCGTGTTACAAAAGAAGTTGAATTAGTAATGAAATAATGTAATAAAAGATAATAAATGAATGTGTGTGACATTGCATGTATGAGATGTTGATGTGTGTTTGTGCTGTTACCTTCATGCTTATCTATTGCTGTAGCTAACGGTGTTTACCGTGTTGTAGATGATCTGCAGGTTAGGAAGACTGCAGAGTGAGCCAAATGGTGTGACCAGCCGAGGACTTTTGTACATTAGGATGCGTGGGCTGGGATCTTTTGTATCAGATGTTTATATTGTTGTTTTTTTTGTACTCGGCTTTGAGTTTGTAAACTCTTTTGATGTATCTTATACAACTTTTATCTATTTGGTTTTACTCGTGCCTTGTTGTAAGATCCAGTGAACTTGTTGTCAAGCTAGGGTCAGGATCCATTGTGAGATCCTAGCCCAATGTAGCATCCCGAGTGCCGCGGAATCAGGGTGTTACAGAGTTGGTATCAGAGCCTTAGGTTGATAACAATGGCACTTGCTATCTGCAATAAAGGTAGAGTGGATAACTAAACAAAACCCACACGGGGTTTGACTTTATAAAAGGTTTTGAATTTAAGCGAGTACAAATATTTTGGGATAGTGTGTATAGAAGTCGTCACCCATCTAAGGATCTCGACAGTATATATATATATATATATATATATATATATATATATATATATATATATATATATATATATATATATATATATATATATATATATCTATACTTATGGCCTATATAGAGCCTTGTACGTTAGGTGTGCATACCCCGAAGATGGCTCGGACTAGAGCTACTCCTGCTACAGGCAGAGGTAGAGGTAGACCACCTCTTCCTCCACGAGGGATAGGACAGGGACCAGCTCCCGCTGTAGATCCACCAGTGGTGGAGGAGGCTCCTGAGGAGGTTGTTGAGAGCGTAGTTCCAGCTACGAGGAGTGGTGGGTCCAGGAGACAGCCGGCCCATCCAAGCCAATCTGATGGCTCAGACCGTGTCTCTATGGGTGGATCAGAGTTCACAGATTATCTCCGGCATTTTGAGGAGGCCATCAGAGCGGGCAGACGAGCCCCAGATCTGCCAAGGCATGAGGGATCATATGAGAGATCCCATGGAGCTACTCAGGTGCCAACTACACCAGTTCGTGTAGTTGTGCCAACTCGAGTTGTGGAGGAGACCAGAGGGCCTCGACTAGATACCTGGTTGAAGGCATTCCACTAGCAAGGAGTACCACACTTCTTTGGGAAGATCGGCTTGGAGACTGAGGTGTGGATTGGGCATGTAGACTCAGCTTTAGAGTCTATTCGCTGCCTAGAGGACAGATGGATGGAGCTAGTACATTCTCTATTCCGTGACCTGGCACATCATTGGTGGAGGACAGTTAGAGCACAAGTCACCACCTATGAGCAGATGAGGACTATGTTAAGGGAGCAGTTCTGCCCTGCCTCCCTGAGGAGGGAGAAGCTGCAGGATTTTTGTGGAGGCGGGTTTTGAGGACGTACCCATTACAGACGATATTCGCCGCTTCTAGACAGAGTTGGCATTGCTGGGTCCAGCTGCACCATATGAGGACCAACATGTGTACCTTTTCGCCCGTCGTTTGAGGGAGAGCACACACTCATACATGGCGAGATTTCACTGTGACTCATTGGCAGACTACCAGGATCAGGCCTCTGCCTATGAGAGAGAGAGCTAGTCAGAGGAGGATCTCTCAGACAGGACGGTCTAAGAAGAAACAACGTACCGCACCGACTGGTGTAGGAGCATCTGGATACGGGCGAGGTCAGACTCAGGGCCGCTCGAGTGTTCCAGTGTATGCACAGATAGCTGAGAGAGGCCGGCGGTGTTATAACTGCGGGGCCTATGGCCATATGAGGACTGATTGCCTTAGAGCACCACTGACTTGCTTCTCGTGTGGGAAGCCAGGACATAGAGCTACGTTTTGCCGTCAGGGCAAGACGTCATCACAACAGGGTTCTTCCCTTGCAGGTGCAGCAAGAGGTGAGCAGTGACCGCCTCAGCATCAGACACAGGGACAATAGAGAGTCCCATGCACGCCTGCTACTCAGGGGTCAGCTCCAGGACCGAGTAGAGGTAGAGGTAGAGAGGCTGGTACCATACTAGTGGTTTGTGAGTTTACAGACGTTTTTGCAGAGCCGTCTAGCCTGCTACCTCAGAGGAGCGTAGATTTGGTTATTGACTTAGAGCCTGGCACGAGACCCATCTCGAAGGCCCCATACCGTATGACACCTGTCGAGATGTTGGAGCTGAAGAAGCAACTCGAGGAGTTGGCTGAAAAGGGCTTCATACGTCCTAGCGTTTCACCATGGGGTGCACCTGTCCTCTTCGTGTGGAAGAAGGATGGATCGTTGAGACTGTGTATAGATTACAGAGAGCTGTACAAGGTGACCATCAAGAACATGTATCCACTACCTCGTATTGATGATCTACTTGATCAGCTGCAGGGAGCGACAATCTTCTCCAAGATTGACTTGCATTCTGGATATCACCAGCTGAGGGTGAGAGAGCAGGATGTGCACAAGACGACATTTTGTACCCGTTATGGACACTACGAGTTGGCATTTAATGCCATTGGGATGACGAATGCCCCAGCAGTATTCATGGAGTTGATGAACAACATCTTCATCAACTTCCTAGATCAGTTTGTGGTGGTCTTCATTGATGACATTTTGGTGTACTCTCGTAGCAGAGAGGAGCATGCTGGGCATTTGAGGACGGTTTTGCAGATTTTGAGAGATAGAGAGCTGTATGCCAAGCTCTCTAAGTGTGAGTTCTGGATGTCTGAGGTTGCTTTCCTTGGACACATCGTCTCCGCCGACGGGATTATGGTAGACCCGGCGAAGATCGAGTCTGTTGCTGCATGGACGACACCGACAAACGTCAAGGAAGTGCATAGCTTTTTTGGCTTAGCCGGTTATTACAGATGCTTTGTGGAAGGATTTTTTGTGATTGCCCGTCCATTGACGAGTCTTTTGAGGAAGACTACCAGATTTGTATGGACTGACCACTGCACTAAAAGTTTTGAGGAGTTGAAGAGGCGTTTGACTTATGCTCCTGTCTTGGCATAGCTAGAGGGTTCTGATGATTTTGTGGTCTATAGTGATGCATCCAAGCTAGGCTTGGGATGTGTGTTGATGCAGAGAGGCAGAGTGATTGCATATGCATCTCGACAGTTAAAGACATATGAGGAGAACTACCCGACTCATGATCTGGAGTTGGCAGCGGTAGTTCATGCTTTGAAGATCTAGAGACATTACCTGTATGGTGCAACATGTCAGATCTTCACAGACCATAAGAGTCTGAAGTATATTTTCACGCAACGGGAATTGAATAACCGCCAGCGTCGATGGCTTGAGTTTATCAAGGACTTTGACCTTGAGATTTTGTACCATCCTGGCAAGGCGAATGTAGTAGCTGAAGCCTTGAGCAGTAAGACGCCTCGAGAGAAGACGATTGCCAGACTTACTGTACAGCCTCAGCTTCAGAGGGATCTAGCTTGGCTAGAGATGGACATCCAGTTTCCTAATGAGGATGCCTGGTTGTTTGCTTTAGAGGTTCTACCTGGTCTTTTGGATGAGATCCAACAGAAGCAAGGGACCTGCCCGACTTTGACGAGGATCAGAGATAGGATGTCTCGTTGAGAGGCACCCTAGTTTACTATTGGGGCAGATGGAGTTATGAGGCGCCATGATCGCATTTGTGTACCAGCTGATGCAGAGCCGAGACATCGGATTTTACAGGAGGCTCACTGTACACCTTACTCAGTACATCCTGATACGAGTAAGATGTATCATGATGTGAGACGCTCATATTGGTGGAGAGGGCTGAAGCCCGACGTAGCCAGATTTGTGGCTCAGTGTGCGACCTGTCAACAGGTCAAGATAGAGCATTTCAGGCATGGAGGTGAGCTCCATCCAGTGCCAGTGCCGTAGTGGAAGTGGGAGGACATCTCCATGGATTTTGTGACTAGGTTGAGGACCAGTAGGAGCTTTGATGCTATCTGGGTGATCGTTGACAGATTGACGAAGACGACACGTTTCATTCCTATCAGAGAGACGTGGCCCGTGAGCAGATTAGCTGAGGAGTACATTAGATAGGTAGTGAGACTCCATGAGGTACCAAGGACGATCGTTTCTGATCGTGATGAACGATTCACATCGAGATTCTGGCAGCAGATTCAGACTGCTTTGGGGACGAGTCTACACTTCACGACCGCGTTTCACCCCCAGACAGTCAGAGAGGACCATCCAGACCTTAGAGGACATGCTGCGAGCCTGTGTGTTGGATTGGGGACAAGGATGGTGTGATTACCTCCCACTTGTTGAGTTCTCATACAACAACAGCTGGCATGCATCTATAGGGATGGCTCCTTATGAGGCACTGTATGGACGTAGATGCCGTACACCTCTATGTTAGGATGAGCCTAGCAGTATCAGTGGGATATCACCAGAGCAGATGCAGGATGATATGACTCGAGTAGCGTTGATCAAAGAGAGGATGCTGGCCGCACAAAGTCGCCAGAAGTCATATTCAGACAAGAGGTGTCGACCTCTAGAGTTCAGGGTAGGACCTCATGTCTGGTTGAGAGTATCTCCGATGCGAGGCGTCAGACATTTTGGCATAAAGGGGAAGTTGAGTCCCCGATATGTCGGTCCTTTCGAGATACTGGATAGAGTTGGGCAAGCAGGTTACAGATTAGCTTTGCCTCCGAGGTTAGAGAGTGTACACCCTGTGTTTCGTGTGTCTCAGCTGAAGGAGTATATACCAGATCCGAGGCACATCGTGAGTTATGATGATCTGGTAGTTGAGCCGGACCACACGTTTGCAAAGCACCCTATTACAGTTCTAGAGCAAGGAGTGAGACGCCTGCATTCGAAGGACATTCCTATGCTGAGGATATAGTAGTCTAGACGAGGACCAGATGAGGCTACCTGGGAGACAGAGGATAGTATCCAGAGGAACTATCCAGAGTTTTATGCTGAGCTAGATGCACTAGTTGGATCCACGAGTAGATCCTAGTGCCTTCTTGGTGAGTGCATGTTATATGCTTATGTGATATGCTGTGTTTTCGTGCTAGCTGTGATACGTGCATATGATTTGTTAGATCTTGTTTGCTAGTACGAGATAGGTATCGCTGGAGATGGTTCTTTCCTCCATGCTATGGTAGGTGTGTTAGGATTAGCTGGAGATATTTCTTTCCTCCATGCTACCTTGATGGATAGTGTAAGTGGAGATGGTTTTCCTCCACATAGTAGTGATATGTGTATGTCGTAGCTGGAGACGGCTTTCCTCCGTGCCAGTGTGATGTGGTTAGTGTTTGGCTAGAGATGATCTTCCTCTAGGCCTTGTATGGAGTTGTTTTGCTAGAGTGTGATTCCTCCATGCTATGTTGAGGATGTAGAACGTTATAGGTTGTGACCTGATGTTCTTGAAGAGAGATTTATACCTCGGCTTATAGGTCCGAGAGGTCTTTGGGATTTTACAAGTTTCGGGACGAAACTTGTTTTTTTTTTTTT
>BSUD01000003.1:85373035-85391444 GCA_033239045.1 Fagopyrum esculentum | reverse complement strand
TTTTTTTTGGGGGGGGGGGGTGAGATGTAAGAGCCTTGTTCTTTAGGGCCTGGTTGAGCTAGAGTGTGCCTTGTCTTGACCCTGCTGGCCGTCCCTGCGCACCATCTGGGCCGCCCCAACGGCTACGCGCCCATGCACCTTAGGCTAGCCGCCCTTGCGGCTCTGTATGTGTGCAACCGCTTTCGTTGACTCTTGACTCGTGCTTTGCGGCTGGCTTCTCCTATAAGCTTCTTATACTTCAGATGAGAGGTCTTTCCATTTCATTCTAGCTTCTTCACACTCTCTACGTTCTCCATCTTCCCCTCTCTTCTTCCTTGATCTTCTTTGCTTCTCTTGATCTTGTGTGAGTGGGATCTTGTGAATTTGAGTGTAACTTTGGCCTTGGATACTCTCGAGGATGTTGCTGAAGGTTGTTGATGTTGTGTTGAGGTAATAGACGTGTTGATGCTCCATAGTTGCAGCTTAGGGCTTGTGTGGTAAGCTCTTCCTCTTTATCTCTCTTCCTTCCTTCTTTCTTGCTTCTTTCTTCTTCTTCCTAGCTTAGGATCACAAGCTGAGCTTGTGAGGACCCTTCCCTAGCCTTTTGATGATCATATATATATGTGTATATATGTGTATATGCTGCTGTGGTATGTTGAAGACGTCAAGAGAGTCGAGAAAGAGGTCGAAGAGGAGTTGGGACCAACTTTCTGCATAGACAGCCGCCACTGCGCCTGTCCTAAGCCGTACCTGTGCCTGGTGTGTGAGCCGCCCCTGCGCCTTGAGTCATCCGCCCCTGCGCCTGACTGGTTCAGCGCCCTTGCGTCCTTTGTTTCCGCTGGTGCGTCTAGAGCATACCTTGTTGGTATGTTTCCTTCTTCCTTTCCTTTGGCCTTGACTTTTGTTGTAGAGCTAGGCTAGCTTGGTTAGAATGAGTTTGTTGAGGAGCATGATAGAGTTGTGCCTTAGGCACTTGTGGTTATGTTGAGGTTATGCTATAGGCATATGGGAGCTTATTATAATCTTGAGGTTTAGATTGAGGTTTTAGGTTGGTTCTGGTTATGGAGACGAGTCTCCTAACCCTTTTCAGTATATGATGTTGTGTGCCTTGCTATTGCAGGCGTTGGTTTCTTCCCTAAGGGGAAGCTGTGACGTGGTATTGGATACGAGTGTGACAGGTAAGTCCATAGGACTTACTTAGCGTTCAATTATGGATTTGTGTGATTGTGATGGTTGTGTGTGTTCATATGATTGTGCATTTATAACCTAAACCGGACTAGGATGACCATTTATTACTTTTAAATGGCCCAAGTGTATTATAACGGGCGGTAACCACTTGCCAGAAGCTCGCCGAGAGTGGAAGGCGGTGCTCGGAAGCCAGTAGCTCAGGGGGGAGGTAGATTCCCATGCACCACCTGAGTTAAAGGGGGAAGAGACGGCGTTCTTTAGGCTCCTCGTGTTACAAAAGAAGTTGAATTAGTAATGAAATAATGTAATAAAAGATAATAAATGAATGTGTGTGACATTGCATGTATGAGATGTTGATGTGTGTTTGTGCTGTTACCTTCATGCTTATCTATTGCTGTAGCTAACGGTGTTTACCGTGTTGTAGATGATCTGCAGGTTAGGAAGACTGCAGAGTGAGCCAGATAGTGTGACCAGCCGAGGACTTCTGTACATTAGGATGCGTGGGCTGGGATCTTTTGTATCAGATGTTTATGTTGTTGTTGTTTTGTACTCGGCTTTGAGTTTGTAAACTCTTTTGATGTATCTTATACAACTTTTATGTATTTGGTTTTACTCTACTTGTGCCTTGTTGTAAGATCCAATGAACTTGTTGTCAGGCTAGGGTCAGGATCCATTGTGAGATCCTAGCCCAATGTAGCATCCCGAGTCCCGCAAAATCGGGGTGTTACAATGAGAAGAAGGGCATGGTGGGGATTCAGGTGGAGTTGACCGATTTCCGTTTTGACGATAAGGCTAAGAAACGCTAAGAAGAAAGAAGTGTGAGTAGACGTGATCCCGAGAAGAGGAGTGACGCAACAAGGAACTTTAGTTATGAAAAAGATTAAGACTATAATCAAGAGAAACACGAGCGGCTACTGAGTAACGTTAGAGATTCTGAGAAGACACACTTACAAGATTGCATGAGGCGCGATTAAGCCTATGAAGGTGAGTTATACGGTGTGCAGCCGAGAAGAGTATGGTTACCTTATGAAAGAGGAAGAAAGCATGGAACGGGGAAAGAGCTAACGGAGGTGAGGTGGAGTACCCCAAGGAGGGTAGCCTTCGTGAGAATAGTGACATGAAGTATAGAAGGATGGTAAGTCATTGACCTTAGAAACGGTCAACCATAAGCTTATTGGTGATGACCGAAAATGCATTAAGTGCGGGTTGCTTGTGAAGAAAAGTATAAGGAACGATAACCAGAGCTTGGAGGATTTCTTGTGATTTGGTGTAAGTAGTGAGGAAGTATGTCAAGCTAAGTGCACTTGTTTTAATCGAGTAACGATTATTGGTTCAAAGCAAGTAACTCTAGCGGACCTCTTAGGGAGGGATTGGGATGACCTTATGCGACCTTTGTAGGTCATGGAATTGGGATATGGAGGAATGGCACGGATTGAAACCTTTAAGGTTTAAGCATAAGATAAGAACTTCCCTAGTTGCTTTGCGCAAATGGGAAGATGTGGGAAGAAGATGAATGGTATTTCGTTCTTATGAAATGGATGTTATGTTGTCGTGAACAAGGTATGAGTCAAAGCTACTAGACTCACCCAAAGGAGCTACCGAGATTATAGTAACGTTGTAAGCTTTAATCTTAATGTGATAGTACTGGAGAATTCATGAGTTAGAAGTTTCAGTGGTTTGGAATGGAGAATTTCCTCCGGTCTTCCCCTCAGGGCATTCTGGTACGAGTTTTGAGGAAAGTTACGAGTCTGGAAGTTGAACTTTGGCTATTGAGAAATGTGTAAGGCTACCAATGGTGATAAGTACCTTTGCCCCGTAGTGGACGACTTGTTAGACTAGTTACATGCGATTACAATGTTTGTATGATCGATTTACAACCGAGATGTCACCCGAGTTGGATGGAGAAAGGAAAGGACCTAAGTAAGACGGCGTTTCGGGTCGGTATCGTCAGTACAAGTGTAGTGAAGCTTGGTGGACTCAAAGTCCGATAGTTGAGTTGACATATATAGATGTGCGTTCATCGAGTTTTTTTAATCAAATCTCGGTAATGACATTCAAGTTGTGGCTTCCGGTGGTTCCAAGGTGGACCCTAAGCTTATGCTAACTGTTGCAGAACGGTAAGTGATGTTGCATGAGGTGGACTGTAATCTAATGTTAAGTAATGATAGTTAGTGAGGTGTGAGAAGTACGAATGATTCTTATGATCAGATTTGACGATGCCTTGTTGTACTCTCTCATAATTGAGAGGAACACACTTGACATGGGATGACGATGTTACAAGTTATGGGGGATGAGTAGAGCTATCTAAGGAGAGACCCCATAGTTACCTTTATGGGTTGACGGTTTGTTGAGACACCAGGAGCGTCCATGTGTATTTATGACGGAGAGCTAAAAGAGAGCCTTTGGGAGGCTCACACTACCCTTACAAGTGCACCATGGTGCTGGTAAGAGGTATATGGTTTGGTATGTTTACATTAGTGAGGCGGGCTTAAAGCCGATGTGGCTACGTGCATAGCCAGTATGTGACCCGTCATCAGGTCAAGCTTGAGCACCATAAGACGGGAAGAGGACATCATCCACCGTGATTTATGCAGTAGGAGTGGGAGATACCTCCATAGAGGTTACTACAGGTTAAGACCAAGTAACAGTTGTGACGTGTTTGGGTCGTTATGGACCGACCGACGGAGTCGACGCATTTTCATCCCCTTTTGGGAAACAAGGCCGATGAGTCGGCTAGTTGCGGAATCCACTAGTAATAGTGAGATTACTTAAGGATACCAAGTATCGTTATCTCGGATCGAGATGAGCGATTCATCTCATGGATTTGTTGGGCAGTGGGATCGTGCCGCTTAGAGAACCAGTTGTCTTTCATGACAGTTCTATCCTCAGATAGTTAGTAAACTAGAGAGGACTTTTCTCATCTTGGATGCCACAAAAAGAGTGCGTGTGAGAGATAAGGGTTAATGGTAGATATGATACCTCCCTTTTGATCGAGCTTCCATGTTATGATAGTTGAGATTTATCGTTGTGATGACCCTTTTGCGAGGCATTTTATGGACGGAAGTTTAGTACTCTGTGATGTTGGAAATTGGATAGTATATGTAGGGATAGCTCTGAGCAGATATGGGACGACCTTGCTCGAGTAGCGGTGGTCCAAAGGCGAATGCTAGCCAAGATAAGTCGCCAGAAGGCGTGTACAGATAAGAGGTATGGACCTCAAGGGTTCAGATACGAGATGATTCTAGTCAAGTGAAGAACCATATAGGTGATTAAATGATATAAATACTCTAGAAGGGGGTTGAATAGAGTATGAGAACTTTTTGCAAAAAACTATCTCAAGGCATTGAAACTGATTTCAAGGCCTTGATGTCGATTGGAGCTCTTTGTGACACAACTGGTTTTCAAGGGCTTTGAAAGTGATTTCAAGGTCTTGACTCCGAAAACCTGGAAAACAACATTAGTCGCAATAAAGTAAGATATAATGCGGAAATGAAAAGATCGACATGGTGATATGTTTACGAAGTTCAGCTCTAACACCTACGTCTCCGTCCTAGGGTTTCTTTGTCTGTAGGATCTAACTATCTATTATTTGCTTCAAAGATTTCTAGATACAACCTAGAAGAAATCCCCTCCTTCTCTTAACTCTACGAACAAGTTCCAAATCTTCCGAGCTCCGAGATCTTGTCGTTGAAGTCCTTGTTCCAAAAACCTGCAAAACAACGTTAGTCACAATAAAGCAAGATATAGTGCGGAAATGAAAAGATCGACACGGTGATATGTTTACGAAATTCATCTCTAACAGCCTACGTCTCCGTCCTAGGGTTTCTTTGCCCGTAGAATCTAACTATAATATATTATTTGCTTCAAAGATTCCTAGATACAACCTGGAAGAAATCCCCTCCTTATCTTACTATAGCCAACGGTACGATCTAGTTCGAACTCTTAACCTAACAATAATAGCCTAGTTACTTCGCAGAGTAACACACACTCGAGTATAACACTCTTTAGATATACCAATAGAGCTCTAATGTTTTTCTCTCTCTCTAGGAAAGTAAGCTTTTGTAAACTAAGAGGAAGAAAAGCTTTTGGAACGAATGAAGATGCTTTGATCACCTGAAGACTTAGATATTTCCATGTAAGCTTATTGTTGTTCTCTTCAATCGTGATCTTCATTTATAGTCTTCGATGGAGAAGTCTTCTAGCCGTTGTGAAGATGAACGTTGTGATGTTCTTCCTTCTCCATAGAAAACGGTGTAGGTTAAGTAAGATGAAGTAGCTGTTGTAGAATTTTCTTATCTTCTTCATCTCCTTGATGCATGTTTGAGATCTTCTCTTGAAAGAGCCGTTGAAGATCTTGTCGTTGAAGTCCTTGTTTCAACCTCCGAGATCTTCCAAGTTGTTGAGGATATTCGGTTGAGAATATCTCTCTTTGATAGCCGTTGAAGATCTTTGTGAGATCCGTTGGAGGAGATCTTCAATCTTGCGTTGGTTAAGATCTTTCTAAGATCTTTTTGTTGGACCGAAAGATCTTCTCCCAAAATCCATTGAAGATATTCCGTTAGCTGGCCGAGATCTTCTTGATATCTTTGTTTGAAGATCTTCTCTTGATCCTTGGTAGATTTGGTTGTTGAGATTGAATCTTGAATTTTGAAATGCTCCCAGCCGATGTTTCATATGTATCGTCTTTCAAGGCTTCGACTTTGATCCCTTGAAATGGTTTTCAAGGCCTCCACATACTTTGGATTACCTCTCAATCTCTGCGTGTGTCCCTTGTAACTGTTTTCAAGGCCTTCATATCTCCTTTGAAATGCTTTCCAAGGCATGCACACATTTGACAAAAAGAAAACAAAACCATGCAATCTAGAAGTATAATTGATATTTGTTAGTCTATAAACCGCTCATAATGTAAACTCTTCCCTCAAAACATATACAATTATATAACCAAGGTGGAATTATCAATCTCCCCCTTGATGGAAGACAAAACAAATATCGTATATGCATTCAAAGTTAGCGATGCGTATGCAATAAATAATATGAAAATCTAAAAATGCTGAATGCAGAAATATCGGATCATGCATATAATTTCTCCCCATTTGTCTTTCAACAAGGGAGAAAAATACTTAAAGCACGGGAGTTTAAAAGTTATAGACCCATAAATGTATTTCCAAAAACACCAAAAACAGTTTAAAAACACAAGTCCCACAAACAAAATGAAAGGCCTTGAAATCAAAACCAAGGGGTTTTGAAATCTATGTCAAGGCCTTGACATCCATTTCAAGATTGTGAGGAGCTACTCTTGATGATCCTCTTAATAACTGCCTCCTCCACCTAGATTGAGCAGTATTGCTACTCATATCATTGATTTCAGCCTCTAATCTGCATTTCTTCTCTTCAGTACGACACTCCTTGACTACTTCATATTCCTCAACCATAAGAATTGTTGGCTCAACATGCGTGGGTGTGTTGAGCAACATCTTTAGTCAGAGGCAACATTTTACTAGTAATGGTGAGAGTAAGAGCATTCATGAGGTACATTTGATTAATTTTTGCATGCATAACAAACATAATCTCATGATTTGCATCAATTCTTCGCATAATGTCTCACTGAAAGTCAGACAAATCTCGATTAAGAGACCTTAATTCCATCTTAAAACCATCTATCCTGGTGTCTGAAATAGAGGAAGCCGAGGAAGTTGTAGAGGAGGGGATCAATGCAACACCTTTTCCTTTCAAAGTCCAAACTCCAACAAGGGTTTTCTCTACTCCTAGTCTTTCTAAACAGGACTATTCAATCTTTCTAGTTGACGGTTGTCGATCCTCAGTGGATGTGTCAATTGAAAAGTGGTCAAAGATTTTGGGCAGTAGATTCCCGTATTCCAAAGGAATGGCTTGGGTGGAGTTTATGGTGTGAACCATGTGATTTAAGATCAGATTAGGCACATCTATATCTAAACCAGTCATGATCAGATAAATCAGTTCCAGAGACTGATCCGTCAAAAGTTCTCTTGAGTTTGTTCGAGGAATAACAGATCTAACCAAAATAGTAAAGATGATCTTGGCATCTGGGTTAGGGAAGTGTGGGGGGAGTTGATAGGATGTCGAGTTAGGAATCAGAAATTTTTCTCTAGCGAGGCGAACACTCTCCGATAGGGATGGGTGTTTAAGGGAAAGATCTGTAGGAAGCCCTAAAATCTCACACAATACAGTGGGAGTTAGAGAGATTTGAATACCTTTGACAGTCGTTTCAAGGGTGAGGATTCCCTTTTCCCTCTTTGAGCATTGAGACACATGGAATCTGAAGCGTTTCCAAGAAATCTATGTCCACCATGTCACACATATAGAGGGGACGATTGTGAAATCCGTCAAGCCATGTTCCTGTGGCTAGGGGTGTTCATTCTCGGATATCCGGGAAAATATATTGGAAATATGATATCCGGATCCGATCCAAAAGTTGCCGGATATCCGATCCGAGAAGGTAAAACAGATCGTATATCCGAAATCGGATATCCGGATACAAAATTTGTAAACAAAATCAGCCCAACAGGTCAACAACAACAACACAACAAGAGCGGAAAATCTGTACAAAATCGATCTTAGGGTTTACAAGGTAGAAAAGAGAAGCTTAGTGGCGGAGGAGAGACTAGATCGAGTGTATGGCACACTCAATTTAGTGACTGAGACGAAGAGAAACAAAAGTGAGAGAGAGTCGAATCAGTCGAAGACGAGAGACAAAATGTCTCGCTCTGAATCGTCTGAGTCTTTAAGGGTCGAAGACGAGAGAGTGACTGAGTGAGAGACGAAGTGTGCGAGAGTCGACACAAAGAGTTGAGAACGATGAGAAATCAAGAGGTTCAGAGGGGTGTGCTGCAGAAGCTTGGAAAATTGTCGAGAGTTGCAGTTTACAACTTTACATTAGTTATTAATGAGGGTTTTTTTAATTAAAAAAATAGAAGAAAAAAAATGGGGCAAAGTTGTGGAGAGCGGCAGTTTACAACTTTTCATTAGTTACTAATTAGGGTTTGTTTAATTAAAAAAAAAATTAAAAACAAATGGGGGCAGAGGAGGGTTTTGAACTTGAGACCTCCAAGGTCTCCATCTTACCCTTTCACCAATTGAGCTATTGAAGCTTAACTGAAATTTGCTGATACATATTTTATATATACTCGGATAACGGATATCCGGATATAAAAAAGTAGATCCGTATTCGATCTGTAAATCCGGAATTTTTTGACGGATCGGAGCGGATACGGATAGTTATCTATCGGATAGAGTAAATGTTGGATAATCTCAACTCGGATAGTCGGATTATTGGCGGATCGGATTTTTTTAACACCCCTACGTGTGTCTTTGAATTTGATGAACAAGATGTTGGAAGGCCGGTGTGTGGGGAAATCTCCTTATCTTCGGGGAATTGTTCATCGTTGTAGCTAAGAAGATTTGAGCGGAGTCCTTTTTTGAAAGTTGAGGCTAGGCGGTATGCAATTTTCTTTGAGTTTGTTTTTGGAGTCATGGATGAGCTTGTGAGAGCAATCAAAGGTTTTTGGAAAGATGAAAAAGTAAAGCGTGTGGGTGTTGTAAAGCGTTGGAGAAGGAAAAAGTTAAAGAAGGGAGGGAAGTGATATTTAAAGGGAGAAGTCACATCAATTTACGGTTTAACAAGATCTTGAAAAAATTAAGATTTTGAAAACCGATTTCGATTAGTATTCTTTCCCTTTAATTTTGTAACCACTTTTCAAAAGCAATCCTTTGAATTTGAACACAAAGACGTTTGAAATCATTTTTAAAAATCCTTCTTTAAAAATATTTTAGTGATCAAATATCTAAAAGATATTAACCACTAAATAGATCCGTGATTTTCAATGTGACCCTTTGATTCTGTTTCAAGGTCCTTGAATTACATTTCAAGGCCTTGAAAGTGAAAAGTGGGCTGCATTCTAAGGAGGAAATAAAACGATTTACTCCCCCTAAGTTAATGCGTCATTGTTCAACATACCAAGCTTGAATCTATTAAAATTAAATTGATCTTCAAGTAGAGGTTTAGTAAATATATCTGCAAGCTGCAAGTTAGTTGATATAAAAGATATGGAAACATCACCTTTCTCAACATTATTAAGTGATGTCTTACATCGATCGATAAGCTTGGTTCTTGAATGCTGCACATGATTTTAAGTAATCGAAATAGTTCTAGTATTCATTTAATCGGGATACCTTTAAGATCAAAGCCAAGATCACGAAGTTGTTGAGCTATCCATAGAATTTGCGCACAACAGGCTCTTGCAACTATATATTCTACATTAGTTGTGGATAGGGCGACCGAGTTTTGCTTCTTGGAGTGCCAATTGATTAGGGATGATCCCAAGAATTGACAACATCCAGAAATGCTCTTTCGATCAACCTTATAGCCTGCAATGTCAGCGTCTGAATTGCCAACGAGATGAAACGAGCTTTGATGTGGGTACCATAACCCAAAATCTTTAGTGCCATTGAGATATCGAAAAACTCTTTTCACAGATATCAAGTGTGACTATTTAGGATCAGCTTGAAATCTTGCACACATGCACACACTAAACATAATGTCAGGTCAACTAGCGGTTAGATATAACAAAGAACGGATCATACTTGATGATCAAGTGAAAGTGTGGAACTTATAGGAGTTTTTGCTAACTTGAATTGATCCATTTTATACTTGATGCGGGTTGGGGCCGCAAATGACTAGATCTAGATTGGGAATCCTTGAAGACCAGCAATGGACGTTTTTCCTTGACAAATGGCACGAAAAAAATCAGATTGTTTAGAACCATAAATGACGTTGGAAAAATGGAAGAAAGAGAATGAAAAGGAACGTGGAATGTATGGTAGAAGTAGATCCAAAAGAACCAAAAGACTCCCTTACAAGAACTTTGATCAAATTGATCAAAACCCAAGCAAGATGATGCCTTCAACCCTTTCTTCTATAACCTTACACAAGCCTTCAATGGAGACAAGCACAATGAGGGACTAGTATTGACTAGTAGCACCAATCTCATAAGAGATTAACACACACAAGGACAATCTAGTAGGGATTCACAACGATTCAATCAATGACTCACTTTATTGATTGAATTTTCTGAATAGGAGCAAAAGCTCTCAAAGAGACGGTTTATCAATTGGCTAAAATCTATCTAATCAAGAAAGAAGCTAAGGGAGGCTTTTTATATGCCTAGAAAGCCTCCTATCTAAAAAAGGAATAACATATGTCAAAAAAGACAGTAAAACAAATACAAATAACCCTTAAAATGTTTTGAACCTAAAAGTTTAAAAAAATTCTTGTATTTTATACCAAAAGATGATATAAAATACAAAAGAAGCTCCAAAAGCCTCAATGATACGGTATTAGTCCGTGAATGAGTCGATCTAGGTACAATGATCCCGAATCCGGCTGAATGAGGCGAATCCAGATGCGGAATGAAACGTGGATAGTGAATGGACGCAGGAAGATGTAGAGAAGAACCAAAGAGAGTCAACGAAAGGAACCAAGGCTGAAGAGCCAAAACCCCGCTTCGTGAATGCCCTAGACCTGTCTCCAATACAACTTTACACTAGCTCCGGCTGGACTAGCACAAAGAGGGACTTGTGAAGGCTCGAAGCACCAATCCGAAGGCGGTTGACACGAACAAGCTCAGCCAAGCAAACAACGACAATGCCAACCAAAAACTCTCTTGTTCTTTGATTGATTTTGTGAATGATTACAATCTGAATTCTTAGCAAATAAAACGTATCCTATTCAGCAGCTAAAGAGACTATATATAGACTCTTTTATCTAGACAAAATAAAGAAAAGACAACTAAAACATTTGTGGAAGGTGGTAACAAGAGAGCTTCCACAAATGTAGCTAACAACTTAACAAACAACTAATCAGTATCAAAATAGGCTGACTTATTCAAAACAGATCATTGGGAGTGAGTTGGACGTTTTTTAAAGAGGTAAATGGGCTGATTTGTTCACAACAGATCCAGGAGTGATTTGGACTGTTTTTAAGAGGTAAATGGGCTGATTTGTTCACAACAGATCCAAGAGTGATTTGGACTGTTTTTAAGAGCCCAAATGATGATCCGAATGAGGGAGCTGGTTACTCTCTTGGGCCTCCTTGGACGTGAGCAGCTGGTTACTCTCTTGGACTGCCTTGGACGTGAGCAGCTGGTTACTCTCTTGGGCTGCCTTGGACGTGAGCAGCTGGTTACTCTCTTGGACCTCCTTGGATGTGAGCAACGTCTCTTCCCTTTGCTTGCTTGCTCTTGCATTCACCAAGAGATTAACACGTGATGTATGGAAGTTAAATGATTCACGCATGGTGCCAAGCAATAGCACTTCCCTTGACGTAACTTCTTGGATCTCCTTAGCTCTTGCCCTAGTAATGGGCCCTTGATATCTTCCATGTGATGGTCCTACATCACTCAATCTTCCATTTCTTGCAATTCCTGAATAAGTATCTCTTGGACGTGAGCAACTTGTTACTCTCTTGGGCCTCCTTGGACGTGAGCAGCTGGTTACTCTCTTGGACTGCCTTGGACGTGAGCAGCTGGTACTCTCTTGGGCTGCCTTGGACGTGAGCAGCTGGTTACTCTCTTGGACCTCCTTGGATGTGAGCAACGTCTCTTCCCTTTGCTTGCTTGCTCCTGCATTCACCAAGAGATTAACACATGATGTATGGAAGTTAAATGGTTCACGCATGGTGCCAAGCAATAGCACTTCCCTTGACGTAACTTCTTGGATCTCCTTAGCTCTTGCCCTAGTAATGGGCCCTTGATATCTTCCATGTGATGGTCCTACATCACTCAATCTTCCATTTCTTGCAATTCCTGAACAAGTGTCTCTTGGACGTGAGCAACTGGTTACTCTCTTGGAATGCCTTGGACGTGAGCAGCTGGTTACTCTCTTGGGCTGCCTTGGACGTGAGCAGCTGGTTACTCTCTTGGACCTCCTTGGATGTGAGCAACGTCTCTTCCCTTTGATTGCTTGCTCCTGCATTCACCAAGATATTAACACATGATGTATGGAAGTTAAATGGTTCACGCATGGTGCCAAGCAATAGCACTTCCCTTGACGTAACTTCTTGGATCTCCTTAGCTCTTGCCTTAGTAATGAGCCCTTGATATCTTCCATGTGATGGTCCTACATCATCCACTCCTTCTTGGAAAGAATTCGACCCCGAATTCTCATCTTGTTCCGACTCTCCTTCATAGGGGCTCAAATCTCCTACGTTAAAAGTGGTACTAACTCCATACTCTTCCGGTAAGTCCAACACATATGTGTTATCGTTAATCCGGTGTAAGACTTTGAATGGTCCATCACCCCGTGGGGCTAGCTTGGAATGGCGTTTTGTCGGAAACCGCTCTTTCCTTAGATGTAGCCAAACTAAGTCGCCGGGCTGGAAAACCATCTTCCGACGTCCTTTGTTATTCCGAGCTGCAGTTTCAACGCCCTTCTTATCAAGTGCAGCCTTGGTCTTGGCATGAAGTTCCTTAATGTAGTCCGCCTGTTGCAAAGCATCAAAAGCTACTCGATCCTTTCGAGGAATCGGTAATAAATCCAAAGGAGTTAAAGGGATAAATCCATAAACACTGATACGGTATTAGTCCGTGAATGAGTCGATCCAGGTACAATGATCCCGAATCCGGCTGAATGAGGCGAATCCAGATGCAGAATGAAATGTGGATAGTGAATGGACGCAGGAAGATGTAGAGAAGAACCAAAGAGAGTCAACGAAAGGAACCAAGGCTGAAGAGCCAAAACCCCGCTTCGTGAATGCCCTAGACCCGTCTCCAATACAACTTTACACTAGCTCCGGCTGGACTAGCACAAAGAGGGACTCGTGAAGGCTCGAAGCACCAATTCGAAGGCGGTTGACACGAACAAGCTCAGCCAAGCAAACAACGACAATGCCAACCAAAAACTCTCTTGTTCTTTGATTGATTTTGTGAATGATTACAATCTGAATTCTTAGCAAATAAAACGTATCCTATTCAGCAGCTAAAGAGACTATATATAGACTCTTTTATCTAGACAAAATAAAGAAAAGACAACTAAAACATTTGTGGAAGGTGGTAACAAGAGAGCTTCCACAAATGTAGCTAACAACTTAACAAACAACTAATCAGCATCAAAATAGGCTGACTTATTCAAAACAGATCATTGGGAGTGAGTTGGACGTTTTTTTAAGAGGTAAATAGGCTGATTTGTTCACAACAGATCCATGAGTGATTTGGACTATTTTTAAGAGGTAAATGGGCTGATTTGTTCACAACAGATCCAGGAGTGATTTGGACTGTTTTTAAGAGCCCAAATGATGATCCGAATGAGGGAGCTGGTTACTCTCTTGGGCCTCCTTGGACGTGAGCAACTGGTTACTCTCTTGGAATGCCTTGGACGTGAGCAACTGGTTACTCTCTTGGGCTGCCTTGGACGTGAGCAGCTGGTTACTCTCTTGGACCTCCTTGGATGTGAGCAACGTCTCTTCCCTTTGCTTGCTTGCTCCTGCATTCACCAAGAGATTAACACATGATGTATGGAAGTTAAATGGTTCACGCATGGTGCCAAGCAATAGCACTTCCCTTGACGTAACTTCTTGGATCTCCTTAGCTCTTGCCTTAGTAATGAGCCCTTGATATCTTCCATGTGATGGTCCTACATCATCCACTCCTTCTTGGAAAGAATTCGACCCCGAATTCTCATCTTGTTCCGACTCTCCTTCATAGGGGCTCAAATCTCCTACGTTAAAAGTGGTACTAACTCCATACTCTTCCGGTAAGTCCAACACATATGTGTTATCGTTAATCCGGTGTAAGACTTTGAATGGTCCATCACCCCGTGGGGCTAGCTTGGAATGGCGTTTTGTTGGAAACCGCTCTTTCCTTAGATGTAGCCAAACTAAGTCGCCGGGCTGGAAAACCATCTTCCGACGTCCTTTGTTATTCCGAGCTGCAGTTTCAACGCCCTTCTTATCAAGTGCAGCCTTGGTCTTGGCATGAAGTTCCTTAATGTAGTCCGCCTGTTGCAAAGCATCAAAAGCTACTCGATCCTTTCGAGGAATCGGTAATAAATCCAAAGGAGTTAAAGGGTTAAATCTATAAACACTGATACGGTATTAGTCCGTGAATGAGTCGATCCAGGTACAATGATCCCGAATCCGGCTGAATGAGGCGAATCCAGATGCGGAATGAAACGTGGATAGTGAATGGACGCAGGAAGATGTAGAGAAGAACCAAAGAGAGTCAACGAAAGGAACCAAGGCTGAAGAGCCAAAACCCCGCTTCGTGAATGCCCTAGACCCGTCTCTAATACAACTTTACACTAGCTCCGGCTGGACTAGCACAAAGAGGGAATCGTGAAGGCTCGAAGCACCAATTCGAAGGATGTTGACACGAACAAGCTCAGCCAAGCAAACAACGACAATGCCAACCAAAAACTGTCTTGTTCTTTGATTGATTTTTTGAATGATTACAATCTGAATTCTTAGCAAATAAAACGTATCCTATTCAGCAGCTAAAGAGACTATATATAGACTCTTTTATCTAGACAAAATAAAGAAAAGACAACTAAAACATTTGTGGAAGGTGGTAACAAGAGAGCTTCCACAAATGTAGCTAACAACTTAACAAACAAATCAGCCCATTACGTAATGTAAGGAAACAAACTCTTGGGGCCAAAGGTAATGTTGCCATGTTTTGAGTACTCTAAACAAGGCATACAATTATTTGTCATACGTGGAATAGTTTAAGCATGCTCCCTTCAATTTTTCACTAAAGAAAGCTAGAGGCTTACCTTCTTGCATAAGGACGCCGCCAATACCAATGCCGGACGCGTCGCATTCAACCTCAAAGGGTTTAGTGAAGTCCGGTAGAGCGAGTAGTGGTGCGTGGGTGAGGCGTTTCTTGAGCCCTTCAAATGCTCTTTGCTGAGGTTAATTCCACTCAAAAGGAACCTTCTTTTTGGTCAAAGCCGTGAGTGGTGCTGCAATGCTACTAAAATCCCTCACACATCTTCTATAGAATGTAGCTAGGCCATGGACACTCCTCACGTCACCAACCGACCTAGGAATGGGCCATTCATTGATTGCCTTAACCTTATCCTCATCCACTTACAAACCATTGGCACTTACTACAAAACCAAGGAAAATCACTCGGTTAGTATAGAAATCAAATTTTTTAATATTAGCATACAAATATTCTATACGTAATGTAGCAAGCACATCTCTCAAATGATTTTCATGCTCCTTTAAAGTCTTACCATAGATAAGAATGTCATCAAAGTAGACTACAACAAATAAACCAATATAAGGTCTCAAAATATGATTCATTAATCTCATGAAGGTACTAGGAGCGTTAGTTAAGCCAAAAGGCATTACTAGCCACTCATAGAGACCAAATTTGGTTTTAAAAGCTGTTTTCCATTCGTCCCCTTCCCTCATTCTAATTTGATGGTAGCCACTCCTAAGGTCAATCTTAGTGAAAATTGTTGCTCCATGTAACTCATCAAGCATGTCATCTAGACGGGGAATCGGGTGTCTATACTTGATAGTAATGTTATTGATTGCTCTACAATCAATACACATTCTCCAAGTATTATCCTTCTTGGGTACTAGCAGGACGGGAACGGCACAAGGACTAAGGCTTTCCCGAACATACCCTTTATCTAGGAAGGCTTGAACTTGGTTCTGAATTTCCTGGGCTTCCGTAGGGTTCATCCTATAGGCGGGCCTATTGGGAAGAGTGGCTCCAGGTATTAAATCTATTTGGTGTTCAATGCCCCTAATGGGTGGCAAGCCAGCTGGAACCTCCTCAGGAAAAATGTCCTTAAACTCGTCTAACAGCCCCTGGATAGAACTAGGAAGTGGAATCGTAGAGTCATGAGGCACCGTCAATAGAGATTAACACAAACTCATCATTAGCACATCCATAGAAGCATAGTTAGTGAGATATTCATTCCTAGACTCAAGATAGCTACTTGTTGGTTGTACTAACAGTGTTTGATGGGTTTTGTTCTCCTTACTCTTAGGCCGTGTCATTTTAGGCTTTTGAGGGGTTCCTTGCTCTACCCTCTTGTTCTCATAGTACTCGGCTATTTGTAAAGGTGTCATAGGTTTAAGTGTTAAAGTTTTACCTTTATACTCAAAGCTATATTTATTAGAAAATCCATCATGGACAACTTTCCTATCATATTGCCATGGACGACCAAGCAACAAGTGACAAGCATTCATAGGCACAACATCACATGTAATAACATCCTCATATGATCCTAATGTTATATTGACCTTAGTTTGCTTATTGACCTTAAGTTCTCCACACTCATTCATCCAATGTAGTTTATATGGCCTAGGGTGGTAAAATGTAAGAAGTTGTAATTTGTTTACCATTTCAGTGCTAGCTATGTTGCAACAACTTCCCCCCATCAATAATCACATTACACACTTTTCCTTTAATACTACACCTAGTATGAAACAGATTTCACGTTGGTTATCCTCACAAGGTGCTAGTTGGACATGCAAAGTTCTCCTAGCTATCAAAGATTCACCTTGTTCATACTCAATGCAATCATCATTCTCGTTTTGCTCATTGTCATCAATTAATGCATTTTCATCATCCAATTCCACATCATCCTCACTCTCATATTCTCCTAGATGATTTATGATCAAAGTGCGTCTATTAGGACATTCCCTACTCATGTGTCCTCTACCTTGGCATTTAAAACACACAATGTCCCTAGTTCTAGAGTTAGAGGTAGGAGTACTCCCTCGATGATCACTCGAAGGCTCATTCAAGGATCGTGGTGTAGTGGACGGTGTAGAAGACCTTCTTTGTCCTTCTTGGCCCATAGGTGCCCACTTTCTCTCTTCCTTCCGGCCTCCTTGATCCTTGCTGTGGTTAGGCAGCCGGTTCCCTTGTGCTTTCCAAGCGTTGGGCGTCCCATGAGGTGGCTTGTATTCCTGGTTTCGCACCTTAGTCTTCCTTTCCACCTTGATGGCCAAGTGTAGTAATTGCTCCATGGTGCTGTATGGATACATATAGACTTCATTAGCCAAATTAGAGTTAAGAATACGAAAGTACCTAGCCATAGTATTTTCCTCATCCTCTAGAACGTTGGCCTTCACCATAGCAACTTGCATATTGGTATAGGCTTCCTCGGCGCTAAGAGAGCCTTGTCTCAAATTTTCCAGCCGTTGTCGAAGCTCTCGGGTATAGTGAGGTGGGACGAATCGAGCCCTCATTAGTGCCTTCATATGCTCCCATGTGGTGATTTGAGGATCCATTGTTCGCACTCTTTCTTTGACTATGTGATCCCACCATACCAAGGCATAGCCTTGGAACTCAAGAGCGGCTAGCTGAACCTTCCTAGGCTCGCTGAAGTTGTGACACAACCAGATCTGCTCGAATTTAGTTTCCCACTCCGTGTAGACGTCGGGATCACACTTTCCTTCAAAGACGGGAATTTTGATTTTGACTTTGCCGAGACCGTCTTGCTCTTGATAGGGCCGTAGATTATCACGGTCTCGTCCTTGCCTTGGCTGTTGGAATGGTCGATTGTAATCTTCCCAAGTATGGTCCTCAAAAGGAGCTTCATTCCGTCGCTGAAAGTTATCAACAAAAGGTGGCATGTTAGAAGTATTAGGGAGGACGTTGGACTGCAAATTACCTTGATCCGGATGATCCGGCTCTCTAGTAACGCGTGAAGGACCGCCAAACTCATAGTTGGTTCTCAACGGTGGTGTCCGCGATGGTGGTGTTCGTGCTTCTATAGACTCCACTCGTTTGGATAGGTTAGCTACGGAATCAGACAATTGTTTCAATAGACTGAGCATCTCAGGCGTGACGGTCTCGCTGCTAGACTTGCTGGGGCTTCGGGACCTAGACATGCTCAAGTAACAAACAAAGAACCGGTTAGGTTAGAAAACAAAGATCTCACTTGTGTATCGCTCACTCTCTCGTTGGTATTGCCTAGCTGGTGGCTCGAGTTGTAAGGATCCAACACCTTAAGATCACGATTTTCGAACCTTCTTAGCAACCCTTTGGAACTAGAACTGCCGAAACTGATGTTAGTGTCGGAGATGGATCAAGACATCCCTAATCGGAGTATTGACCGTTGGGTTGGTGTAGGTATGGTGATTTGTGATTAGAATGACGTAGGAGTTGTTTGAGGGAGTTTTCTTGTGCTTGATGGACGATTAATAGAAGGCCAGCCGTTTTGTGTTGTTCTTTTTTTTTTTTTT